>CM029504.1:38921243-39282305 GCA_017140595.1 Eucalyptus curtisii | reverse complement strand
CATATCGGTTCTTAGGCATTTGATCTGTTTATCTGACTGCTTTTCAATTAATGCCTAAAATTTCTTGAATCGATCGAACACTTCATATTTATGCTTTAGAAAGTATACCCATACATTTCTTGAATAATCGTCAATAAATGTCAACATATATTGGGTACCTCCTTTTGAAGGAACCGAAGATGGGCCCTAGACGTCGAATTAATATTTTTAAGCTGGTCATTTGGTCGAATGAATAGCTATAGTAAAGTTAATTCGGTGCCTTCCCAAAGATGCGGTGCTCACATATGTCTAGCTTCCCGTCTTTTGACCATTCAACAACCCTTTTTCAAGCATCGTCATATCGCCTCACTCATGTGCCCTAAACGCATATGCCATAATTGAGTCAAGTCATAATATGACTCACCTAATGAAACTATAGCGATTCCGGTCACAGTCTCTCCTAATAGATGATAGAGAGTATTCACTTTCTTCTTTTCATCATTGCCATGGTACCTCAAGAGATCTTCGGTGTTCCACCTTCACGGTGTACCTACACTCGATGTCATCGAGTGTCTCCGAGAAATAAGGTTCTTCTTAAGCTCCGGTACATGCCTCACATCTATCAATGTGCTCACCACCCCATCGTCCATTCGAATCCGAATTGTCCCTATCCCCATAGCCTTGCGAGCTACATTATTCCCTAAAGAACACTACCATCATTTGCGGTCCGGTAAGTAGTAAACTAGTTCTTATGAGGCATCATATGATAAGAACATCCATTCGTCTCGACGAAATAGTAGTCACGCATAAAACAGCTTCGCATCACTAATGCTCCCTCGGCAACATTTGCCACACCGCTTGTGGCATTCGTCTATCACCTTTATTCCTCCGCTTTGGACAATCTCTCCGATGTGCCCCTCCTCGTGACACTCAAAGCACTTCACGCGCTTGTTGGACTTTCTATGGCGTGATTTTGATATGCTTTTATCTCTGCTGCTACTAGGTCCTCGATGTTGTTCTTTACCTTGAATCGTTAGTACTTAGCCACGCCTTGTATCGGTAGTCATCTCACAACTTTCTACGCCACTCTTTAGAGAACAAGCGAAGACTTTACCTCTTACGAGGTAATTATAATACACCCACTGCAATAGTGAATCGGTAAAGTGCTCCCATGATTCTAGTAAAGAGGCTAACAATATCATGCCATGTTAGATTTATCATCAAGTATCTTCTTGACATTCTTCAAATCCATCATGAGTTTATTGAATTCATCTAGGTGGGTTACGATAAACGTACATTCGGTATATCTAAATTGAAACATCCTCTTCAACATATACAAGCGATTGTGCAAACCTTTCTTCATATAGAATGCTTGAAGTTTTGCCTATAATGCTGTGGCATCCTTCTCCTCAGCAACCTTTATTAAAACCTCATCGGACAAATTTAACGGGATTGTGCTTTTGCTCTTTCCATTAGCTCTACCTTCTCGAGACTTTCATTATAATTGGCAACTCATCTTCACCATCCAGTGCCTTGGCCAAACCTTAGGCTGTCAATAACGTCCGCATCTTGGGTTTGTTCATCCCGTTAAAATTCTCAATTTCAGATTACTCTCAGACATAATTGCAATAACAGAATTTCCAGATAATAATCAGACAAGCAGAGCTCCAAATCACAATCAAGAAATCCGATCCCAAGCTACGATATAAATTGTTGAAATATAATACGTGAAAATGACCAGGATATTACAATTTATGCCAATGCAAAATCACAAAGAAATAAACGAAATAATAAAGACACCAGAAATTTACGTGATTCGGTCCGAGTATCGGTACCTACGTTCGCGGGGAGAGCTAACGTGAGATAATCCACTATAATCGGAGAATTAGAATTTCTGATCGCTCACACGCTCGAGTGTTTCACACACCTAAATTTAAGCCAAAATCCAAGTGTTTATAAATAAATAACTCACTTGGACATAAACTCATAGCACAAAATTACCAGCGTTCAAGCTAAAATAAAAAAAGCTCTACCTACGCAAAATCAAGAACTCCATCGTTTGTCTTTGGTCCGCGTAGGTATGGCACATTCTTGTTCAAGGCTTCGCGGCTTCTTTCTGGACGTCTTTCTCGTGCGGCTCTCAAGTCTTGCAGCTCCTCTTTAAGAAAGAATGTGTTCTGCTTTTTATGTGTGTGCCCAAGGTCAAAATTTGACCTGGGCCCACCGGCTTTCAAATCTTCCAACGTGAACTAGGCTTCTTCTGCAGGTAAAGGTTTGAAGCCCTTACTTTTTCTTTTATTTTATATTATTTCTTCTTTTGTAAACCTCCATTGAGTCCAACGAATCTTCTTATGTTGATTGAAGACATCTAAGACCCAAAAGAATTTGTAATTTCTTTTTGTGTGTAATCTTGAATATTATCTTTTTCAAAAAAATATCTTCACGATCAAATAATAAAAAATTTTATCCAAGCGCATTGTGTTTTGCAAACACTCAAACTCGAAGACATAATTTAACAATGATATGAGTTGGCAACTTCGAGAGATTCGATAACTCTCAATAAAGTTATCAATATCTAACATTAATTGTTGACAAGATCCTTCTTGGGGTTGAAGTCATCGACACTAGCATGTAACTACCAAGTAGTGATATTTGCAGATATATAACTTCTTGTAGGTAAGTGTTGCTTATATAGGAGAACATAGAGTAACTTCTTGCTATTAGGAAGTTATTTGTTGTTTCAAATTCCATAACCACTAGATATAGGTAGAGGTCATAAATACCCCAAATGTATTGATTGTGAAGAAGAGGCCCAATTAATCATACAACTCAACATTTTTCTGCAAATTTATCTTTATATTTACTTTTTGTAATTTTACATTGATTGGCAACGATTATTTCCAGTTAAATTCTTTATCATTTATTTTTCGGTCCAAAGTCAACAAAGGGCTTGTTCCAACTTTGTTAATCTATTTACTTGGAGGATATTTTATCATTTTTGGTGAAACATTTTTTTTTTTGGCACTTTAGTGGGACACATCTTGTTGATTTGAGGAGACTATGATGTCAAAAACCAAAAATCAACAAGAGTCCCAACAATGTTATTGGCAACTATAACCCATTACACAAATTGGTAATGAGACATACTTTAGTCGAGATAATCGATGCAAGGAAGTTGATCTTTGATGCATCACACTAAAGAGCAATTAATAGATGTTGCTCCAAATTCAAAATAAGTATCAACCATGACAAGATTGTTCGAAAAGTAGCAAAATGATGTGATCGTTGCGAGTCACGTGTCGATGTGATCAAGTGATTGTCATTGATGTTGTGACTGACACCCTATCAAGGTCATGATCATCCAATGGTCATTCCTAGTCCTTCTCCATCTATTGATGTTAATAATGTTAGTCGGAAGTAGTCAGCCCTTTATAAAATTATGCAAAAAGTGAATCTTCTAATCAAGTTGAGAATAATGAGAATAATTGCGCTAATGTTGGTTAAAATAATCAAATTAGTAATAATAATTTGGCAAATCAAACCGGTTAGCGCAAATATTGAAAATGTGAGGTTATTGGCTCCATTGGTACTACTTTATATGAAAATTCCCCTATTGGGCCTATTTAGTTGATTGACAAAAGATAATTCGGCAATGTTAGCATCATTGTCTAGGGCAAGATAGCTGGCCAAATCCACACTTGAACTTAGCATAGTTGCTAAAAGTTCAACAACGTTGGGGCTAGATAAGGGTGTTATCATACCTATTTATGGGAAACCAAATCCTGAACGTATTGATAATTAACTTTTCCAAGCTTCAAATGCCTAACTTTGCCATTTTTACTGGGGGAAGATAAACATTAACCATCAAACACATTGTTCGATTATAGCCCAATGTGGGGAAGCAAGGACAAATGAGTTTAAAAAATTTAAGTTAATTCATTTTCTTTGGCAAAAACTACTTTCACTTGGTATACTAACGTACCGCAAGTCTATTGGTAACTAGGCTGAGATGGAAACACACATCCATTCTCAATTATAAAATGATACAAGAAGTATCGGTTGCTAATTTGGCTAGACTTTATCAAAAACTGCAAATCGGTCTATCGGTTTATTACTTGGCTTAAAAAGGGCTAAAAATAGATGATTCACTTCGCTTCAGATAAAGAATTCATGAATTTGGCTTTCAATGGGTTAAATTTAACTTGCGAGAAAGATTTCTTTATTGATTTGTTTCAATTGGCAATGAGAATATCTAAGTATGAGTAATTGATAAAAGATAGAGATGAAAGGGGGCTACATGAAAACTCAATACAAAATGTGGCTTTAGTGGAAAGGTATGAGTCAAATGATGAATCTAACCAACAGGAAAATTATTGAAATAGCCATGACAAAAATGGTGCTCGACAAGCCTTATGTTTGTCACTACTTATAACTTGCTAAAATAGAAGAAATAACCATGGATGGGGTTGAAAACACTCAATTTTACTTGTTCGATATTAATAAATTGGACGAAATCTTTGGCTTAGTTTTGAAGGACAGCCTATTTAAATTAACCAAAGGTTATGAAATTCCAATAAAAATATTGATTAAGATATAGTGCAAGTGTAACTATTCATGGAGTGATAACATAGTCAGTCGTATTGTACTTAGGAAAACAATTCATGAGGCAATTTGGTAGGGATAAATCAAATTTGTCAATGATAAGGGGGCAAACGATGACTCTTAATTATCTAATTTTAAAAAATCAAATGATCGATGAATCACTTAATTCTTTGAAAAAGGCATAGGATTGGTTAGAATAGTCAACATTTTGGTTATTACCAACAGGTAACAAACTGAGTCAATATAGACAATTTGATTAGAACAGTCAACAAGTTGAAGAGAATTGGCAACTCTGATAAAGTTATTGACATCAAACATCAGCTATTGATGAGAATAGATTGAGGATGTAGTCATCAATGTCTCGATGTCAACATGTAACTGCCAGGTTACTAATATATTTGGATATGTAACTTATTGTAGATAAGTGTTACTTAGAAATAGGAAATCGCAAAGGAAATTTTGATAACCACGGATACAATTAGGAAGTTATTTGTTCTTTCAAATTCAGTGACAGTTGTATGTAACTACCCAAGTCTATTAATTGCAAAGAAAACCCTCAATTCACATAACTCAATGTTCTTATACAAATTCATTTTTATCTTTACTTTCCACAATTTACATAATTGGTAACGGTTGTTCCTAGTGATCGTATCTTTAGTTTCCGATAATTAACTTTCTTCTCCAAAATCAGTAAAGACCATTGCAATTTTTGTTGATTCATACCCATCCGTCCATATCTTTGATGGATATTTCATCAATTTTAGGGCACGTTATTTTTTATTATACCTAGAGGTATGAGTGTGGAGACTTGGCTGTCTTGAGACCTATACAGCACTCTACAAATCCACATGAACCGGTTAAAGTTCCACGACCCGTATGTGTCCTCATCTAAGAAGTTTTCAGATTTTTTCCATTTTCTATGCATGTGGATTCTTTTCCTTCTCATACTACGTTGCCCCTTCTTGATTGATGCAATGCTTTGTACTGACATTCTCCCTTTCAAGCACTCTAGATAGAGAACTGAAGATTGGCTAAAAAAATATGAGAGATGATGCTCAAAAAGTTTTTTGATCGGTTCAGAGGATTAGTTACTTGTATCATAACAAGCGTCACTTCCCATAGACAGAAGAGTTGACCATGGAGAAACTTTCTCAGAGCGATACTAATTTTTTTCACTGGTTTTTTTTTTGGGTGACTGTGATACACAACGTAGCCTCATCAGTCATTCAGATCATAATTATTAACAGAGATTGGGAATCAAATCCCAGTTGAGTTTATTAGTACAAAAGGGCTCATAGAAATCCACTTGCTCACATAGATAGCGTGTTCTCATTTTCTCTGCCTTCCATTCCCTATTTACCTTGTCAATGAAAACTTCAATTCTTCTTCTGAATGCGTCATTGTCGTCATTATTACTTTTCGCTGTCATCTCCGTTATCAGCTTTACCCTCACTGTTGTAGTTCCTGCCTTCCTTTGCTAAGTTTTCCCAGATGCATAACTCCATTACCTCTGGCGTCGTCTCCTCATCTTTGGGTGGCTGCTCAATGTCTATTCTGTGCTCATCCATCACACTGTTGTGGGTGACAATTGGGAGATAAAACTGGCTCCTCTCTTTGAAACTCGAGCTGGGATTTGGGGACATGAGGATGATGACTATGAGTAGATTGCAGAAACAGAAGACGACGAAAGTGTTGGATGCTGCCTGGGCTACCGACTCCGGGTTGAGATCCAACATTGCTCCGAGAAAAGTTTGGAACAGAAACGAACAAGAGAAAAGGGGAAAAACGCTAATTAAATGTGATAGCAGAAGATGTCTGCCAAGGCCTTATTGTAGCTTCTGTGATGGAGTAGGTGTGAGGGGAAAGCTTTTCTAGCATAAGCTGTTAACCTGATAATAGAGGCGTAGTGTGAAAGCTAATGTGAATCGGGATTCTATATGCTTGTTTTGTTAGAGCATTTACTAATATTTGTGAAGCTCCTTGCTAGCTGGGCCATCGATGTTGTCTCGATTCTTTGTACGAAGCACATTGTCTGGAGAGAGAGAGAGAGAGTGAGAGAGCCCACATGCAGCGCGATTCTCCCGCGCGTGGCTTCTGATATCATCAGATGACATAACCATTTCATTGGATTACACTGGCTGTCTTTGATTAGAAACTTCCATGGAAACCAAAAACTAAAACCCGAATCGAAGGAACCGAACTGATAAGAGTGGTCATGCTTTGATGCCAGAATTAGTCATCTGTTGCTTTGGTTTCAGTGTTATTCGTTTCAAACTGATAAAATCAAACCAAATTGATAAATGTAATTAGTAAAGCTTTTGTCTTATTGACTATAATGTTCCTAAAACCGGATTGAAAGTGGGTTGTTGTCTAATAAATATGTCAAATCTTGAATAATTACCATAAAAAGTTATAGTGCTTTTCATGTTCTTAACTTTAACCGGTTAGAATAGGCATATAATGTGTTGTGGATATCTAATTTGATTTTATAATGATTAAACTCCTTTGCTTTAATGCTTTTATTAAAATACCATTTGCCTTTTAATGATTTCTGTTTTACAATTAAGTTTCACGGCTAAGTGGTAAACTTCTTATTTGTTGGTCGGCTTGATTCTGATGGCGGGAAATCAAACCAAATTGTTGTTGGTTCGGTTTGAATTGCAATCTTATAGAATTGGTTCAGGTTTGAGTGAGGTTTTCCACACCAAAAATTGTTCCGTTTGGGCTGAGAGAACCGCTATATCAACCATTAGCATCTCCAATCGACTTGTAGGTAAAACGAAAGTACCAAGTCAGCCGTCTAAGTCAACTCCATCACCTCCAAGAAAAAGAGAAGCACACGGATATGACGACCAATCGCTACGCCATCGATTGACATCAGCATCGCCAAGGTAGAGCGACATCCCTCCCCCATGATGTTGTCCAATCAAGAATTAATCAGAACGAGTGAAAGTCACCGGATTGGTTGGCAAAAACAGCACTGATGATGGTTCAGTGGGAAGGCCCTATTCAATGCCCTTTGCTTGTCTAGTCTACCAACTAACACGTGGAGGAAGAGGGTACTGAATAATTTCATGCAACCGCTCTCTGTTGACTCCATTTTGAGTTCTATATGTTGACTTCCACGCGAGGCATAAGTTAAGCAGGGCTACACACTGAATAGCACATGGTAAGACTTAGTTGGGTCAATGTATAACTTTTCATCATGTTTTTTTTATTATGATATAGAGGAATGAGTGTAGAACTTCATTATCTAAAACTTCAATGAGATATTCTATAAGTCTTATAAATCGATTAAGTTCAAACTTTTGATTATGCGAGATATCCTAATCTAAAAAGATTTTCATATTTTCTCCCTTCTCTATACATGTGGATTCTTTCACCTCCTCATATCATGTTACCCCTTCTTGATTGATGCACTGCTTTATACTGATATTCTCCCTTTCAAAAACCCTAACTAGAAAACTCAAAATTGTCTGAAAATACCACCAAACACGATGTTCACAGAGCTTGCTTTTGATCGGTTCAGAGAATTAGTCATGCGTTCAGGACACCAATGCTTCTATTGTTGATATCTTCTGCAAACGCTAAATTCTGGTGAATCTCTTGCAGCTTATCATCTGGTTTGTTCATTAGTTACTTGCACCAAGATTAGCCTCACTTCCCATAGACAGAGAGAGATGACCCTGCAGGAACTTTCTTGTTTAAAGCGATACTGACCTTTTTCACCGGTTTTCTGGGTGACTGATACGCAACGGAGCCTCATTAGTCATTCATATCATAATTACCACAGAGATTGGGAATCAAATCTCAGTTGCGTTTCTTTAAATAGTACATAAAGGACACAAAAATCCACTTTTTCACATAGATAAGTCTGTTCTTAATTTCTCTGCCTTCCATTCCCTATTCACCTTATGAATAAAAAGCCTCAATTCTTCTTCTGAATTCGTTATTGTTGTCATTATTGCTTTCGGCGCCATCTTCATTATCAGCTTCAACCCCACTGTCGTAGCTCCCGCCTTCCTTTTCTAAGTTTTCACAGACGCATAACTCCATATCCTCTGGCGCCGTCTCCTCATCTTTGGGAGGCTTCTCAATGTCCATTCTGTGCTCATCCATCACACCGTTGTGGGTGACAATTGGAAGATGAAACTGGTTCCTCTCTTCGAAATTCGAGCTGGGTTTTGGGGACATGAGGATGATGACTATGATGAGTAGATTGCAGAAACAGAAGACGATGAAAGAGTTGGATGCCGCCTGAGCTACCAACTCCGCGGTGAGATCCAACATTGCTCCGAGAAAGCTTGGAACAGACGAACGAGAGAAAGTGGGAAAAAAGCTGATCGAATGTGACAGCAGAAGATGTGTGTCAAGGTCTTTTTATAACTTCTTTGGTGGTGTAACTGTGATGGAGTTGCTTTTCTAGCATAAGCTGTTGATCTGACAAAAGAGGTGTGGTGTGAAAGCTAATGTAAATTGGGACATTTATATGCTTGTGTTTGTTAGAGCATTCATTTATACATCTGTGAAGCTTCTTGCTAGCTGGACCATCGAAGTTCTCTCGATTTTCTAGTACGAAGCGCATTGTCTAGAGAGAGAGAGCCCACATGCAGTGCGATTCTCGCACGACCTCAAAGCTTCTGATGTCATCAGAGGACATAACTATTGCTCTCTCTCTCTCTCTCTCTCAACTGGAGAAAAGCCCACATGCAATGCTGCCTTTTGATTAGAAGCGTCCATGGAAACCAAAAACTGAAACCTAAACCTAACGAATCGAACCGACAAGTTTGGTTATGCTTCGATTTGGAAGAATTAGTCATCAGTCCATGGCTTTAGTTTCAGTGTTATCCGTTTGAAACCCATAAAATCGAACCAAATCGATAATGAGATTAATCAAGCATTTGTCTAATTGACTATAATGTTCTTACAATTGGATTGAAAGTGGGGTTGTTAATATATGTCAAATCTTGAATAAGCACCACAAAAAGTTATTGTGCCTATTCATGTTCTTAACTTTAGCTAGTTGGAATAGGTATCTCATATGTTCGGAAAAATTGTTCAAAAAATCTTAAACCTATTGCGCTTTTATCAATTTAGTCTAAAATCTTTTTAATTCTGCTAATTAAGTCTAATTTTTTTCACTTTTTGCCCGTTGATTCTATTCGGTTAATTTTGGTCGGAAATTAACGATGTAAATGTCAACCTTCCAACGTAGTATGGCTAGTGGCGATCTAGACAATTTTTAATAATATTTTAATATTATCTGAAATTTTATTTTTATTTATTATCTCTTTTTCTTTGTTTTATTTTTTTCTTTCTTTGTCTTTTTTCATCTCTACTTTTGTTTTTTTTTTTCTTTTTTAATTGTTAAGGGTCGACGGGGGTTGCGGCGACCCTCGTCGGCCACTAGGCAAAGGCCTACGAACCCTCGTTGGTTGCGAGCAGGGCTCGCGGCCCTCATCGATTGTCGGCATAGCGGTTGGCGGTCACGGCCCTTGTTGGCGGCATGTGAGAATGACAACTCCTATTGGCCACTAACGGAGGGCTTGCGACCCTTGCTCGGTTGTGAGTGAGGGCTTTATGGCCCTCGCTTGAGGCTAGCAAGGGCTCGCATGCCTAAACCAATGGCCAACGGGGTCGTAGGCCTTAGCCAATGAGGCCCCTTCCAGTCCTCAACAACAACAACAACAACAACAACAACAACAATAATAATAAAGTAAAGAAGGAAAAGGAAATATAAATAAATAATTTAAAAAAATATTAAATATTATAAAAAATTATCTAAGTTAGCGATTTACGGCGAATATTGGCTAGATAGACTCAATTGACAAAATTAAAAATTTATTATTAAATTTGCAAAGGTGTAATAGGTTCAAGACTTTTTGGATAATTTTCCCTCTATGTTATGGATACTTAACTTGATTTTATCATGATTAAATTCCTTTGCTTTATTGCTTTTATAAAGTGCTGTTTGCTTTTTAATGGTTTCCATTATGCATAGAAGTTTTATAGCCTAAGTAAATATTACAATTCTTATTTGCGGGTTGGCTTGATTCCGACAGTGTGAAATCAAATGAAATTGTTATTGGTTCGGTCTGAATTGTGATTTTATTGAATTAGTATCGATTTGAGTTAGAGATTTATTTCAGACCGATCTGTTCGATTTTGGCTGGAAGTACGTCAAGAGCAAACTAAATCAACCGTTTTAACATCTCCAATGGACTTGGAGGTAATATTCGGCAAAATAAAGGATACCAAGTCAGCCATCTACGTCAATTTTTATCTACTCCATGAAAGGAGAAGAAGCACACGGATATGACGACCAATCGCTACGCCATCGATTGACATCAGCATCGCCAAGGTATAGCGACATCCCTCCCACATGATATTGTCCAATCAAGAATTAATCAGAACAGGTGAAAGTCACCAGATTGGTCGGCAAAAACAACACTGATGATGTAGTTCAGTTGGAAGGCCCTATTCAATGCCCTTTGCTTGTCCAGTCCACCAATTAACTCATGGAGGAAGAGGGTACTGAACAATTTCACCAAACCGCTCTCTGTTGACACCATTTTGGGTTTTATATGTTGACTTCTATGCGAGGCGTAAGTTTAGTAGGGTTTCGCATTGAATAGTACATGTGGTAAAACTTAGTTGGGAAATGACTTTTGGTTATATCGTTTTTTATTATAATTTAGGGATATGAGCGTAGAGACCCGGCTATCTCGAGGCGCATGAGATATCCTACAAGTCTTATGAACAGTTAAGTTCAAACTTTTGACTGTGTTGGTGTTTCTGATCTAAAAAAGTTTTCGGATTTTCTCCCTTCTCTATGCGTGTGGATTCTTTCACCTCCTCATATCACATTATCCCTTCTTAATCGATGCACTGCTTTATACTGACATTCTTCCTTTCCTAGCACTCTAACTGGAAAACTGAAGATTGGCTAAAGTACCGTCAGAGACGATGTTTACAAAGCTTGCTTTTGATCGGTTCAGAGAATTAGTCACGTGCTCAGGACACTAATGCTTCCATCGTTGATTTCCTCTGCAAATGTCAAATTTTGTGAATTTGGTGCAGCTGATCATCTGGTTTGTTCATTAGATACTTACGTCGAGATTAGCCTCACTTCCTATAGACAGAGAGTTGACCCTGGGAAACTTTCTTGTTTTGAGCGATACTAATTTTTTTACAAGGTTTTTATGGGTGACTAATACAGAACGTAGCCTCATCAATCATTACTATCGTGCTACGGAGATTGGAATCAATCCCAATCGATTTTATATGGCTTAGTACAAAAAGGGCTCACAAATATCCACTTGCTCGCATAGACAGTGTGTTCTCAATTTCTCTGCCTTCCATTCACTAGTTACCTTGTCAATAAAAGCTTCAATCCTTCTTTGGAATTCGTCGTCGTCATCATTATTACTCTCGCCGGCATCTTCGTTATTATCTTCACCCACGCTGTTGTAGTTTCCCTCTTCCTTTTCTAAGTTTTCATAGACGCATAACTCCATAACCTCCGGCAACGTCTCCTCATCTCCGTGTGGCCGCTCGATGTCTATTCTGTGCTCATCCATCACACTGCCGTGGGTGACAAGTGCGAGATGAAACTCGTTTCTCTCTTCAAAATTCGAGCTGGGTTTTGAGGACATGAGGATGATGACTATGAGTAGATTGCATAAACAGAAGACAGCGAAAGAGTTGGACGCCCCTGCGCTGCTGACTCCGCGATGAGATCCAACATCGCTATGAGAAGAACTCGGAACGGAAACAGAAAGAAGAGAAAAAGGGAGAAACGCTGATCAGATGCGATGGCAGAAGATGTGTGCCGAGGCCATTTTATAGCTCCTGCGATGGGATAAGTGTGATGGGGAAGCTTTTCTAGCACAAGCTGTTGACCTGATAAAAGAGGTGTAGTGTGGAAGCTACCGCGAATTGGGATATTATTATATGCTTCCTTTGTTAGAGCGTTTACTAATATTTGCGAAGCTTCTGGCTTGCTTGGCCATCGAAGTTCTCTCCATTTTCAAATATAAAGTTCATTGTCTGGAGAGAGAGAGAGATCCAACGCGCAGTGCAGTTCCCCAGCTACCTCGTAGCTTCTGATGTCATTAAGGTGACATAACTTAGTTTTTCTTTTAGAAAAATTGTAAAAATTGTTTATGTCAGCGCCAGTCGTACCACGTTGGATGATCGGCGTCCTCACCATCAATTTCAAATAAAAATTGACCGAAGGGACTCCATTGGCAAATTGTCAAAAAGTTTAGGACTAAATTAGTAAAGTCTAAAAGTTTAGAACTAAATTAACTACTGTATAATATGTTTATGAATTTTTTGGTTTTCCCGACAATAGTTTATTTTAATTAGAACTGTCCGTGGAAACCAAATCTGAAAAAATGAACCATTTTGGTTGTGAAAAGTGAAAGTCGTTTCATTGAGCATGAGATTGATTTACACCTTGTGGTGCTTACACCTCTTGCCTATCGAAGTTTTGTTAAAAAATCTCGTTCGAGAACTGAACTGACAAGATCGACTATGCTCTGGTTTGCAGAAATTATTTCTTGGCCCATTGCTTCTGTTTTAGTGTATATGTTTGAAACCGATAAAATCAAACGAAATCGAGAAATGTAGGTAATAAACCTTTTATCTTATTGACTGAATTTCATAGTTTAGCATATAGCCGTCAAAGTCTTCCTATTTAAGAATTCTCACAGTCGGATCAAAAGTCCGTCGTTGATAGATAGAGTCTTGAATAATCACCATATAAAGTTATTAAGCTTTTCAATGTTCTTAACTTTAGCTAGTTAAAATAGATAACTTTTGTGTTAGGTATATCTTATTTGATTTAATTATGATTATAATTCTTTCCTTTATTGCGGTATAAAAATACCGCGCGCTTTTTAATATCTTTCATTTTACATTGAAGTGTGCAGCCCAAGTAGTCCTTAAACTTCTCATTCGTGCTTCCGCTTGAAACCAAGTTATCGGTTCAGTTTGAATTGTGAATTCATTGATTTGGTTCAGGTTCGGGTTTGAGATTTCTCCACAGCGATTGGTTTGGTTCGGGCTGAAATTACCTCTAGACCAAACCGAATCATGCCCTTAACATCTCCAATCGACTTTTAGGTCAAAATAAAAATACCAAGTTAGCCGTCTAAGTCCACTCCATCACCTTCCAAGCAAAGAGAAGCACACGGATATGACGAAACAATCGCCACGTCGTCGATTGACATCAGCATCAGAATGCGTGAAAGTCGCCGGAGAGGCCGGCATAAACGACGATGCTAACGTGAGTTCAGCTGGGAGGCGGTTTTCAATGACCTTTGCTTGTCCAACTAACACACGGAGGAACGAAGTGCGCGGTAATTTCATGCGACCACTCTCTGTTGACACTTCATCTTTTTTTTTTAATATTTTCTAGGGAAGTTTGAGTTCTATTTGTTGGACTTGTACGTGATGCATTAGAAAAGGCAGGGTTTCATATCGAATAGTAAATGGGGAATAATTTAGTTAGTTGGGCAAATGAAGAGCTTTAGGTCACGTTGTTTTTAGTTATAATCTAAGAGCACAAGCATAGAGACTTGGAACCGGTTAAGTTCGGATCTTTGCCTTGATTAGATGGATTGACTTGGAGTAGTTTTCCATGCAGTTGGTGGGATTCCAACGGATGACCTCTAGTTCTTGAGCTGGAAATCCCCAACACCTCAACCAACTACACCAATCTTGAGGGAACGGGTCATGTCATTATTTAGGGATGAAAAGGTTGTGAATGAGCATGTGTAGGTGTTTGATTATCAAGATTATTTGACTTAAGAAGAGACGACATTTCAATCCTAAGCCTTAATTAGCTAAATGAATCACATTTTTTCCATTCACAAATTTCATACCTTATTTGAAAAATGATCCATGTACTATCAACTTAGGCCTGGCGCCCATGGTCCATGGCCCCCCTGGCCTCCTAAGCCAAATGAGCCCAAAGAGTAATGTTATGTGTGTCATTGATAAGATCATTATAGAAGTCCAGCTAGACTTAAATATTTATATTAAGATGGATGAGATTGGAAAACAATTTAGGCCTGACTTTAGGGTCCTATCCAAACTAGGCCCACAATGATCACTTCTATTATCAATGAGTGCATTTGGCAAAATGAATACAATTCGGCACGGGATTCTTTTACATACCTAAAATTGGAAACTTAATGACTTTGAATTGATACCGTAAAAGAGAGAGTGTGTCACTCTTGAAGTTAGGACATCTTATTTTGCTTATATTCAAACTTACACAGGTTTATCCAATCTAGAGAACAGTACCAAGATGTTAATCTAGGTGTTATGTGCAATCCATGATTATCTTCGACAAGGAAGAATCTTGGATGGCCAAATGACTAGACCAAAGTAACTCAGAAAGGAGAGCCCAGCGAGTTATCACATGCGACCTCGATGTTGAGTTTGATGGTCACAAAATTACATATTTTAAAGGCATCGACGATCTAAGAACCCTTAAATATCATCTGTATTAGTCGACAATGTCCCCAACGAGAATACAAACAGGCAGGCATTTAAGAAGAAACTAACAAGGAACTGATGATAAAGAAGACAGAAACGAACGTAAGTGGCAACAGAGAAGAGATAAGAGGGACAAAAGACCAGAACCCTGCTAAGGAAAAAGTGGCCCCAGCCAGCCAGACACAACCACAGAACTGCAAAGGCAGATAGACAAAAGGGTACGAACGAATAAGAGAAGAACCTACAGAAAAAGAGGTTGAAGCAGATGGAATAAAGAGAGAGCTATGCATAATATTACGTATGGCTTAGGGCTCCTTTTACTAAAGCGATGATGAAGTAGAAGGGCGAGGGCAGAGATTTTAAATAGCAAAAGCTGACAAGCTTCTGTATCATCATCTGCGAGTGAGGAAGATGATGTTCTCGAGGTGGGGAAGGGGGAAAAAGGAAAGAAGAGCGGAGGCGACGTGATTCGAAAGCACGCGCACTCCGATACCAAACAAAAAGAACCCTACAGACCCTCCTCCCAGCTCGCAGCTTTTGTGCCCACAACAGCTGTTCGAACGAGCTGGGAAAGAAAGGGAACGGTCCTTCCATGGTGCCCATCGTGCCAGGCACCGTCTTCCCTCTTGTCGGAGAAACTCTCAGCCTAGGTTCAAATGGAATCGCGATCGTTGATCACGTGGACTTGCGTAAAAGGGTCCATCAGGTCCTCACATAAGTAGTCGTAAATCAGTTCATTCTCATCGTATGAAATGCTGCAAAACACGACTATAGTGATTTCTCTTATCGATTTCATTGTAAATGAACTTGTTGCATCTTTCGTAATTCGAATTCTTTTCTTAAAATGGTTATTTACGGTTCTCTACATTGAATCGCAGGGCAATAAATTGATTTAAGAAAATCTATGGCACGGGAAGTCGTGGCACCACAAGCACGTGCGAAAAGAGAGGGCCCTCCTATGGTGGAAAAACGTAGTATGAACCTAGTCCATATGGACCAAATGAATTGCTGAGCCCTGTGCAAGATCGATATAGTAAAGATTTACTTGGTCCATCAAGAACGATCCATGGTCTAGGCAAGAACATTCTCTTCTATGGTCCTTTCTAATCATAACACATCACAGCCCACATGGCTTGTCATGATTCCAATGCACGCGAATTCTAATTAGAGCGTATAAATATTTTCAATTGAACCCACCTCTATGATGTTAACATTATTGAAATACAAGCCAATTTAACCACTCCATTTCTCTTTGTTTATCCGACACGGGATCTCTTGTGTCACTGATATATTTGTGCACGTACCTTTAAAGAGAAAAGTAAAGCCAAAGTTTTCAACTCATTGAGTTTTCATATTATCCATGCTCACTCAAGGTCGTAAACTGAATCATTGAAATACTTATTTTCCACGGTGCTCATTCTGAGCAGCATGAACATTGTGTACTTCAACGTATCTATCACGTACGCATGGAGACCGGAGACTGCTACATCCAGCCACGACCTCAAGACATGTCGGGTCTTATGACAACGCCAAGTGCTCCAGCCACGACGTGCGATTTCGTTGTTGGCGTTTGTTGGGAGCATATTCAAATCCCTCTCCTCAGTCAGCATCAGGTCAAATTCAACAGGGTCTGAAAGTTTCCTGTCCGGTTCTGCATCTTCTCCCTGGGACGATGGGGCTCTTCACAGGATAGTGCTTTCACAGCTACAGGGGAACTTATGCCAGTGAAGACAACAAAGTAAAACATTCTTGTTACCATAAAAGTACGGAGACCCTCATTTTTATGGAGGATATTGTCTGAAAAGAGAGAATTTTATTCTCTCGCGAAAGGCCATAAAGTAGCTAAACTTGTCAATCTTTTGATGCACCTCTATGGAAAAAGCATAATCCTCGAGTATCTTTTGTTTTTCTTTCTTAAACCAAGATCAAGATCAAGGTGGGGCTTTCGCAGCAGCGCTGGCGACTCTGCCAGGCACACCGCAGGATTGAAAAGCACAATTCCACCACATGCTTCCTCTCTGCCATTGGTTGATTCCCTTTCTTTCCTCCTCCTTTGACCAACCACTTGCATGGACCCTAGGAAATGACAAAAAATAGACACTACATCATAGAATGGGACAAAAAATTGCACATCCAACGCGATTAATTATTAGTCTAACAAATTCACTTGCCCAGTCGAATGAGAAGAGACCTTGTTGATCAATGTTGAGTAATTCATTAGTAAACACTCGCCCGAATTGACGCCCCTTCTCGTAATTATTCAAAGCATTCCTTTTGGGACTTGATGGGGCACACACCATTTTTCATATGATGGATTAGTTTATATGTTGTAACAAGGTTTTGAGTTGTGATTGGAGGCCACCAGAAATCAAATTTGCAAAACTAAAGTTATCACATTGTAAATATTAGGGAGACCATAACTTTAGAGACACGAAAGTCAATTTCCAAAGTTGATATAATCAAGGACGAAGTGTTCACGTATATGAACATAACATGCTATTTTTTTACCAAAATCGACACACGATTAGAAATTGATCTTTTCGTGTCACCCTACAATAATACCACTAAGATCTTAAATTATGCCGACCATGACATCAATGACCAAGTATGCCATTCGTGACACTAATATCTCGATTTCTTTGCATTATATTAATCTCTAAATTATACCCCCTATGACATAAAAGTTCGAGATATTGGTGAAACCAAAAAAAGTTTTGAGTATTGGTATCACAATAGGCAAAATTGAGAGCTTTTGATAGGAGATAGTGTATATTTTTGTCACATTAATATAGGTTTAGGAATTTTGATAATACAATTAAAGTTTGATATTGGTATAATAGTGAACATAATTTAAGGTTTTCAGTGTCGTATTCTCTTCTATAAGTAAGCTCCTAGTGCCCCAAAACCATGCGGTCTATATAAATCGTATAAAACTAAATTCATCTTCACCATCGATTCCGTGGTCCTGCCAGAATTTTTTTTGAAATTCATCACTTGAAAGGACAAATATTATGGCGCGAGTCTAATTCACGTGAACATGGTACATGTGATGTGAGTCCTTAAATAAGACTGAGGGTCCAAACATATGCCCCAGTGAATTAATCACCCTCCTCTATATATCTACTTGCTTTAGAACGCCAACCACACTCCACAAAGAGTGCTCGCAACACACACATCCATGGATGCCTCTACCTTCCACCGCCACGCCCGCCGGCAGCCGGAGCTCGCAAACGCTGGCGGAGCTCAGATATTGGAGAGCCCAAAGGAGCCGATGGAGTTCCTGTCGAGGACGTGGAGCGTGTCGGCGCTCGAAGTGTGCAAGGCTCTCGCTCGTCACCATCGTCGGCCTTCTTCACCTCCTCCTCCCCCTCTTACCTCCGCCACCACTCCTTCCATGGCTTCTTCCAAGTCTGTCAACGTCTCCTCATGCGCGACTCCGACAATTAAAGAAGAGCTGATGATCGACGAAGAGCCCATCGTGGAGGACTTGGCGAGCTCTCTCCCCGCGAACCATCGCTTCTCGTTCAATTCCACCGCCACTTCGCAGCTCGTTCTCGAACGCATAATGTCGCAGTCGGTGAGTACTGGGATGCTAAACATTGCGTTCTACGTAGTTTCTTTTGTTCTATTGCTACATTTATATGATTGTACCTTCACTGAAGAATTTTACTGGCTCCGCTCTGACACACTGTCGAAGCACGCGCCATAGGGTCGAATGCAGGCGTTGCCTCTTGTGTTTATGTTCTGGCTATTGTTCATGCTATTTCGGTCATTTCTCTGTCTCGGTTATATGTTTGATTTGACTACGTGCATAGTTAGTGCGGCAGATAATGAGCTTTAAGTTCCATATGTTTACGGTCCTTTTGAGTTAAGTGATGAAGGATTCGTCTACCATATGAACTGTTGCATTCAAACTCCGAGCTGAAGAGTCTCCTGTTTGACGTGTGAATAAGAAAGCTGCAGCATGGTCAAGTAGCCGTGGTTTTCAAGTGGGTATTGAAATTTGCAGGAGGTGTCGCCATTGACGTCCGGGAGGCTTTCTCATAGCAGTGGCCCGCTGAATGGCGGCGGCGGTTCTTTGGCGGAGGACAGCCCTCCCGTTTCTCCTCCCGATGACTTTGACGACATCGTTAAGGTCTCTCTCTCTCTCTCTCCCCCCGCAATACAGTTTTTTCATTTGTCTTTTCCATTGCTTTTAACTGCAGAGAATTTTTTTTTTTTTTGTTACATTGGGAAGTTCTCTTCTTTCTTGATAGTACTCAAAACTTAAATTAGGTTAGGAACCCAAGACATATAATCTACTATTGAATTGGGAATGAAAAGAGTGAATCACAACCATTGATTTTGTGGATTACCTCACGTGAGTCTCTCATGTAAATTTCACGATATTTAAGATTTTCATACATTAGCTTTTCTGGGTATTTTTCCTTCATATAAGGGTTTTATACGTGGGATATAATTAGTTACTAAAAATGAAAAATGCACGAACGTGGCTCTTTGAATATTGCCTTCACAAAGAAGGTTTGCGGTTTGCCACCTTCCGCAGACGAAATAAGTCAAGTTCTCTAAAATATGTGAAAATAAAAAATGTGAGTCGAGTTGGTGAGATGACTAAGCCTTTGCGTGGCGAGAAAACGACTTCTGGCAAGAAGGCGTGTAATTCATCATGAATCCTTTGCACTGAGAGCGACCCGCACTCAATCTGATTAGAGATGTCGATTTTTATGATGCGTGAAAACTAGCTCAAATTCCATATAAGTTGACATCAAAAAGAGGGAAAGGAATTCTATGAGATATTCGATGTTTTAGGAGATCTTGAGATCTTGAGCAACAGTGTTCTGAACAGACATAGGCGTGCTGCAATTGCCACAATAATTCTGGACGCATTCCTTGTCATTCATTGAAAACAAGAACCGTATTCCTAGACGCTGACATGTTTTCTGACAATCAAAATAACTTGTCAAAGTGTTCTCAGATAAATGCACTAATCGATGTTTCTAATACCAAGTTAGTGCTATTCGTAATCGATTACTGTCTATAATGATGGCAGTACTTCCGCTCCCACAACACCCTGCAACCGTTATTCACAGGCGGCCGTTCCGTCACTGCCAGCACCGTCACTACACCGGGTGGGGGGAGAACGGTCGGGAGGTGGTTGAAGGACAGGAGAGAGAAGAAGAAAGAGGAAGCCCGAGTCCAAAATGCGCAGCTGCACGCTGCCGTCTCTGTCGCCTCAGTGGCGTCGGCAGTAGCAGCGATTGCAACTGCTACGGCTGCCTCCTCATCTTCGAGAAAGAATGAAGAAACTGCGAAGACCGACATGGCAGTGGCGTCAGCAGCGACACTGGTGGCAGCGCAGTGTGTGGAGGCCGCAGAGACCATGGGAGCCGAGCGTGACCATCTGGCTTCCGTTGTGAGCTCCGCTGTCAATGTCCGTTCACACGACGATATCACGACCTTAACTGCTGCTGCAGCAACAGGTACTGCTGGCTCTTTCTGAAGATCATAAACAGTTTTATCATGTTAAAGTTAAATCAATGCAATTAGCTGTATACGAATCCAAAGGACGCTCCAGCTGCGTAGTTCTTAGTTCATATACACAAGCACCATTTTAAGCTTGGTCATATACGAATTATGGAATCATTTGGATTGCTTAGGACCATAAAGGCAGGATGACGTGCAAAAGAAATATGTTCCATACGTAAAATAATCAACAATTGAGATTGCTGATACACAATAATTCTTGGAATCTATTTTACCCTCAAGTTTCTACATAGTGCTTACGCAGTATGGTGCTTTTGTCCTTGTCGAGCAGCTTTGCGTGGAGCAGCGACACTTAAGGCTAGAACGGTGAAGGAGGTGTGGAATATTGCAGCAGTGTTGCCATTGGAAAAGGGGGTTGGGATCGGATGCAGCGGTAAAGCCAATAGAAACACCAATCATCTTAGCTTCGGCAATAGCGGGGAACTTGTTGTGGATGGAGATAACTTTCTCGGTGTCTGCATCCAGGAATTTCTTGCCAAGGGAACTGAGCTTCTGAAGCGCACCCGTAAAGGTCACTTTTTGAATCTGGAAATCTGGTGATGATAACACTGGGGAGTCATATGCATATTGATTGGATTTCTGCGGTGCAGGTGATCTCCACCGGAAAATTGTGTCTGTCTATATCAACCAGACCGGCCAGGTTCGTGCTGCTCTTTTCGAGTGTGTTTTAACTTAAGTATTGTGATTGTGAAGAGCCCCTAGTCATTTTTATCATGATTAGCACCTTAAATCCAGGACAAGTCAAGAGCTACGAAGACGAAATTAATCTATCGATCGCTGGATGTAGTCACAGTTTTGTCATCGTTCAATGGAACTGCATGTAGAAGGCGCTACAGTCGATCCAATGCCAGTCAGCGCACATAATATAGTTGACGTTTAGTAAATCAGGAATTTCGAAAGGATTAGATCCTTGAACTAGCTGGAGGAAAATATGACCGATGTCCAAGACAGTTTTCAACAACACAGGATTTTTCCGGTTTCATCATCAGATCGTATCTTCATCTGAGTTTCACACTCTTTTCAGGTTGTCCTAAAGATGAAGAGCAAACATGTAGCTGGAAGCATAACCAAAAAGAACAAGAGTATGTCTCTCCTGCAACAGATATCATGCATTTCCTGATCTCAATTTTTGATTCAATTAGATCCAGGGAAGAATGAAAAGCATTTTAGAAAAAAAGAATAAATTCAACAAACCATATTAACCATTCCCTTTGCTGGAAAGCCAGATGTCATCGTGGAAGTCTACAAGGATGTGCCAGCGTGGTCTGGGAGGCACATCTTCGATGGTGGCGAACAACGCCGCTACTTCGGACTCAAGACAGCAACGCGGGGCGTTGTAGAGTTTGAGTGCAAGAATAGACGTGAATACGAGATCTGGACACAAGGCGTGACGAGGCTTCTGTCTATGGTCGCTGAGAGAAAGAGCACCTCTTGAACTCAGTTTGCACGTTCACAGTGGGAAGCCTTTGATCTTCATTATTAGATATTCTCCTTTTTTTCACTTTTCTGCTTGAGGTTTCCTTATCCTCTCAAGCAAGCTAAATTGGCAGGACTCTTGGTTTAAGCATATATAGGTTTGCTCTGAATGCGCCATGTCTATTGTTTTGCGCGACATCCCCGGACGGCAAAGCATCATGAACACTAACATATACGAATGCCTTGGGATGGACTCGTTGTGGATTTTCTTATGGAAGGATAAAACATTTGATATGTATGGAAATGAATTTCTCACTTCGTCCATCGATAACATCCAAATGAGCATCCCCCTGATATGAAATAAAGAGATGCTCTCACCTTCTTACAGTATGATCGACTCTGCAACGAGAGGCCGACGGTACCAACTCAACGATTCAAGAGTGTACTCAGATTCTGCCGAGGACCGAGACCGCTTCATCGTATGCTGGGACACAACTAGTTGAATGGTTCGACAAGGGAGGATACATCCATCTTCTAATCGTGCACAACTTTGTAAAGGTAACACGGTCAACGTTCTATCACGACTTCAAAAGTTACCACAAGTTGACTCCGAGCATGGCCTACATTAACAAGACACCGCCATCGCAACAAACAACAATCGTTCCTTGTCTCGTGACTTCGTTTTTCAAATTGCGGAGGTCATGCACTCGCTCCAAGTGAATTTAGCTTCGCACGTTCATTCGGGGAAACAGTGAACATGAATTCTTCTCCGAGCATGCAGAGGTCGCCCCCCCGTCAAAATTAGCAAAGCTCTCCTTTTCTCTTTCATTTCTTCCTTTTGTTGATACACGAGGAGAAAAAGAGACCTGAAAAAACAGCTCGGGATTCCCGACGAAGGGGGGAAAAAGCCATTGCCGTGTACTTCATCACGTCCGCAATCATGTGGTGATTCCTCTCGAGAATTGCATCGGGGTACCTTCAATGGGGGCTAAGCTAAGTCCACTTTTATGATAACCCCCAAAAGCTCTCAGCGCTAGAATACAGTTTCTTCACGAGATGTATCCCTTCCTTCCACGCTCAATTTACATAAGAAAACAACGCGTCATCTATAAGCCGCAGTCTGGTCTCTAAACAAAAAATAATCCAATTTGCCCCATTCCCCAAAGACATCTCGGCAATCGAAGAACATTATCCCATATATGGACTTAAAGACTTCATGGACCATGCCCACAAACTTACAAAATGCTGCAATGCATAGACATCCGATATTTGTCATGGAAAAGTTGCTACAACGACCAGCAACTCATGATGGCGTCTTTCGAGTTGAAAATGGATATAGTTCAAACATTGCCTACAATCAACATTGACTAACCGGCCTTTTTTCCTTTTGGTATGTTCACTTGGTGGAAGGAGAGATCTAAAAACAAGGGGTGAAGAAAAGACATACTCGGATCAGAACAACACTGTCTAGCTCTCAGCAGCTCTGAAGATGGTCAACAAAGCTAGGAATAGGTTGACAATGTCGAGGTACAGTGAAACCGCAGCCCAGATGTATTCATCATATGAGTAGCGTTTGATCAGATTGTCTGTGTCATAGACGATGTACCCACAGAAAATGAGTGACGCCAAGCACCCGTATATCATCACAGAGATCTTGCCCAAAGGAAAGAGGATCTGCAGCCACAACCAACACCACCACAAAGAAGAGTTACTCTCCACAAAAAAAAAAGTTTGTGAAGCAGATAGCTTAGTACACACATTGTTCCATTCATATACCTGTATCATTGCAAACATCATAAGCACAATGACGGCACCAAACAAGAAGGGTCCAAGGAAGTTGAAATCCTGACCCCTCCTAGCGGCCCAGAACGTGTAGAGAGTAAGGCTGACGACTACCACAGCAGTCAAAATAACGGCTTCCAGTATGACCTTCCCTGTTACCATTCAAAACAGCATAAATGATGAGGTTTTATGGTCTTGGTTAACAAGCACAGACATACAAGAAGATGCTACCTCCTACATCGAAAATTGCATTGAAAAAGGGACTCCAAAAGGAAGAGAAAAAGATGCCATCACCATAATTTTTCGGGAAAATGCTATAGAGTTTCCCTGGGGGCACTAGTTAAGCCTTTGCTCAATTGCATTGAGCTCCCACCGTGCAGGGTCTGGGAAAGGGCCGGATCACTTTGGGTCCTGCTATGCACTAGTTAAGCCTTATTAAATATACTTCTTTTAAAAGTAGGCCGTTTTAAATGTGCACTTCAAATTACAAAGTATCTCGAAAGGTGTATTTTCCTTTTCTGCTTAGCTTAGTTAGTGTTCTGGATGCACTTGTCTACTAAACCCTTTACTCGGAGTCTACTATCTAATCAAAGAAGAAACACGAACTTTTTCATAAGATGGGGCACAAATTCAAAACCTACTCTTAAATCTTTAGTTTTGATCAAAAGCACTCATCACTGTACAGGTGATCGAACACAAAGCAAAAGGCCATCAGTGCGGCACCACAACCCCATAATGGAATTACTTTAGGCGGGTGCCACATTTCACATCCACTAATTCATCCCCACAACACTTACGCTAGCTTCTTAAACTATAGAAAGAATCTATTGTCGCACCTCCTTAAACTTTTTATGTATTCAATAGGCATGAACATGGACAGATTATGAATTTCCTTAAGGAACCAAGATATCAGAGAAGATAGTGTTTTCCTGATTATAGAAAACAACTCCATTCTTCCATTAAAGTTCTCTATGCAGATTTATTTACAGCTCCATCTGCACTTCAAATCCTCCCTCTTGCGATTCAAATTAATCGCGAGCTTCTGGAAATCGATATATTATGAATATTCCCAAACATAGCGAATATGTTTGGGATATATTCCATTTTGAGAGAATTGAAACATAAACCCTATCTGCGCGATTGGATCAAAGATGCCATCTCCATGCCCTATTCCAGTAAGCAATCGAGTGTCACGAGTAACGAAAATCCGAAACACAAATAAGAGGAACAAGGCTCACCGCTCGTGAATGCGCACGTCAATCCAATCGCGAACGCCAAGGTAACGGTGAAAATCCCGAGCAGGAGATAGTTCACAGGATGCCGCTGGTGATAATAGTACAACGGACACAGAACTGCCGCAAGAAAAGAATAAAAAAAACCGTCACTCAACCGATCAAAACCGGCGCCAATCGCCGCGCGCCGGGGGAAATTCGAAAAACCGAGAAGAGTCCACCGCGGGGGGATTCAGGAAAACGCACCGATGAAGGGCGTGATGATGAGGACGATGTAGAGCGCCAAGCCGGCGGTGGTGCTGACGAAGAAGCGGGCGATGGGGTGGACGGAGACGACAACGGCGCCGACGGCGATGGTGGCGAGCAGCTGGAGGGCGACGATGGAGTAGATTTTCCGGATGAAGGCCCACCGCAGCTCGGGGCTCTCGAGCATCATCGGGTACAGGGGCCGCGCCCCGATTCCACGTCCTTGCGGTGCGGCTGCGCCCACATGATCGGGACCTGCTCCGGCGGATCCTTCTCGGAACGGGGAGGGGACGAGGATTTTCTCGATGGAGGGAAAGTGCCGAGAAAGCGAGAGAAAATGAGGGCGGTTTCCGCGAGAATCGTATCAGCGAGATAGAAAATGAGAAGAAAGACGATGCAGGAGAGGGGGCGTGAAGGGAGTTACTTAAGGAGAGAGAGAAAGTTCGGGATTCTTCGCGTGCATTTGAGCGGTTGAGGGATTCGCAGGTGACACGTGGCAAAATACGGGCGTTGCACGAAAAAATGATTAAGGAAAATCATTACTTTGAATTTTAGCTTATGCGGATAATTTTGCCAAAATGTAGGAGTTAATATATATATCCATTATTTTCTTGAAAAAAAATTAGCATGAATCAATCCATCTGCACCATAAGTAATTCTTTTTTGTCGGTACTACCCTACTCTTTTTCTATCACTTACCTTCAAACTTTTGTCTTATTTTTTTGTAGAGCTTTGGAATTGAAACTTATATCTAAAATTAAATCATCCCCACCTTAACTTACTGAGAAATGGAGATTCAAACCCCTATTTCCCATTTCTCAAGTATGGTCATGTGCAAGCCGTGAAATTAGTGTACTTTTTATTGAGGCCTATTAAATTAGTGCTTGGGATATATCACGACCACCACAAATTTTGACAAAATTTGAATTCCTCCACGTCACGCCAAGTTGGCCGTGGGTGACTTGGCCGCTAAGGAGGCTGCCTACACGTTTCTTTTGGAATTATCATATTATCCGAATATTCGTAAATCAAACGTGATATTCGCCGGGCATAAGCTCGTGGGTCCCGGCTTTTTTGGAATTTTCCACATAAATGCAAATTTCTATCCAATTTCCGCCGCTGTTGTGTTGAGGACAACGATGATTATCGGAGAAGACGGCGTGTTAGTAAAGAACGTCAAACCCGGGTCATGATATCGCGACAGTGCTTGATTAAGGTTTTGCTTTTGGTCGAGAAATGGGCCCAAGCCCAAACTAAATTAGGCGATTAAAGTTAGGAATGGCAAATCCCGATTTTATCTCTTACTGAGAAAAAGAGTCAGATTGCGATTGCTCATGCGGATTTGAATTGGAATAGAATTGGATAAAGTTGATTTAGAATCCTCCAAATATCCCCACATTGTAAAAATATCAAATCATATGTTTGGTGTAGCCTAAAATGAGATTTGAAATTTTTGAAAAAAATCTTTAAAATTTTTTGAAATTTCCGTCTCGCTCCTCCTATGTGAGATTCAAACCCTTCCGATCATGTACGTGGAAAGTCGACCACGGAGCATGACGATTCTCAACCGACACGAGTTCACATAATTCTAGGATAGCCTCATGAACAATTGGACCCACTTCCTATGGATTGTACGGCCGGAGTTCATCGTCGAAGAAAGCGGTTCCTCCGTCACGGAGGAGCTAAGGGAGGTGACGGCAGAGAAGGTGTGCGTCGTGGGGCAGGCTTGCGAGAGGAGGTTCTGCCACATATAATACCGTTGCGACATTCTTGATGCATGTCAAGTGGAACTCAATGCTTGAAAGCAAAGTCCCCAAGAAGCCAGAGGCGTGTTGGCTGTTCTTCGTCAACCAATGGGTGAACAACCAGCTTGCGGGTCACGCGCCAAAGTCAAACTCAACGTGAAGGACGTATGTAATTGGGGGTGGAAAGGATCATCTACACAAACCTAGCACGACATTGTCTTGAACCCCTTCTCACCCTCACTCGTCAAAACACGATCGCCGCCCGTCACCTGTTGCCTAGTCGAAGGCAACGATGATATTGTTGTGGTCAAAAGTGGTGGTGATTGACTATTTTGGTGATGTCCTTGTGTGAGCCGTCTATGTTGTTTTTTAAATGTTATATTCAATCTGGGTTTATCTCATTTCTTTGGCCAAATTTCTTATATGGTATTTTATCTGAATGTATCTGTGTTCATCTGATTCGAAAAATATCACCAAACATCAAATGGGATAATTTGTTATCTTATATGCAAGGGTGTAAGTGGCTCAGTTCGGTTTTTTTGGAAAACCGAACTAAACCGAACCAATAAGGAAATTCACTGAACCAAACTGAAATCCAATTCGAACCAAAACCAAACTGAACCGAAATCTTGGTTCGATACGGTTCGGTTTTTCGATTTTCACTTTTGTTTTTTTTTTTTTTTTTTTTTTCTATTACGTATTTTAAGACTAATTTTCCAATCAAATTGTCTTTTGCCTAGTAAGATAAAAGCTTCATTGGTTTTCATAAGAATTTTATTCTTTTAATTAGGTGAAAAAATAAATTCAATACACCACGATTACTTTTCCAAATGAAAACAATTTTGCAAAGGCTATTATGTGGAAATAAATAAAATGCAATATTAAATTCCATAGAAATTCAATTACCTTAATAGTAGCATTTTGATTAATTTTTTATCACTTCAAAAGACACCGAAATCCTTATTTTTTGCATAAAATCTAGTATAACATATTAGGTGTAAATACATATAATAGATAATGAAGGCTTAAGGACACAATCCATGGTTGCGTACTTTGTATTATGAATTCGCATAATAAGCTTGGAGAAGATTTGGTCTTACATATCTCCGCGAATATAATTAGAAATATCAATAGCACCGATAAATGAATTTTCATTGCAAAAAAAGATGAATGAATTTTATATTATCTTAATTTATTAATTGTAAGCTGGACAAATTACGAAATGGTGGAGTGGTCTAAAATTAGTAAAACAAACATTAGAGCCCAAGCAAATTAACGTTTCAGGCTCCATTTGTTTCACAGAAAATATGAATATTTTCTAGGAAATCATTTTTAGGAAAGTAACAATATTTTCCGTTGTTCGGCTAAAATCTGAAAATGAACTAGAAAAATATTTTTCTCTGTTCGATAAGGAAAATCTTTTGCTACATGCACCCATTTCAAGTAAATTTTTTATTTCTTATTTTTTAAAAATTGATTTTATAATTTTTTTTTTCCTTTTCTTTCTTTTTCTTCTTCTTCTTCATCGGTTGATTGCCGGCCGCGTCATCGGCCTGTGGCGAGGCGAAGTTTGGCCGACGTCGGCGATCTCAAGCTTGCCAAAGCTAGTGAGCTGGGCAAGGCTCAAGCCTCATCGGAGGTCGCCAGAGTCTCGCTGACATATGGAGACCTTCATTGAGGCTCGAGCCCCGCCTAGGTGGCCGAATTTGGAGGGGCTCAAGCTCGCTGGCATCGGGTGAGCTTGGCCTCGCTTGATCAAGCGAGAATTTGGCGAGGTTGAGCCTCGCCGGCTTGTGACAAGGCTCCAACTTGCCTTTGGCTAGTCATTGGCCATCGGCGTGGCTAGCGACCGGCCAATGAAGAAGAAGAAGAAGAAGAACAAGAAAAAGAAAGAGAGGGAAAAAAAGAAGAAGAAAAAGAATAAAAAATATTTCAAAATTTGATTTAAAAAAAAAAACAAAAGGAAAAGGTATTTGATGAAGGAAAGTGAGGTGAAAGAAGGTATGAAAAATTTTAGATTCTATCAATTTGTTTTAGATTCTATCAATTTGGTTCGATTAATCAAATTGATAAAAATTGAACTGGTTAAAAAAGTTTTGGTTTTTTATATTATCCAAACCAAATGAGAACCGAACCGAAAAAAATCGAAATTTTTGGTTCGATTTGGTTTTTACATCATTACTTATATGGACTCAAACTCGAACTACCAACAACCCAATAGATAAGGTGGGAGGGGAATAACGTTTCTATATATTCACCTCTAGGCAGATGCGAACGAGTGGGCCTTGAACCAATGTGGCGTAAGCATGGCGTGACATGCTTGTCATCTGATCAATTTTTTATATAGTGGAAAACCATGTCACAGTCTCTCCACCGAGAGTACAAGGCCAACAAGTCGATTGAGAGACACTGTGCGAAGCATAGGTTGATCTTACAATGAGTGTTTCACTTACCCCTCCACCTTAACCGGCGTGGGTGGCTATTATGCCGGCCTACCAGGTTCTCAAACACCCGTTACGAGATGCGGTGGAGTCTACCCTCCCCATCTAAAGGACCCCTTAATTCTTGAGTATAATTTTTTTGCCCCACCCAAGAGGGAATATCTCCAATGTTTTACGTCTCGGAGTTCAAACAAAATAGTTTTAAGACATACTCGGGTCCAATATTTTTTTAGTATGTCAATCTGATTTGTTGTATGACATCTAAATGGCATAATTACAAAAGAAAATATCCTAAATTTGTTATAGGGATACTTGACACAAGTGATCAATGTTGACCTAATATGCATTGTAGTTCATAAACTTTAAATTTGGTGATCCCTATACAAATTGAACATATATTAAAAGTTCAAGAACCACATTGAGCAAATTTAAAATTTATGGACCACATTGCATATTGAGCTAAAATTTAGGAACTACGTAGAACAAATTTAAAGTCAAAGATCACATATATATTAGACCAAAGTTGATGGAACATTTGTGTCATATGCCATTTATTGTACGGATGTCGATTTAATTCTAAGCCTTTTAACTTGGCCAATTTAGTTATATATATATTTTGATCATTTAAGACAAATTTTGATAAGAAAACCATTAATATGAATGTAAACCGTCCTACATGATATGGCCAGCATTGACGTAGATACTTTTGTACAAATTTTCATAATTTTTCTAATTTTTTTTCTTTTCTTTTATTCCTTTTCTATTTTTTTTCTAAAAAATTTATAAAAAAAAATACAGAAATTCTCCCTGTCAACACTAGTCTACCATATAGGATGATTAGCATCCACATAAGAAATTTCTCGTCAAAATTGGCTAGGAAGACTATAGTGACAAATTGTCGAAAAGTTTAAGGCTTAATTAGCTATATTGAATAATTCAAAATTGTATTGGCAACACATTTTTTGGTAATTTTCCCCTTTCTTTTTTTTTGGTCTAAAATCATTTCCCCTTTTTATACTATTGCAACTTGATTTTTTTTTTTTTAATGATTTAGGCCCGAGTATAGAGATCCTATTAGTTAGAAGTTCAAGAAACATCCTAAAGGTCTATGAGCCAGTTAAATTTATGCCCTTAAGGCTGCATGTGACTTGAAATTCATAGTAATTTGCACGTAATTGACGAGATTTTGACAGATGACTTACAATTCCCAAGCTGGAAATTCTCTAATGCCCGCAGCTAACTAGGCCTATTTTAGAGGATGAAATTAAGTAAGCTTTTTAATTTCTTTGATGATAAGACTATGTTAAACACCCAACTAGATGAATTTTTCTCATTTCCAAAGTCAATTGTTCTCGCCTTGTTATGTGTAACTGGTAAATTGAGGATAGAAACACTTCCTTGAACGAGTATGGCGAACGAGTCTTCTAGGACGACGGGCTAACAAGATCCTAGATAATGTTATGAGACATACAGCTCAATGCCTGTGCAGGCTGAAGGTTGTACCCGTCAAAATCACCAGAACTTGCCAAGCGCCCACCCCGATCAATGTGTGCGCGTGCTTATTTAAGAGGAAAATCACTTCAACTTTTTCCCTGGGCCTAGCCCAGCTCACCATGACAAGTTTGAGATAGGAGGAAGCAAGGAGTATGACCAATCGGCCCATGTTAGTCATACATATCTGAACAATTCACATTAGATTCATTCGTCTTTTGATATAATTTCACGGCATAGAGATCTCTAGTTATGAACTTTAAGTTAAAGAAAGAAAGAAAGAAAGAAAGAAAGAAAAGGGATCGATTGTAAATAATATAATCCTTCTTCATGAATTAAATTTGTATGTGCAATCCTGATAAGACATCGGTTTAGATGACAAAGGTGTTCGATGATTTTTTTGTGCAATTTTGGGTGCAAGCTTCAACGAGAGTGTTCCATGGGCAAAGATCTTGAATGCACTGGATCAATATAAAGGAGTATGCCCTCGAAATTGCTAGGTCGAAATACGTGAGAGCCGGCCCAAAACGTGGCCACCAAACCAGAAACGTAGAAATTTGAATTTTCAGAAGCTTGCGAACTTAGGAAAGGGTGGCTATGAACGGTCAAACTTGCCTCTCCGAGGTCGGGCAGGGAAGGAAAGGAACGTGACCTTTTGGGACTGCGTGCACCGAAATTCTCATGCATTCCGTCACTCACGTTCAAATTAGGTGCAACCAATGCTTCCATTCTTTAATTTTTCTCTATTTTCTTTTCTTTTTGTTCTTATTTTCTTAGCATCTTGAAATTGAGTTGCCATTAGAGTAACAGCAAAGCAATGTGTTGTCCAATTCACTGTTTCAATTGCTGCTGGGGACAATCCGTAGTGGAATGGAGCCAAAACGCAGACTTTAGGTGTCCCCACCTCAATAAAGCGGTGACAATGATGTTTTGGCTATTGCAACTTCATATTATATATGTATATTGTCATTTAAGAAAAGTATAGATCCTCTAGAGTAATAAATTGAGAATGTCATGAATATTACTTGCAAATGTGATGGGTGGTGTAGATGTGACTTTGGGTTTATTCTTTTCTTTCTTTAGGGCCACCATGTAGATTTAGGGTCTATTTGTCCACTCTCCATTTTCTTTTCCCATTCTTTACTTTCACTTTAATTTTTTTTTTAAATATATATAGGTGGAGCCACGTGTTAGTATTAATATATCTTGAAAGGTTTCAGCGATTTCACATCAAAAAATTGTCAAATTATGAGGGACGCAACTAATGAAGTTACTTAAGTGTTGGAAACATGATAAGGTGAGATGGCAAGCCCAACGAACGGCGAGGTTCGGGTTTGTTGCAACGATTCCAAAAATTAAGATTTGAAAATACAAGAGTAGGATTTGCCAAAAGAAGTAAATCACCCATTACAACCTACTCATAACAAGTAACTTTACAAGATGGTTTTATAAAGTGTTAGTTATAAGAGGACAAATATTATATAAGATACAACGGATATTCAATTGAAGGTGATCGGTTTTAAGGTAGACTAGTACCCTAGAACCTAGAATTAGATCAAGCATAGTCAATTCTCCATTTGTATAACTGGGAATTGGCCCACCTTATCTTGGAACTGGATTGACTAGTTTGGGCCAGTTTCAAGGTCTGTTTGAAAATCGATGATTCATTTTCTTATTTTGGGATTTCCTCTATTACCTACAAGTGGGAGTTTTTCAACATAATAATAATGATAAGAGTGTTATTTTCAGTTTATTCGTTAAATAAATGTTTGTTCGGGTGTGTGGTGCTAGTATTTATTAAATAATAAAAGATTGTATGTATAGGACAGACAAAATTTTAGAGAAATATATATTGTTTGCTTCTATATATATGGAAGTCATTACTCTATTTCCATGAAAATCAAAATGTAATTTACTAATTTTGGGTTTGTTTCAGAATAAAAAATTAAAAAATAATTAATACGGACTGGTCTATCGGCCGGGTTCCTTAAGTGGAATTGGGAACTAGACCGGTTGTTCTTGGTTCCTTGAGAATCATTAGAACCAGTCAGTTTGATCTGATTTGGTCCAATTCACTAGTTGGACTAGATCAATGCACACCCCTACATCTCACATTGTTTTGCTTGAATATATGCAAAGAAACGAAACGACGTTATTATGATAGAATCTGAAAATAATGTTATCATGAATCTACATCAATTATATGAAAAATATATCATCTAAATAAAGATACGTAAAAATAAATCACATTCAATGATGAAATTTTGTTATATGAAAGCCACAATTGACTCGTTTGCCTTGTTAATTGATTAATGAAATAAGCTCAAACTATAAGTATTTTTACCAACTACATGTCTGTTTTGTTCTTGTATAAATCATTTCAGTGCTAAAAGAATGAGAATTTATTCGCAAGTTTGTTAAACACACGAGTAATGGAAGTTCGGCAAATCACATAAAATGCTGGGCTAGCTTTTTTCATAAGTGACCAAAATGACTTAAATTACGTAATTTAAAGGACAGGGAATTTAAACGAGTGATCGAAAAAATTGTGACATTAAACTAAGCACAGCACGAACGATTTGAATTTTTTAGTGTTATTCCTATAAAAAAAAAGGATTTTACTAACGGGATTTCTGCAATTCTATAATTCGGAAATTCTGAAAGTCAGGCCTTTTTTTTTTTTGGGCAAAAATCTCATGGGTAATTTAATACTTTTTTTTAATCCAATGGGTAATTTAATAGTTACGTAGCATACTTGTATATGTAAATTAAACTCGCAACAGGTCTTCGTTTGCTTACATTACGAATGCAAAATGATCCTATACTTGATCGCTCGCTCGAGTTTTGGCTTGCATCCTTACTTAATCCACTAATTTATAGAGGATCTCATGAGCACGAAATTTGTCTAATTGTTACAGGCTCCCCTAAATAAAATAGTTTGAAAATGAACACTCTACACTTGAATGTGAAGAACGAATGGCAGGAGATACACCCTAATAACACCGTTCTTTCTATTTTCAAGAAATTTCGTGTTTTTCATAAGATTCCTCTTGAAAAATTATGCAGAAAAGATAATACTCAAAAAAATTGTTGGAGCAATGGAATAGATACTTCGAAAGTTGTGCCCTCTCAAACTTATTGATATGAACGATAACAAGAGAGATGCTCTAATAGTAAGATTTTCACATTTTCAAGAAATTTCGTGTTTTTCATGAAACTCCTTTAAAAAAACAGCGCCCGCATTCTTAGTTATCTATACTTTCCCTTTTAATCCATAAGTCCATATATGACATAATCTGCGATTTAACACCACCTTTGGTTTCGCCGTCGATCATTGCTCACATTAAGTAAACTTAATCACATGTCATAGTAAAATGGGCATAATTAGGAATGGAACATGGCCACCACTTTGCCTTATAGAATATCAGGTTTTCTTTATTTTTTTTTTCTTTATTTTTTTCTTGGTGTGTGTGTGTGGGTGTGCTACCTGTGAGAATTGTCATTATTATTATTGTTGTTATTCTCGTTCGGTGCTAGTTGTGTGGGTGAAGAACTGAGTCCCACCAAATTAGCTGGGATTCCAATGGAGCCCAGCTGGGCATGACCAGGAACCCATCATTTTAAATCATTTTCATCCCCTTTCCTTTCCTCTCCTCATCACCTCCAGCTCCAGAAATTAAGGGCAGGGGCCCGCCCTCTGATTTGGCTTGGTTTGAGAGACTGAAATTACTCACTAACCAATCCATCCAAAAAATTAGAACAGTACTAAAAAAGAAAATCAACCTCAAAATCTTAAAAAGTGAAAAGACCAAACTACCTTAACCAAGCAAAATGGCTCCAACATCTCGATTGCTGTCCGAAACATCGCCCTCCGAAACGACGACGCATCGCCCCCCGTCGCGTGGCTCATGTTGTCGTCTTCCTGGCCGCCCCTCCGGATCTGAAATCGACCTCCCCAACTTCCCTCCTCGCAAATTTATTGCTTTAAAAAAAAAAAAATTATTGCTTTTTCAGCGCTGAATGTTTTTTTTTCACTTCAGTTTCTGTCACCCCTGTACCTCTCTCTCTCTCTCTCTCTCTTTCCACTCCGACCAAAAATTAAATAAATTAATAAATTTGAAAAATAAAAACAAAGGGAAAAAAGGCGACAACTTTCGCATTTACCGAACAAAAAGCGGAAAGTGTATGCATATGCGCCTGTGGGAAAACGTTCAATTCTCACTGCTCTGTCTCCGAAACCGCCCGATCTCTCATGGGTTTTCAGTCCGCTCTGTCGTGCTCCGATTCGTGCTCGGCCCGAGGGAAGAAGGGTAGGTCTCTCCTTGCTTCTTTCTCTTCTTTAGAAGATAAAGATTGGATTTTTATTTACTGTGCTTGTTCGATTTTGGTTTCCGTTGTCTGTTGGCGTAGCTGTTGGGGATAGATTGAGTTTGATTCGGGGGAAAATGATGTTTGCTTTTTTGGGTGTTTTTAAATTTTCGTATTTTTTTAGGTGGAGATCTTTGGATAACTGCGAGTGGTTGCCGTTTGCCTTCTTTTGGGGAGATGTAGTGTTAGGTCGAGCTCTACTGTTCATCTTTTTGTCTGCTCTAAGTGACCATCGATCGTTGTTTAAGGCTCAAGCAAAGTGCTTTTCGGATGTCATTCTTGGGTTCTTTTCTTTCTTTTGTGTTTTTTCCGGGGTTGCGGACTTGTCCGCGTCGAATTTTCGAAAATCGTGGCTTCTTTCGGAAGATGGGATGCTGAATTATCGATTTTCGGTTCAAATTTTGGGTTGAGCTCGTAGGGCGTTCGGAGCTAGTGATTGTGATGTTTTTCTTGGTGTTTGGTGGCTTAGGTTGTGATCTCGGCTCAGCCTAGTGGTTCATGATCGAAAGGGGCAAGCTTTTCTATTGACGGGGTTTCGATGTGGATGTTCTTTGTGTGCGGGACTGTTTGATGAGAAGTACATCTGGTTATTGTGGAGATCTGGGAGTGGTTCCATCTCTTATGCCCAATGAGGACTTTCTTCCCCTCTGAGTCCTGTAAAGAGACGCAGCTCAATGCGCTCAATCCGCAGTCTTGGCTTCAGGTCGAAAGAGGGAAGCTGTCGAAATCTTCGCCTCAGTTCTATTTTTCTTCGTCTATGTAAGTCCTCTAATTTTCAGTTTTGAATTCTTACTTCCCCTAGTGTTTAAAAGTCGATGTCTTATGGTTGAGGTAATTGTTGTAGAGAATCTCTCATCAAGGTCCCCGAGCCGTCAATACTGCCTTTGTTTAAGCCAGTTGATTATGTAGAAGTTTTGTCGCAAATTCATGAAGAACTTGAGACTTGTGCTCCCGAGGAGAGGCCGAATCTCTATTTGTTAAAGTTCCAGGTCTTTAGAGGTCTGGGAGAAATCAAATTGATGAGGAGAAGCCTCCGTGCTGCATGGCAGAAGGCCACCAGTGTGCACGAGAAAATTGTTTTCGGTGCATGGTTGAAGTATGAAAAACAAGGTGAGGAGCTTATTGCTGACTTGCTCGCAACTTGTGGCAAGTGCGTAGAAGAGTTTGGCCATATAGATGTTGCCTCAATGCTTCCAGAGGATACAAATGTGAGTTCTAGTCAATATGTTTTGTCTAGCGACAATAAACTTTCGAGGAGTGTTACTTTTAGAATTGGAGACGAGAACATAGTTTGTGATAGGCGGAAAATGGCATGCCTTTCAGCTCCTTTTCAAGCAATGCTTAATGGGTGCTTCACAGAATCAGTAAGAGAGGACATAGATTTGTCTGAGAACAATATCTCTGCTGCAGGCTTGAGAGCTATCAATGAGTTTAGCATGACTGGGAATTTGAATGAAGTTTCTCCGAATCTTTTACTGGAAATACTCGTCTTCGCAAATCGCTTCTGTTGTGAAAGACTAAAAGACACATGTGGTAGGAAACTTGCAGCTTTTGTATCCTCTAGAGATGATGCGGTAGAACTCATGGAATACGCTCTTGAAGAGAACTCCCACGTCCTTGCAGCTTCATGCTTGCAAGTATTTTTGCATGAACTTCCTGATTGTTTAAATGATGACAGGGTTGTGCAAATATTTAGCCTTGCTAACAGACAACAAAGGTTCGTCATGGCTGGGCCAGCTTCTTTTTCACTGTACTGTTTACTGAGTGAAGTCTCTATGAACCTTGACCCTCAGTCAGATAAAGCTGCTTGTTTCCTGGAGCGATTGCTAGAGTCTGCTGAAACTGAGAGGCAGAGACTGCTGGCTTTCCATCAGTTGGGATGTGTCAGGCTTCTGAGGAAAGAGTATGACGAAGCTGAGCGTCTTTTTGAGGCAGCTGTTAACGCAGGTCATATATACTCAGTTGCAGGCTTGGCTAGACTAGCTTACTTAAAGGGTAAAAAATCAGGGGCCTATGACAAGCTCAGCTCCATTATTTCCTCTGGAAGCTGTAGGCCACTGGGATGGATGCACCAGGAGAGGTCATTATATTGTGATGGAGATACGAGATGGGAAGACCTCAATAAAGCAACTGAGTTGGACCCAACTCTACCTTATCCTTACATGTATCGAGCTGCTTCCTTAATGAGGAAACAAGATGTCCAAGGTGCACTTGCGGAGATCAATCGGATCCTTGGCTTCAAACTTGCATTAGAGTGCTTGGAACTTCGTTTTTGCTTTTACTTGGTCCTAGAAGATTATCAATCAGCAATTTGTGATGTTCAGGCAATTCTCACTCTCTCTCCAGAATATAGGATGTTTGAGGGACGAGTTGCAGCATCCCAACTGCGCACACTTGTGAGAGAGCATGTTGAGAGTTGGACAACAGCTGATTGTTGGATGCAATTGTATGAGCGGTGGTCTTCAGTTGATGATATTGGTTCACTCTCTGTTATTTACCAGATGCTGGTTGAATCTGATGCACCAAAAGGTGTTCTCTACTTTAGACAGTCACTCCTCCTCCTCAGGTAGGCTGCTGCATCATATCTATCGAGCACTTTATCATACCTATATAAAGCTTTTATGTGAGCATAAGTGGTTATTTATGCATTTCAGTGTAATAAATACATAGATTTACAAAGAATTAAATCTCTGAGACATCCAATTATTTCTGAGTTCATCTGTCTTATTCTTGAGAATGTGGATGTTAATCTTTCTGTGTATGCTTCCCTAAAAATAGACTTTGGATTGGAAACCTCTTTGAGGTGGAGACCAGAAAAGTCATTTCTATTGTTTTCAGCTTAAAGCATTTGGCTCTGAGAAAATCTGTTTTAAAAGACATTGAGATTATTAGTTCCTTTCAATCCTACCATATATCTCTTTATGCAAGTCTTTCTTTGGCAGATTGTTATATGGCTTGCGTATTGCTCGTTCAGGAAGTGATCACTATTGGACCAAAATTACTCATTTCACCATTATTAGATTATCAGAAAATTACACAACTTTTTAGATGGTTCGAATTTTGTTGCTGTAGAGCACCGTCCTTACTGTGGGATCATTAGAAGAAATGGTTTATGTATATACCAATATTGGTTGGACAATGCTTCATTAGGAATTCCTTTTGTAGGGTCATTGGAACAAATTCACACATAGGGTAGCTTATTCTTTTGTGTGTGTACACATGCGCGTGCTCGCATAGAGAGAGAGAGAGAGATTTCCAGAAGAGGAAGCATGAAAATATGAAAGTGAAAGGTAGACATCGTACCATTCTTTGAGGGCGGGAGGTTTCTAGAACAGGAGGCGTGAAAATATGGAAATGGAAGACAGACATCTTACCGCTCTTTGACAGTACCTTGTTTTTTGATGCGTCTGAGAACATTTTTCTAGAGATTATCTGTGGCGCAGTTGCTTGGACATGTTTGTTCATTTCTCTTGAATCTTGGCTTTGGAAAAACCTACAAGGCTTGTGCATTTGTTCCTCTGGTGTTAGCTCCCCACCTCGTAGTTCATTCCCTTTCCTGTAAATTACGTGATTTGCCTCTTTGGAATCCAGGTCTTCTCGCCCTTGTTCTAAGCTATTCCTGTTAGCATGATTCTATGCTATATCTTTATCTACACACACACAGGTGGAGTTTTGGCTGACATATGACTGTAAATTCATTGCACTTTTGATCAGGTTGACTTGCCCTGAGGCAGCTATGAGAAGCTTACATTTAGCCCGGCGGCATGCCTCTAGCGAACATGAGCGCCTGGTTTATGAAGGCTGGATCTTATATGACACTGGGCACTGTGAGGAAGGGCTTCGAAAGGCTGAGGAGTCTATCAAAATCACAAGATCCTTTGAGGCCTTCTTCCTGAAAGCCTATGCACTGGCAGATTCTAGCCAGGATACATCTTGTTCGTCAACTGTTGTTTCACTTCTTGAGAATGCATTGAAGTGCCCCTCAGATAGGCTTCGCAAAGGTCAGGTAAGCTTTCTGGTTCCAATGTATGTACCCTCTATATGTAGTGGTTTCCTTTTCTTTGTAGTTCATTCAGGGGATGTCTACTCCTTTCTAACATCATTTCCAGCGTGTTCTTTCCCTCCTGGTCATCAAGTTGCTTATTATAATCACATCAGTTCTTTTGATGAGTTCACGAATTATATTTGACAATTTTAGCGGATAAAGCAATTTATTTGTCCTAAATAGACATTGAGCATCTTGATTTTGCTAAATGTATTGAATAAAAACTCTGCGTCCTTGGAAGAAGTGGCTGATATCAATTGATAATCTGACTAGACGTTAGATATTTGCTTTTTGTACCACTGGAGATGTAGCCTGTGGGCTTTCCCTGGAAATTATGACTTTCCAATATCACTTAGACACTTGAACTAAATGGTAACTATCTGCTACGCTCACAACTGTCGCTAATAATATCCAGAAGCGTTTTATCCTGTCTTTTTAGCTTCCTGCATGTTTTGGTCATGGCAATGATGTTTGTTAAAAGTGTAAAATCAAATCTCACATGATGTAGATATTGTTATCTCATTTGCTTAGATCACATACAGAATCTGGTGGATGTTGCAATAGCTGTTAGATCACAATATCGAATGCTCAGACTACTGTTATCTTATCTGTGACAGATCAGAAAGTTATTGTTGCTGTGCATGTGAGAAGAGAACAGAGTTTTTATCTTAATCTCCAGTTAAAAGCATTCGTATTCTACAAACTCATGGGCTACATGTTCACTTTAACTTTGCTTAAAGAGACACAGCAAGCTTTTCTTCTATGATCTTCATTAATCTTTGTGTTATGAACTTAATCACATTGCCAGGCGCTGAACAATCTCGGAAGTATCTACGTCGACTGTGGGAAGCTGGAATTGGCAGCTGATTGCTATATTAATGCTCTCAAAATCAGGCACACAAGAGCCCATCAAGGGCTTGCTCGAGTACATTTTCTCAAAAATGACAAAGCTGCAGCATACAAGGAGATGTCACTACTGATAGAGAAGGCAAGGAATAATGCATCTGCGTATGAGAAGAGATCTGAATATTCTGATCGTGAACTCGCTATGGCCGACCTCGAGATGGTTACCAGATTAGACCCACTTCGTGTCTATCCATACAGATACCGGGCTGCAGGTTATTGATCTCCCTCGACTTTGTGTCATACCTTATAGGTGTTTCCACACTAGTTCTTTATAATATGTCCATATTCTTGAACAGACACTGCCTAAGGTGACCTTAGATGAGCATAGTCATTGGGGACATTCCATCCTACTTTTTTCCCGATGTTGAAATTTCTTCATTATGCAATGCATTTACTGCATTTTGATAACAAATAATTAGGATTAGAGTTTTTGACAGTGATGCTGGTCTTTATGGATGTATAGTATCTATTACTTTGGTCCTCCCTGAAGGTCCCTAGTTTGAGTTAGTGCACGTGCTATCATTCTTCTTTTGACTCAGATGATCTTTAGATAACTGAAGTTTCTGTTGTTTTGTACCACTATCCAGTTAGTCGTTCTGGTTCCCTGAGATTTTTGCCTTTGGACCTTACTCAATGAGGCCTCCAACCCACCTCTCCCTCCTGTTCCCCCTACCATGCTTAATATCGAGATCCCTGAAATCTTGATCCCTAGTTTTTGCCGTTTTCAGCTGGTTTGTGAACTCCTTAACTTTGTCCTTTTTTCTTTTTTTTAATGCATTACTTTTCTCAGATGATAGTAGCGTACGCTCACTTTCACATAACTTGTTGTTATTGAGTGTAACATGTAATTATACTTGTTCATGCGCCTGAATTGTAGTCTGAACGTCCAAATATATCATTCCATGATCTTGTGAGATTAATCAACACCTCAAACGGAAATTGAGTTCATTTGCTCTCTCTTTGAAATTGACAGTACTAATGGATAGTCAAAAGGAAGATGAAGCTATTGCCGAAGTTTCGAGGGCAATTGCATTCAAGGCCGACCTTCACCTCCTGCACCTGCGGGCAGCATTCCACGAGCATGTTGGCAATGTCATGGGTGCCCTCCGAGACTGTCGGGCGGCTCTCTGTGTCGATCCATACCATCAAGAGATGCTGGAGCTTCACAGCCGAGTAAACAGCCATGAGCCATAATTCTGGCCAGGGAAGCAGAGAGTGCATCTAATATTTCAACGCATCGTGTACAGTAAGTGCGCTTGAATCATCCTGTAGGACCACATTGTAACCTTTTCTGCCATTATTAATGGATTTTGGTAAGTTATATATGTTCTCTTCATTTTGCTCCATTTGTATGTGAGGAAAATGTCAAATGAAAGCGGAGAAAGTTACGTTCTATCTTCTATTTACTCGGTTAATGCATTGCTAATTCTTTCTCATGCGTATGTCCAATCAAAATGGATGAATCGTGCTTAAAGAGCTAAAATATATTGAGAGAGGAAAATACAAGCCTTCAGGTTTCTTTCTTTGGCATTGCAATGTGATCATCGGAGTTCCCCATCCCGCCTGCAGTTGCTTTGTAGGTTTGTGTTATCCGGATCTTTAGTCATGTCCGGTTCACTTAAGGGAATAAGGAGTTTTTTCATTACTTCTTGATGAAATATCTCCCTATGGAAGGATAATTATTAGAGTAATAAGAAGTTATGCCGGTTGTCCGATTACCACGGGATAGGACTAACAGTGGAGGTCTATAAGACATTCGACTCCGACAGACAGATGACCCTGGCTACGCATAGCTTTCATACTCTGCTGTTTATGTACTGCAGCTCTGCTGTTTATGTACTGCAGCTTGGCCTAATGAACGTGTGGCGAACGACGAGTCTGGTGCTTTTACAAGCTGAAATATGTATTTTAGAGATGACAACATGAACTTATTAAGATTAAAGAGATAGAAACTGCAATGACATCCTTCAACAAAAGTTGAAACGGAATGTTTTATTCTCACACAGGAAGAGCAACATCCAATCATGATGACGATACTGATGTAAGTTTTATTAGAATGTCAGCAGGAAATAGAATTTTTGTACATTTGTTGAGTTGTTATACAACACCGTAATATACACAGAGATACACCTAAAAAAAAGAAAAAAAAGAAAAAAAGGCTAAGTACACAGAGGCACACGCTCATGTAACAATCTATAGAAAGCTATAACTGACGACTCGCGTCATTGGCTTTGAATGGAAAAGATGTATATCGGTGACACCGTATCAGGAACACCGTGGGCATTTAAAAATGAGCAGAAAGTGAGGATGTCGACAGACGTATGCCGGAAGTTGCTGCAAACTGTTTGCCTGGCCATACAATGGCGTCTGCCAGGGAATGAACATATAACAATCTCCTTTTGCCGCTGCAAAGGTATTTTCCCTCTGAAATGTTCCCGTGCGTCTCAACAATAAAAAATCACATGCTACTGGTAGAAAGCAGTGAACAAATTGAATGGTGAAGCAGATTACCATCATTACATATATTTCCCGATTTATTTTCTGTGGGGCACATTGCTTGCATGTTGAATCAGTAGACCGCGAGGGTAATCCATACGATATCCCTCTGATAACAAGAGCCCATAAGTTCATAATTCGGATGTTCAAGTCTTCCCATAATTCATGTCCTGCGCAGATTCTCAAAGTAAGGATGTTGCAGAGCTTCATCAACGCTGAATCGGTCATCCTGCAATTCAGTATGCATTTTAACGTATGTCCAACAATGCAGGAATTTAAGTTATGAGTGATCTGATTTTAATCAAACAATTACACTTAAATGTCCTCTCCATCACAATTCAAGATGCTTAGAGAACGTTTCAGTATGATGAGTATTTTGAAAGTGCATATGCTCAATCTGAAAAGTAAAAAAAAATTCCTGATAAATTGCAAGTGTTGCATGTTTCCTGCATGATCAGGTCAACTGCACCGGATGCCAGGAGCTCATATTGACATAACTTTTGGACTTCTGGTCTTGTCTTTTTTTTTTTTCTTTTTTTTTTTTAAGGGTTAATACCTTGAAAAAGCCCAAACTGGTACACTTGTGACAAATTTACCCCAAACTATTTTTTTGACCATCAAAAATCCCAAACTGGTATATCTTTGACAAATTTATCCTAAACTGGTACACTTGTGACAAATTTACCATCTATTAGTTTTAGTTAAATTTTAACTAGTTAAATTATTAAGTTAAATGACACATGACAGTTGATTGGTGGGATTTTACGCTTTGTTTGTCACAATTTACAATTTTTGTGATTTTTTGTGGTATTAATCCAATTTAGCAGAGGGTATATTTGTTACAAATTTACCAGTTTGGGATGTTTTGCGGTCAAATAAATTAGTTTGAAGTAAATTTATCATAAATGTACCAGTTTAGGGTTTTTTACGGTCAGTCGGGGTAAATTTGTCACAGGTTTACCAATTTAGAGTTTTTCATGGTTAAAAAAATAGTTTGAAATAAATTTGTCACATGTATACCAGATTGGGGTTTTTCAGAATATTAACTCTTTTTTAAATAAGTAGAGTAATCCATGTAAAGGACCACGGGTATACCAAACAATTTACAAAAACAACTCTCATGATAAGGACTCTAGTGTATCAAGGATAGCATTTACCTCAAGACTCACACCACGGGTGTCCCAAGACATTGCAGTAAAAGCCAAGAATCCATAATCCTTACAAAATGGTTCTCAAAATTGTGAAATTTTCTCCGATTTCAGCTTTTCTTTAAAGTAAGCCAAAAAACCAAAGACTTTTATAGAGCAAGAACAGGGCCAGTAGAAACCTCCAAGTTTCCCATTTTCTGGATATGGAGTGAAACTTTTTCCAAGATACTTGTTGAGGACCTCAAATAAAAGCCATTAAAGAGATGGTACGGGATACTTGCAAATATCTGGGATTCTGTATGCTTATGAGACTTCAACAACTTTTCCAGGGAGTCTTTCAAGTTTCTCAGCTGATTCAACCCATTGTAATCAATGTGAATTCTCCTTATTTACTTTATACACACCAGCATATCCTTGAGAAGAAAAATACTATGGGCATTCATTTGGAAATTATATATTTCTTAAAATCGGATTTGCCCTTTTCATTAGGTTGTAGCCAAGCAAAAGCCATCTTTTGTATGCAGAATCCACAAGTCTCTGGCAAGCAAAACATTCTTCGAGAGGAAATCATTAAGATAGTCATTTGCACAATGAAAAACTTACTGGATCCCACAGTAAGAGATGGCGGACCAACCGCAGAGCCCAAACATCTGAAAAGCTGCAATATTTTTGGAAGTAAATGCTGTCATGATCTAGCATGACTCGAAAGAGAACAAGGGAGCCTCACACAATGGCAACGAGACTTTGAAAGCACACATGACCTATTGAAGATATCAGGAAACATACCCAATCTTAAGAGGATCTCTGCTCTTTATTTGATGTGAGAAAAACTCTTCCGAACATTTCCAAGAAGCCGGTGAAACTCCACTCTGCATCTCGAAGTAGGAAATGAATGATAATATTCTTTGACATAAAAACCACCAATAAGTGCCAATATCTAGTAACTCACAAATAATAATGAAACAGTGGAGATCACCCTAGTTGGGACATTAATTTGAAATCATATTAAAAGTTCAGCGTTTTCTTTACACATTCATTAGGAAGTTCGGGGACTAAAGTTAAATGAATTAAACTTCGAGACAAGTGACTTTTCCTGGCAAATTCAAAAAAAAAGGTATATCTCTCTCAAAGAACGGCAGGTTGTGCAAAAGAAACTCTAATGTCTAGACCTGTCGAAAATCAGAGTGTTGGAGATTACCTTGTACATTGCACCACCAAATCGATGTTTCAAGGAACTACCGGGGATCAAGATGCACATCTCCATAAACGATCTAAGTCTGACACATGCACAGAAAAAAGAACCAATCTTCAGAAAATATCTTTAAGCACATCATGGCACATGACTTTAGCAAAGGATGATTTTTCAGTTGGTTGATTTTTCAGTTGATTCTTTATTAACTTTTGAATGTGCCAAGCATTGGGCACTCAACAGTCAACAACCATCTCAATCTATCTGTTCCACAACCCTTTCATTGCATATAAATGAGATGCAAGCTATACATGCATTTTTATGGAGACACAATCCCAACATTTAGGAAAATTATTAAATCAATCCTAAACCTACAGCCGTCAATTCAGTTCTAAGTTGTCCAATTTTACCATTAGTCCTAAATCTTTTGATATATTTTCAATTTAGTCTTTCCGGTCAATTTAGGCAAAAAAATGTTCACTTGAAGGTCTAGCCAAGTTGGCCATCCTACGTGTCCGACCACAGGCATTTGACATGGACCATCGGTAATAGAAACGACGCTGTTATTTAAAAAAAAAAGAAAAAGGAAGCCCGCCCTCTTTTCCCCCAGTTCACAATTACAAATTCCTGTGGATGGATCCTAATTTTTCTCTCCTTTCCCACCAATTGGCCCTAATTGACTCCCCCATTTTGCCCTAGACCTTCATTCATCAGAATCGCCAATTCCCCCCCAATTGCAAAGACTCAATTTGCTCATAGTTTCCATGAGAATCCTCATTCCCTCAATTTGAACCCTAATTTCATCAAATTTCCCTCAAGATTCTGCAGCGAAAATGACAAAGTGTGGCATTCCCAATCTGTGTGCGGTGTCGGAAGTCTTCAGTTTTTTACAAAAAAGCAGAGAACAGTCAAAAGGTATTTTGTCGTTATGGTCTTGAACTGAGTGTGTTGTTCTTGTCATATTTATATAATCCATTTGGCTTGATTTCTTTGCCTGTGCTGTTGTTGGTCCCTCCGTCATGTGTCTGTTTATAATATACGTAGCCTTTTTGTGTAGGGTCAAGATGAACAACAATTCAGTACTGGTCTGCGTTTTCAACTAACGAAAATTTGTCCATCACCGAATGCTTGAATATGTCGAGAGAAGATAGATTTAATACAAGTAGATATCAGTTCAATGAGCTATCGAAGGTTTATCATAAACATCAAGAATGAGGGAAATTGAAAATTTGAAAAGGTTTAGTTTAAGATACCTGCAAAACCTCCATATGATGGGTTGAGATACGTGTATGATGATAACAGTGTCATTGATCTTTGTTTTCATTAGAGGTTGGTTGAGGTATATGGAGAAAATTTTTCAGAGGACGAGGTAGGTATGGGTGAGGGCGCTTTTGAGGGTGAGCTTCAGCTTTCGCATGAGGGTGATGATGCTGGTTTAGGTAAAGAGATAGTGGTTCAGCATGAGGGTGGTGATAAGGATGCCAGCTTAGAGAATGTTGAATGTATATTGGATCATTTAGATTTAGGGATAAGTAATGTGGAAATTGGTTCAGAAAATGAAGATGGAGATTACTTCCCAAGTGATGCAAGATTCTTGACTAATGATGATGAAGAGCTCGTAGAAGGAAGAAGAAAATTAGGGACTTCTGCAAGAACGCCACAAAGGATCAAATTATAAGGAAATCATTTGTGTATTTATACCATCCCAACCATTTGTAGGGGAATCATTAATCACCAACGACTTGATGTGGATAATTAAGTTTTGCTAAAGCTGGTACCAGATAGACTACCGTAAAGCAAATGCCAATTACAGTTTGAGGTCAGATATGGGTTAAGAAGATGACGATGTTACAAGAAGAAGCAAATTTCTAAGGTAGGATCTTAATTATGCATTGTCTGTGTTTACTGTGTCTATGGTGTTTGATAAGAGCAGACAATTAGCAGCCGAGCTTACAGATAAGATATACAAAAAATGAAAATAAAATGTGTTAGAGCATAATATGTTCATGAAAAGTGTCTTGGAAGATTTCTGGATCTTTTGATACTAAAATTGGATCATTCCATACGAAGACCTATCACGAAGGGCATATCGGCAGCATTTGCTTAAAAAATAAGAGGGTCATTAGTACTTCGTCGGCAAATCACTTTCTTGGCACAATCAGAGCAATGCCAACTAATAAAACTATAGCTTTCAATGAGCATGTCAAGAAGCAGTTGGGCTCGGATGTAATTGTGACTCAATGTACAAAAGTCAAGCTGGTCGCCTTTCAACTTTTGTGGGAAACTACAGGATGAAGTATGCATAATCGTGGGATGACGCAAAGGATGTTGTGGCTGAGTTGTTGCCTCAAGTTGAGCATAGGATGCGTCAGAAACATATATGACAATTGGGGGCAAGAAGCAGTGTGTTAAGGGGAGTATTATTGTGGAGTATCAGGAACACTCTCAGGCATTGAAGAAAATCAATCTGCTGCATATCATAGCTTAGTTCAAATAGAGCCAAAGCATGGGTGCAATGCTTACTTCACCACTAATGTGAAATGGGACACAGTTGACAACTTATACAAAGCATTCAATAGAAGAATAATAGATGCCAAGCGTAAGTTCGTTAAGAGTATGAAGAGGAAATGAGGACAATGATTATGATAAGGGATATTCAAAGGAACGGATGAGCTAGGTGGAAAAAGGACTACAGTCCAAGAATAGTGAAAAAGTTGGAAGATAAAAAGACTTGCTGGGACTCACTGCTAGATGACATGGAATGGTGACACTGGATATGAGATGATTTGCCCTAGCTATGCACGGTCCTTCCTATAACTTTCCATCAAAACTTGAAAGGCAAATGGCTTAGATTTCGTACACCAAGTCATAAGTAAATCTAAGTCCAATTGCTTCTCGATAAGTTCCTTGACATCAACAGTTTTTAGTAGTTGGCATTGCTCTAATTGTATCAAGAAAGTGATCTGCCAATCAAGAACCTGTGACCCTCTTATTTTTTAAGCTAATGCTATCAATATGTTTTTCGTGATAGGTTTTCACGTGGAATAATCCAATTCTACCATCAAAAGATCCAGCAATCTTCCAAGGACAATTTTCATGAACACATGTTGCTTGACACATTTTTTTCATTCTTTGTAAATCTTATATCTTTAAGCTAAGTTACTGAATACTTTATGAAAGCATCCTAAATCATCTGATATTATCAAAAACCATAGACATAGTAAACACAGACAATGCATAATCAGGATCAAACATTGAAAATCTGCTTCTCCTTCTTGTAACATCGTCATTTTCTTGCCCTACATGAGACCCTAAATTGCAATTCCCATTGCTTCATAGTAGTTTGTGTGGTAACCAGCTTCAGCAACAACTTCATTATCCAAATCAAATAATTGGGATTAGATGATTTTCCTATAAATAATTAGTAAAACACAATTCCCACGAATGGTTCCCCTGTAGTTCGATCCTTTATGGCCTTCCTGTGGGGAGTCCCTAATATTTCTCCATACTTCTACAATCTCTTCGTCGTCATCATCATCATCAGTCAAGAATCTAGACTTTTCTCTGCCTTATTGTAAAAAATTGAAGACCCCCAATGACACACGCAGATCGGGACCACCATACTGTCATTTTTGTTGCATAATCTCGAAGTCGAATGAAATGTGATGGAATTAGGGTTCGAATGGAGGGAATGGGGATTCAGATGCAAATTACAGGCAAACTGGGTCTCTACTATTTGGGGAAATTGGGGATTATGATGGACGACAGCCTCGGCGACATGAGGGAATCAATTAGGGTCTTTTGAGGGAATTATATTAGACGGAGATGGGAATTAGGGTCAACTTAAGGGAAACGGGAGAGAAATTAGGGTGTTCATCCATGAGAATTTGGGATCGCAAATTAGGGGAAGGGAGGGCTTTGTCTTTTTCTTTTTTTTTAATCTTCTAATGAAAAGGCGCCATTTTCATCCAAGAAAAAGGGCATTGTTTCTATCAGCATTAGTCCCTGTCAGAGGCCAGCTAGACACATAAGACGGCCGGCACTGACTAGACCTCTAGGTCAGCATATATCCGGGAATGACCACATTAAAAAATCATCAAAAAACTAGGAGTAAATATGCAAAGTTTAAGGACCAAATAGGCAGCAGCACAATAGATGTAGGATTAATTTGGTAATTTCTCTCCAAGCATTCTCTTTCTATTGACCAAACAAATTATTTTATGAGTTATATATTTATGAGAGCAATTGCACATTTAAAATGCTTTAAAAAAGCAAAATACATGAAGTAAGGTGCAAACTTACCTATATGCCAACTGCTTTAAATCTTCACTCCATCCCTCTAGATGTTGATCCAAAAGAGTACGGGTTAAAGCACTTATTTGAAAAACATCCGGTGACCCTAGTATTAACTCTAACATGACCACACCAACACTCCACATATCATACCTGTTATCAACACAGTATTGGAGATTAACAAATATTTGTCTCTACAGAGAAAACAACAATATTCAAGCTAAAGGAATGCTCACTTCACAGCAGTTGGTCCATGATACCATGTTTCATTTAGCAAGCCTTCAGGAGGAGTATATTCTGTAGTTTGTTCAGCTCTGGAGGAGCATCAAATACATAAAAGGGAATGAAAATCACACGAAGAAGATGACGACTTAATAGAGGATAGTTCAGCAGCCCTACAACAAATAAAGCTCTTTCTCTGAATGTTACAGTAAGTTCAGTTCCTTTTAATGATGTAATACCTTGAAGGGCCAGCAGATCCATACAGATGCTTCAGAGTGAATTGATTTATTGCACTCCCAAAGTCAATAATGCGCCTGACACAGGATCACAAAAGCATCAACAAAAATGTCATGACATATAGAAAAAGGCAGAGTTGCGAAAAAAAATTGTTCCCACATAAGCTTTTAAACTGCAGCTCAATGCCTCACTCCAAGTAACATAAGTGAAAACCAAGAGAAGTAGCTGGTCTAACCCTTGGAAGATGGAAAATTCTTTTTATCCAGAAGTTAGATATTACAAGAGCCAAATTAATTGACTTCAAGAAGAACCAAGAATAGAAAAGGATTTGTAAGACGATCAACAGATTTTGTTGAAAATTCGATGACTCCTAGAATAACTAGGAAGCAGTAGCTGGAAGGATGCATACGGAAAGAAGTATAAAGTTAAACATGAGAAACAATTACAACGTTGTCAATATTAAGATCCAATCAATCTATCCATCCACCAGTAGTTAGGCATATTTTATACCTGAAATTAAGAACTGATATTTCAGGTTTTAATGCTCTCACAAGCCGGGAATGCATACTTTATAAATAGCAGCCAAATATGTGACAGAGGAACCAAAAAGGACAAAAAGGGACACATTGAGAAATGGAATGGCAAAATCTTTGTTAAGGCCTACAAGTCGACTCCACGCCATTGAATGCATGGTTTTCAAATTGATCATTCAGAGATATATACATTAGCAGATCTAAGAGCTTGAAGCAGCTGTAAGAAGAGAGAAAATCTAATGCCTGCATAGTCCAATGCTGAATTTTAAACAATCAAATAATCAATAACACCAGAAAAATTAGTGGCAGATTTCCTTAACAAAAAAAAGTTCAGAATACATTTTGCTGTTATGATTCTTGTCTCCATTTGGAGTTCCTCTCAGACATCTCCCAGTTTCCTGATCCTCACAGCATATCACCATGTTCTCTACAAAAAGAAAAAGAAAAAAAGAGCCAAATATCAATCCATTGTATAACCATGATCTGAAGTCATGTATCTCCCTACTAACTAAAGCTACCGTAAGAAGTATTCTCGCGCTAGTTACCAACTAAAGGAATCATGAGAAGGATTGTTGCACCCAAGAACGCACTCCTAAAAGTATTCATAAGCTAAGCAACTCTTGTACTGGGAAAAAAAATGAATAGATTGGTTTTGAGATTATAACACTACTGACTTGACTCAGATTTTCATGAAGCAAATTTAACAAGTGCAAGATAAGGCCATGATCGTGTTAAGATGATATGCGACAGCTAACTCCTATGTTTAAGAAGAAATGGTGTTTCTTCATTAAGTTTCCTAGAGCCTATGCATGACAAAGAAGCAATCAAAAAGAAATTGTTATAGCTGGTTAATGAACTGCTTCAACAACCACCATATTGTTATCAATTTACTTGTTTCCTTCTGAATGAAGCACATTGGTGGCACAAAGAAGATGATGTGATTACGGCCAATATTATTTTCATGCCACTTTACTAGATAGTTTATATATTGTAACAGATCGTATATCCTTACCGGGTTTAATATCCCTGTGAGTGATATTACGGTCATGGCAGGCTTTGAGCGCCAACAACTGAGCATCGAAAAGAAAAGATCTTTCAGTAATGCATTTCAAAAGCAACAACCAGTGCTATCCCAAGGAAAGAATATAACAAATCATGGGGATTGGTAAAATGAGCTGAAGTTTCTGGAAATTTTTTGGGCCTAAAAAAAACCCGCGATTGAAATGACCCCCCCCCCATGTAAGTAACCCTCTACAACCAAAGAATCAGAACCCCAATTACAACTTCTGTTATATCTTGCATACATACAGATATTTGGTAAACTTCAAGTCAAGGTGGGTCATGATATCCTGATTTCTTGAATGATATACAAATATAATTTGTAAGACCCAATAAAAAAAGCATAAGGCAAGCTCCGGGTGATATGGCTCGTGGACAGGTTGTCTACCTTCATGCAAGTGATGCCAGTTCATTAAATAAGGTAAATGACAATTGTCATGAAGTAGCAATTATATGGCTTATTATTTTCAACATTGATTATCATGAACGATAACACATCTTATAGGATCTGGAGACCATAAAGCAGTAAACTCACAAAGAATATGCTCGTATTCTAAAAGAGCATGCACATGAAAGCACATTTCCAGAAGATCTAAGGCAGTCACTTAACTGTCAAAATCTTTTAGCTTCAAAAACGGTTCATATTTTCAAGAAGTAACTCTTTGGTCCAACTTAGAAGTGCTAGATCACAATGAACTTCAAAGAAATGCGGCAATCTAATCATATCCATGAAAACCACTCAAACATATCAATCAACTGATGGGCCATTCAGCCTTCTGTAATTTCTGCAAGACATTTCAACTGTTTATGCCAGAACTGATTCAAGAACCAATGTCATTATGATTAACTACCTCAGAATATTACAGGGAAATTATATACATATGGCAGACTATAAATAATTGTGCACTCCCTATTTTGACAACTTTCCAACCGAGAGTTCAGATCTTAAATGCAGACCTGCAGTTGGAGGCTGGTCTTAGGTGAATGCAATTGACTCTACATATATTTTCACCAAGAACAGAGCTGCATTACATTTGAGCAATTTGGGCATTATACTTTTGGAGAATCAGACAAGTGGCTTCTGAATAAGGGTGTGAATGTGACTTAAACTAAATTCCAATTTCTTTCCTCCATAAATTTCTCAAGACCAAATCATAGTAAAAAGCTTTAGCTATTAGCAGATTGATCTTGCATGGATATAGTCAAGAGGGATGATGTGCCTCGATACTCTAGCTAAGTAACTGCAGCACTATATCTACAGCATTGCAGGTCCAAACAGAGGTTGACCCACTGACCAACGGCTGACTATGGATGCACAAAGAGTTTAAGTCAGGCGTACCAATTGCCATATAAGGTTGCACATTTCTTTTTGTCCTGCTTCTGTAGTTTTCAACCAGTGCCACCATTTCGATGGACGCAATACCTGAGCATGTTTTCTGCCTTCAATCCCATCGTCACCTTTCTCATCTACTTCTTCGACAGTGTACAGAAGCTTTGACAAAGAAACACCTTCGTGGCGGAACACAAGCCACATATCATTGGAGCGAGACTCAAATGACTCTACGTATCTAGCAATATGGTCCAATCCTTCTTCATAGAAGTCCTTTCTCTGACTACATCTGTTCGGCAAAATACTAACAAAGGGCCTTGATTTCTGGTTCTTATGAGTAGTTGATTTAACAAGTTCTGACGTTTTATAAAATCTTGACTTCGATTCTTTGGTAATAATGTCCTCTGCTCCACTTGAAATGTCTGCAAGGGACTTAGATGCATTGAGAAAGACCTCGCCAAAATACTTCTCCCGCAGTCCACTTAAGTATACGGCAAGGCCTTTCTCTACCTGCTCAGGAATCAAAGGGTAACTATATAGAACTCAACAATGTAGTTGTCTCTTAAAGTCTCACTTTAAAATCACATATCAAAGTCTCTTTGTGTCCAATACATTGAAAATATCCAAATGTCCATCATTATTGATATTATTTTATATTAATCTAAAATCAGGTGAAATTGCTATGTCAACTCAAAGGACACTTGGAGTACCATGCGCAAAGCTTCATTCTGAAATAAAAAAGTCATCTTTTAATTGTAAAGTAAAACTTGGACTGCAGGCCAAAATCATTACCATTATGCGCTTTAAAACGAACAAGTTATCTGCAGCAGAGCTGCAGTTGTGAGATGATGAACTGTTTAATAAGTGTCTGCTAGATGATCCAGACAGCTTAGCATCAGAGGAAACGTTCTTCAATTTCTGACTCCAGTCGGAGGAATTGCTTTCTTCGCAGCAATTCCAGTGAAAGGCCAACCATACTTCACCAAATGCTCCTTGCCCAAACCTCTTCTCAAGGACATACCTACATTGTGAAAACATATCAGAATTTGCTCCAAATAATTAGTTTCAGAGGTAATAAGGACCATTATCATCACAAGGAACGCCTTCAATCAGGGAAAAGGATGATGCTTGATAGCTAGCAATCTTGTCACCCGTGCATGACATGAATAAACTCATGCAGATTTTGCCAGAACTAGAAGCTATTTCCAGATCCCGTGTCACGCTACAAGATTCACTAAATTAATTTTCGTGCCAACCATATTTTTGAAATGGTGCCCTGGAACTTAAATGAAGCTCTTACTGACCTTTTTATAAATCTGATTTAGGAAACAGAAAGATCTAGAGAAGATCGAAACAATGTTTCTCGGGCTATTTCTAAAAGTTGAAAAACCTAAGCGAGGATGCTTGAAAGAGTTCCAGAAAGTAACTTCATCATTTTTAAGCACTGCCATGATTGGATGTATCTATAATATATGAACTTAACGATGGAATTTGCATCAACTTTAATATAAGTTATATAACTAGAGAGAGAGAGAGAGAGAGATTGCATCTTTTTTAAGTAGATATTAGAAAGAAATAAAACCATCTGCAATGAGATATCTAATGCAATTTGTTAAAAAAGATGTGCCACACTGCAAGCTAGACAAAATGGAAATTTCCTCTAATTCCTTTCATCTTTCTTGTGGTCTTAAAAAAGTACTGCCCGGTCATCACTTTGATTATATGGATGAAGGCATCATTTCAAAGGGCAATTAACCAATTCAGCCAACTGGCCTAATGTGATGGTTATTGCAAAATATACCAACTATTCTAAAAGCTTAAGCTACTAAATGAAGAAGCGGTTTAATATTTATTTTTTATAATATTCCCCCTCATGCATAAACTAAACTTAAGTCCAAGACAGAAGTGTGGCTATATACAAAATAGGGAAGGCAAATAGACACCTGGAAAAATTTGATCTCAAGATTTCATAGTCTAATACCATGTGAAATTTTGTGGAACCACTACAAATTGCTCTAAAGGCTTAAGCTATTAAGAAGGCAGGATTTGATATTTAAATATTCTACCAGTTGTAATACAAGATATGTAGATCTGTAAATGATAAAATTATCTAACACTGCTGTGGAGCAAATTCTGCTTTGGCACAGTCTCTGCTTTTGTTTCAAGAAAATGTCTGCACCTGAACTTACATGTATTGACTGTGAGTGAGTTTATTATTTCGGAAAGGGATTAAAGACTTTGCCACTTCAGACGTGGTGCAGAGTACACTTGCTAGAGTTGCCTAAACCCCACAAGGCTACACCCTGAAGGATGATGTCTAATGGGGGGAAAATTTACCGTATCCCATCATCTTTTCACTTTTAACTCCAGTGACAGGACAGCAAAAAATCATTATAAGTTCGATTCAAGCCATTATTTAAAAATTATATTCATAAAATTAATAATCAAGTAGATTTTGAGCTGTGTATGTTTAGTGTAAACTTATTTTTCTCTATATGTTTAAAATACTATTGTAGCATAAGCTTACCGGTGTTCATGTCTTAAATCCCAACTTGTATCTATAACCATGCAGGGGCCAGTCAAGAATGACAGGCCTACTGGGGGTTGGAAAGAAATACCCTTGTCTAGGCAATAAACAAGCACAAATCAAAAGCACCTCACCACCATTCATCTCTCTCCTCTTCCTCTCTTTCCCCTGGAGATACAATACGAAAAGGTACAAGGAGATTCGGGTAGTCATAAGGGACATTTGTAATATCCTCAGATTAAGTAGGATGTTGTCAAATTCTCCTGAACTAGACTGAGATGCGTGGTGAGATTGGGTGAGAACGAGGAATGAATTAGACAGAAAGAAAACGTTTGATGTGTTAGCTAAAAAAGCACTTTGGGATAAAACAGTTCACCACCAAAGGTATAAAAGAATACTCCAAAGGACAAGGATAAAGAACTTGAAGGTTGTACACCAACAAATTGGATAAAGAATCGAAGGACTTTTGAAGAATTTAGAGAAAAGAATTGTGATAATTCTCTATATTTTTGTACCAGGATTACAAAGCTATTTATAGGGCTTCTACAAGCGCTAACTAGGAAAAAACAAATCTGTAAAATACGGCTATAATCCCACAAATCAAGGGATACTAATAAATCATTTCCTAATTAATTATTTACAGCTATTTCCTAATAATTAGGACCCAAAAAATCAGGATTGAATATTCCTAATAATCAGATCCTAAAAATCAGGATAATTCAACACTCCCCCTCAAGCTGAGGAATAGGTGTCTTCCATTCCCAGCTTGGAGACTATTTCGTGAAAGATCCCACCATTAAGTCCTTTGGTTAGCACATCAGCTAGTTGATCTCCGGAAGGTATATAGGACATGCAGATCAACCCCTCTTCTATCTTTTCTTTGATGAAATGCCTGTCAATTTCAATATGCTTTGTCCTATCATGCTGTACGGGATTGTGAGCAATATTAATTGCTGATTTATTGTCACAATACAGCTTCATAGGACCCTCCCACTTGATTTTCAAGTCTTCTAGGATGATTTTAAGTCATAATAGCTCACATATTCCTTGGGCCATTGCTCGAAATTCTGATTCAGCACTTGATCTTGCAACTACATTCTGTTTTTTACTCCGCCAAGTCACTAAATTTCCGCCAAGAAATGTGCAATAACCAGATGTTGATCTTCTATCCACCATGGATCTATCAGTATAAGCTTGTAGCACCAGTTTTTGATTTCTTCTGAATAGGACTCCTTTTCCGGGACTTCCTTTTAAATAATGTAGCACTCGATTGACGGCTTGTAAGTGTGATTCTCTTGGGTCATGCATAAATTGACTAATCACACTTACTGAATAGGCAATATCAGGCCTAGTATGAGCCAAATAGATGAGTTTCCCGACCAATTTTTGATACATTTCTCGATCTACAGCAGGTTCTTCCTTTGCATCCCCAAGCTTTTTATTAGGCTCAATAGGTGTGGCTACTGGTTTACAACCAAGTTTTCCAGTTTCCTTCAAGAGATCAGTCACATACTTCTGTTGCGAGACAAAAATTCCTTGTCTAGAGTAAGAAACTTCAATGCCAAGAAAGTACTTGAGTCTTCCGAGCTCTTTTATTTCAAACTCTTTAATCAAACACTGCTTTAGCTGCTGTTTCTCCTCATCATCGTCACATGTGACAATAATATCATCGATGTACACTAGAAGTTCTGTCACTCTCCCTCTTGCTGAATGCTTAATGAAGAGAGTATGATCACCTTGACTTTGTAGCCTGAAGCTTTCATAACTCTGGAAAATCTCCCAAACCACGCTCTAGGTGATTGCTTGAGCCCATATAGTGCTTTCCGTAGTCTACATGCTTTGTTTGTTGTCTTTTCTCCTTCAAATCCCGGTGGAATACTCATGTAGATCTCCTCTTCTAGGTCTCCATGTAAGAATGCATTCTTCACATCATACTTGTTGAAGTTGCCAATTAAAATGAGCTGCCAAAGAGAGTAGAATTCTCACAGTATTCATCTTTGCCACCGGAGCAAATGTCTCCGATAATCTACTCCGTAAGTCCGAGTATAACCCTTTGCCACCAATCGTGCTTTATATCTCTCAAGAGAACCATCAGCTTTGTATTTCAAGGTAAAAATCCATTTGCAACCCACAAGATTCTTTCCCTTAGGTTTTTCAACAATCTCCCAAGTCTGGTTTTTTTCTAGTGCATCCATTTCTTCTCTCATTGCATTCCTCCATTCTTCTTTAGACAATGCCTCGAGATAAAGTATTTGGAATAGAAAAGGTGTTTAGACTCACAATGAAATTTTTATGAGATGGTGATAGGCGGTCAAGTGACACATATTGAGATAGAGGATATAAGGGTCGCTTTGTGCACTCTCTAGTAACTTTTCTAACAGCAATGGGAAGATGCGAGTCATTTTCTGGAATATCAATTGACTGTTTATGCAAAGAAGAGTCAGAACTTACCGGAATTTCATTTGCAAAACTCGGATGGGAATCTTGAACTTGTGTTTGGTCTGGAACAGCTGTCTTTCTTGAGTATACCTGAGGAAATCTCATAGAGTCATAAATACGGGGAGATATGGGAGTGGACTCTTGTTCCGGAATAGGCTCAATCGTAGAGAGTGAGTCCGGGATTGAAGTAGCACGAACTGATTCATCAGAAACTGATTCATGAGGAGCTCGTTGATTAGAGTTGGAGGCTGATTGGTCAAGAGTTGATTGATCAGGGATTGGTTGATCAGAAGTGGGAGCTCGGATTGGAAGATTATTAGGAGGTAAGTCAAGCATAAGGCCATCAAAGTCTTTATCTTCAACTAATGACTTCTCCCCCTGAAGATAAGACTGTGGAAAGTAAGGTTTGTTTTCTACAAATGTAACATCGACTGATATATAGGTCTTTCGAGAAGGAAGATGATAACATTTATACCCCTTTTGTGTAGAGGAGTAACCAAGAAAGACACACTTGATTGCTCTAGGATCTAGTTTTCCCCTTTGCTGATTATGAACATGTACAAATGAGGTGCAACCGAAGACTCTAGGTATGAGATTATTTGCTATCCTGAAATGGGGATAAAAGCTAGAAAGAACTGCCATAGGAGTTTTGAAATCTAATACTCTTGATGGCAATCTATTAATCATGTATGTAGATGTAAGGACGGCTTCCCCCCAATAAGACTTAGGGACATTTCCATGAAACAACAATGCTCGAGTAGTGTTGAGCAAATGACCATTTTTCCTTTCAGCCACCCCATTCTGTTGTGGTGTGTTTACACAAAATGATTCATGGATGATCCCTTCCTTTTGGAAATAGGTTGACAAGGTTTGATTAAAGTAGTCTCTAGCATTATCTGATCTAAACCTCTTAATTTTAACTCCAAATTGATTTTGAACCATAGAATTAAAATTAGGAACAATACTACTTACATCAGATTTGTGTTTGAGTAAAAATATCCATGTGACCCTAGTGCAATCATCGATTAGAGAAACGAACCAGCGAGCCCCTGAGATATTTGGAATTGTGGAAGGTCCCCAAATGTCATTGTGAATCAAATCAAAAGGATGAGAACTCTTTTGTTGTTTATAGGAAAAGATACACGGGTGTGCTTAGCAAATTCACAAGTATCACATTGGAATTGACTCATATCTAATCCTTTAAACAAAGAAGGAAACATGATATTTAAGACACGAAAAGATGGATGACCAAAACGAAAATGGTAAAGCCAAATGACATCCTTATTTGAAGCACTAAGAAATGACAAGGGTGAATTGTTCATGACTTTCTTTGAAATCCTCGGCATCTCAAGATAGTACAACCCATTCTTTTCCTTAGCAAGTCCAATCTTCCTCTCCGAATCCTGTTCCTGAAAAACACAGTAGGTAGGGTAAAAGATTGCATAACATTTGAGGTCATTGGTGAGCCTTTGTATGGAGACTAGATTGGCTGATAGTTTCGGCACATGGAGGACATCTTTTAAAGTGAGAACAGATGTAATACAGATATCACCAACTCCTGCAACAGTGGCCATAGAACCATTTGCCACAACTATTTTCCTATTGCTTGGACATGGGGTGTAGGTAATAAAAAAATGTGAAGTGTGAGTCATGTGATCAGTGGCACCTGAGTCTATTATCCAAGCTTCACTTGAAAGTTTTTTTGAGGCATTTAGACTAAAAGAGAATGGAGACTTACCTGAGAGTGCTAAGGAACATGCACCGGAGGGTTTATCAAGGGACCCTAAAAGCCCTTTAATTCTTTCTATTTCCTCACTGCTGAAGGATTCTTTCACCTGCCCTTCACTGTGACTGATTTGCTGGCTGGTCTGTTCAATTAGATGAGCACAGGGCCTTGGCTGTCCTCCTTTGTTTCCCCACTCTCGGCTTGAGGTTGCTGGTTTGCCATTCAGCTTCCAGCAACGTTCCTTTGTATGCCTTGGCTTCTTACAGTAGGTACACCACAAACTATCTCGATTATCCCTCCATGTAGGCCTTGAAGCATCCACCTTTCCTCTTTCTTGTGATGACGCATTGCGAGTTACTAATGCTGAACCTTCCACAGCTTGAGGCTCTAGCATTATTCCCCTTCGACTTTCTTCTGCCCGGATTAGAGAGATCGTCTCTTCCAACGAAGGGATTTCTTCCTTTCCAAGTATTTGAATCCTGACTTGGTCAAATTCAGAATTAAGACCTGCCAGGAAATCATATACTCGATCCTTTTCAATGAAGGTTTTTAGAGTTGCAGCATCATCCGCACACTTCATCTCAAATACTCGATAATGATCGAGTTCTTGCCATAGATTTTGAAGGGAATTGGCATATTCCGTCACCGTTTTGCTCCCTTGTTTTGTTGCACTTGTCTTTACCTTGATTTCATATACTTGTGCTGCATCTCGAGCCTTTGAATAAGTCCTGCGAATAGAATCCCAAATCTCCTTTGCAGTTTTGAGAAACATACATGTATCGCTTATGGCTGGATCCATTGAATCCAAAGCCATGACATGATCATTGAATCTGCCTCATCCCATGTGTTAAATGTGGGATCTTCTGGTGTTGGACCTGTTCCGAGAAGATGGCTGAGTCTTCCTTTACCCTTCAAATAGGTCTTGACGAATTGTGACCATTTGAGATAATTCTTTTCATTCAGCCTATAAGTTGCTCTCACATTTTGTAGATCTCCGGTCATATGGTTGGTGTTGGCCTCCTCATTTTGACCAGAAGTATCTCCAATCAGTTTTGTTTGAGACATGATTAATTCCAGGCACAAAGAAAGTACTTGGAAAGGAAGAGTAGAAAAACAAATGCAGTAAAGGCTTGCAAGTGAATGAGGTTTTAGGGCAAAAATTGGGACAAGTTTAGAAGCGAAGAGAGAAAAATATAGCTAAAGGGATCACAATAATGACAATTGCGATCAGATTGTTAAAGACAAAGACAAACCCAGCAATGAAGGCTGTGTTTGGAAGATTATTGCATCAATGAAGGATGCACTGCAACACTATCCCAGAAAAATGAGCCTAAGGCTCTGATACCATGAAAAATTTAGAGAAAAGAATTGCGATAATTCTCTATATTTTTGTACCAGGATTACAAAGCTATTTATAGGGCTTCTACAAGCGCTAACTAGGAAAAAACAGATCTGTAAAATACGGCTATAATCCCACAAATCAAGGGATACTAATAAATCATTTCCTAACTAATTATTTACAGCTATTTCCTAATAATTAGGACCCAAAAAATCAGGATTGAATATTCCTAATAATCAGATCCTAAAAATCAGGATAATTCAACAACTTTCAAGGTTCGGCACCAGAGTGAAGTGGATAAAGAACAGAAAGAATTACTCACTCAAGAGATATTTTGTGTATTATCGACTCACAAATCTGCATGCTTACAACTGAGAAAGCACCTCTTATTTATACAGGGACTAGGACACTATACTAGGAAAGATTTAACTAGGAAACCTTGAAATTCGGAAATATTAAACTAGGAAACATTGAACTAGGAAATATTGAACTAGGAACCTAGTCAACTTAGGATTCTACTCAAAGTAAAAACTAAATTGAAATTAGAAACCTTTGACTCGGCTGAATGAGTATTTCTTCTTAAACTTCATCCAAGATATCGTCTCCTCATTGGACCATGATGCTCCCGCATCAGATTGCGTTTAGGGATCAAACGCAGGGTGCCTATCCATCTTAAAGGGAATTTAGCTGAACTAGTTGAAGATCCATGCTTTGCGAGAATTTGAAGATTAGCTTAATGCAAATTTCAATTTTTACGATTTACTGTGGTCATAAAACACAAACTACATGTCTCATGTAATTCACAAACAATACATAATTATCAACCAAACAATTAATTTAAGTAACATTTTGATAAAGCATATCAATAACAGTTATAGAATATAAATTACTTTAACACTATTTTCATTATATGTAAGATTCTGTCTATTCTAATGTGACTGAATTTTTTGTATGGATTTTATTTATGGGAATGAGTGCCCTAGAGCAAGTAAAAGTTGGATCAACACAGACTATTTATATGTGAAGAATAACTTATGTAGATTTAATTATTTAAGTTTTACGTAAGATGACACTTTCACGTAACCAATATAAATGCCAATTAAATTTATAGATTAAAAAGAAAATTCAAATCTAATTACAACTTACTTAAACTTTTGCGATTCTTTTCTAATACTACATATACATATATGAATTTCAATAGTCTAGACATGTATAATTTCTTTGTCACAAAGTCTAGTAAAGCATTTTGAACAAATACATAATTAATAACTTGAAGAAAGTATAAATCTATATATCTAATAAATAGTGAAAAAATCATACACCAATCCAAGTATATTCATCTATGCATGTGAAAAAACCGAACACATTAAGCAATGGAAATATTATCTTTATTCCCTACTATTATATCAAATTATCTCCTGATTATTAACTTACACAAATTAATGTGAAATATTAATATTAAATTAAGAAGAATAAATTAGCTTTTTTGTCTTTTTTGTGCAATAAATAGAAATGTTAGTGGGTTGTAATTAACGTAAAAACTAGTGGCCCTATTGGGAGAGAATGGAGTTTTGTGATGATGTGGCTCCACACAGAGCTCCATCCTACCCACTTTTATTACTATATGTAGAAATAAATGTAGGGTTGTAGCCTGTGACAGATATATATCACCACGGGGAAGATGGACCAATGAAGGGAAACTTCACTAGGCATTTTCTTCATGGCGGGCAATGTAACTTTTCGTAAAGAAGTGACCAAATTATTTGCTGAGATCAATCATGTTTGACATGCTATATAGTACCCCTAGCAAAACAATGCAGGGAAGATGGTATGAGGAGATGTGACATGACTGACCCACTTCCAGAGCCTTATATCTTGAAAATGGTCTCTCAGTCACTCTAATCATTAGCTGGAAAGCTGCCCCTTCACCTAGGAAATTCACGACCTTCCCTTAAGTTATTCATGGCACCATGGAGGGAGGTTCTTAGTAAACATGAGATTACCATCAACTGAAGCTAGTTCAGAAATTCCACCAGTTTCTGAGTAATTACCAAGAGTGGAATTGTTGCTCATTACTGTAAAGTGGCAAAGCACTTCTTGTGAAACTTAAGCAAATTTTATACTTTGAGACTGCCTATACAAGCTAAAAACGTTGTACATTCAGGCCCCTTTCTGTTTATCAAGGGAAAAGAAGAATTCCTCAAGAAAGTGTACCTTTCACTCCTTCAGTTTGTACTTAATAGGACAAACAGAATGACATAACTACTCTAGAGGTATGACGAAATCCAGCTTGATACTTCTGTTATTAAACAGTCATCAGTTAAGACACATTTTGGTTTCCTTCATCTTCTATGGTCGGCACCTCTTGATGCAAGGGAAGATTAATAACTTATAAAAATTAAATAAGATCCTGGAATCGTTTTGCCATGGGATAAGTGCAATAACGGTCTTAATTGTCTTGTCTGTCAGTCAATTGAGCCCTAAATGATTTACTTTGATCAATGCAGTCCTAAATGTTTTTTATTTTGGGTCAATCAAGTCCTCATCTCATTGTCAGTGGCCTTTTGCCAGAAAGGTGTTCGTAACCATACAATTGCCACATGGCCCTTTCTAAAAGCAAAAGTTGACCTTAGGACTTGATTGACAAAAGTGAAGACGTTCAGTATTTAATTGACTAAACAAAATGTCAAGGGCTAGATTGACCAACAAGCTAAACTACACAAAATAGTGAGACTACCAGAGATAGAACATTCATAGGTAAGTCAAACAAATAGACTTTCCATAAAATATGCAACAACTCCTTCATCATACTATACAAACTTTTTGTTGAAATATTACTCCACATCGATTGATAATGGATCTTAAATTCTCTTTATATTCATGTGGTTTCCCTCCACCTATGAGCTTAAGCTTTTGGGTTGGACTTTCTAACATGATATCAAAGCCAGTTATCCCTCACACGAAGGTGCATGATAAAATATTCCACATGAATGTGCGTAATCAAAACTCCAAGTGCAACTCGTAATTCGACTGGCACGCGAGAGGGGCTGTTGAAATATTGTCCCACATCGATTGACAACAGATCTTTAAATGCTCTTATATTCATGTGGTCTCCCTCCACCTATGAGCTTAAACTTTTGGGTTCGACTTTCTAACACTTTCCATATCTCACACACTTGTATCTAATAAATATTAATGTACCAAAAGTCATGTGTCCTCCACTTTGATTCAACTAAGCCAGACTAATAGTAGAAGCTCAATTGGAGTACTCAGAATGACAATTTAATAGCCACTAACCATTGAGGCCCTATATTTTGTTCCTACATCTTTCTCATCATATCACATTGCATTCTTCACATTTGCAACTGTGTTAGAAGTATAAAGAGTAAAGTGTTCTTTAGGACCTTTAAGGCTTATTTTGATGTATATATTGAACTTTATTGAATAATACAATACACTTTTCCCTTTCACAAACTGCACCGATAATTTTACACTGAAATGCAGAAAAACCTCCTTATCTTAAAATCTTGAAACCATTCAACATGAAAGATAAAGGTGCCACGGTCTGGAACAAGAGCATCATAAAAGAGGACTCACTGCAAAACAAACGATGGCCATTGGTGTATAAAAGGAATGAAGAATGCCAAGGCCATTTTATTAAACCATTGAAGTCCTGGAACCACTAAGAATAGCTGTTAAAGTTCCACAGACTAGAAATAGCGTATCACACAAGAGCACTCACTGCAAAACAGGTGATGACCACCAATGGCCCGAAAAATTCTTAAGTCAATTACTTAGCAACAACAAGTCTTATATTCCATTGACATGGTCAAAGCAATCAAAAGTACCTTGAGTTGGGCACCGTGTGCTCGTTCGATGCATGCGTATCATGGAACGAAATTGATTCAAGCAAACCAAGGAAACTGGCAAAGCTTTCAGGATTCATACATTGACCTTGCGCTGAACTAACGGTCATTCCAAAATGTAACCAGGAACATTGGTCACCATATGAATTCAGCGTTCCACCTAATAAAAAAATAGAAAGATTTAAAAGAGTACAGCTACATGTAAGAAAGCTAGAAACTATAAGCCGAAACAATTAAAAAGGTACAAAACCTGAATTTTTCAGCTACATGTAAGATAGCTAGAAACTATAAGCAGAAACAATTAAAAAGGTACAAAACCTAAATTTTTCTTTTGCTTTGCATAAGAGTATCATTTTCATATACTCATCCACATAAATTCACAGTAGATATGCCTCATCACATACATTCCAGATGTAAAGATATACCAACAGCAGAATACGTTACCTTCCAAACAATTAAAACAAAAGGAAAATTGCAGATGAAGGAAATAATGTTCTTCCAGACCGAAACAAGTTCATTGAGAAATTATATGACAGAATTCTTTAAGAATAATAACTACAAAATTACATATCCAAGGCAGAACTACTACTGCATGCATATATGCAAAAGGTTGGAGTGAAGAAACTTCGCTTACCACTGGGTTTGCTAAGGGCATCAGGTAGAGCTTGAGGAAGGTCATACGCACTGTCCTTCCAGTCATCATTCCTAACTTGAGATGTAGAGTCCCTAATCTCACTAAGAGGCTCAGCTAAATAAAAACAACAGAAACTTCCATGTTTTACCTCAACCTGGAAGACAAGAAGCAAACAACCATCAGCTATAACCTGTTTTCCAACATACAACAATGCGAAATGTGAAAAACAACATGGTATAATATACTTAAGTAATTAAGTTTTTTCCAATGTACAAATAAATACAGTGGATGTTCTGCCAAGTAATTTCTTTTGCAAGCAAGTTTTCCTGGTGCTAAGCAATGGGACGTAACATCTGTTTAACAGTCTACTATAATATAGGCCATTTCTACAGTGCTTTGAGTCCTTGACTATATAACAGAAAAAAAAAAAAAAAGTCCACAGTATCGTTAACCGTCCAATGTTTAAACACTTCATCTCCACCATCGGACAAGAGAAGCCCGTGTGAATTCACAACTTCTTGTACCGTGCCAATCTGGGTCATAGTTACTATATCCTTAAAAGGAATTACTAAGCAATGATAGGATGGTGGTTACTAAAGACAATGAAAAGAAATGTCTTGACCCATAGTTAGTTACTCAACATGGGATGATGACCAATTTCTCCAAAGGGGGAGGAGGTCCAGATAAATCAAGTAACCTTCCCATCTTGTTTGGTAGTGATTTCTTGATAAAGTAAGAAAAATGTGAGATTTGGCGAGACCAGGACCAGGACCACTGCCAATTATTCTAAAAGCTTAAGCTATTAGATAAAGGCGTGATTTATCATTTAAATACTCTAATACTCTCCTTCACGCGTAAGCTAGTCTTTAGACTAAGCCTAAAGTGTGGGAATATGTAATTGGGGAGGCAAATAGGAGCCTGAAAGATTTGAACTCAAAACCTCTAGCTCCGATATCACGTGAAATTTTGTAGGACCACAACCAATTGTTCTAAAAGCTTAAACTGTTAGATGAAGGCGTATTTTATTATTTATATACTCTAACACTCCCCCTCACGCTCAGTTTAATCATTTGTGCCTAGTATTAAGCGTGAAAATTTGATTGGAGAGGCAAATGGAACTTGGAAAGATCCGAACTCAAAACCTCCAGCTCTGATACCATATGAGATTTTGTAGGACCACAGCCAATTGCTCTAAAAGCTTAAGCTGTTAGATAAAGGTGTGATTTATTATTTAAATATTCTAGCAAAAGAAATATACAAGGCTCAAGTACAATTGGAAGACTGGTTATCATAAGTCAAATTGGTTACAAGTGTTCTTCCATTCATAGAACCATGGTATTGCAGAAATCCCCTATATGATTATAATCCAATAGACCATAACTGATAAATTATGCATATAAAGAAAATAAAAGGAATGATGCAATCACCATCTCAAAGTAACATAACAATAGATATAAGAATGAAGATTTATTCTACTACATGTGCAGAGAAATTGGCAGACTTAATGTCTTTCATAACGAAAAAACATAAAAATGAAGATTTTTTCTATGACATGACGATACAAAAACAAGGGCAAAATAAAAATTCTTTTTCTCCTTACCATTAGCCTTTCAAATTTGGCCATAACCGGATAAGCATTCTCCAAGTGAATGATCTCAGATATCATGTCCATTTCTGACAAAAGAAGAAGGGAGGAAGAATGGTTGAGAAAGATTTAAGTATTCATATAAAAAAGGTATCAAGCAGGTACAGAAAGAGATGATTTGGAGGATGCTAAATGAGGAGCTTGACTGAAATAGAACAATGGCAAAGGAGAAAAAAGGAAGCAACCACATTTAAACATGACTAAATTGAATTCAGTATAAATGCACACGTGTGAATTCTTTTATATGTGACAAAAGGAACGACTGCCTCCTTTGGGGGCTTACAGGCGAGCCCCCGGGGGTGGGGGTGCTGGGTGGGAAGTTGTGGGCGGTTGGTTTTGCTGGAGGAGGGGAAGAGAGAAAGGAAGTAGAAAAGAGCACCACAAGCCAGAGGTTCCATAAGTAAGCATAATTTGTTTGGAAATGTGGAATAGATGGAGAAACAAGGGTAGATTAAAAAAATGTATGTGGAGAAGATAGGTTTACGTTGATTGGATGAAATGTAGGAAAAAAGAGGTGAGATTTTACTGAGGATCGTATATATACCAGAATTGAAAAAAAAAAAAAAAAAAATCTGCAAATCCTTATGTTACTTTTACCAAAATCCCCTTTATCTTCTGACATATCTGCAAATTCCAAATAACAGGCCCAAGTGTGACTTCAATCTCATACCCAGTCACTGCCCACTTTAGCTTTGAATCACATTGCCTTTTCCTTTTTGTGTTGTATTCATGTAAAAATTTATTCACTCATCATTCTCCTTCAAAATAGTTAGGTTATATTCGCTCCCAAGGACAGAACCTGCTCTGTTAATCTATTATGTTCAAATTGATCTATGATCTAAGTCTTAATGACATGCAACAGACATGATAATTTCCAAGAATCTCATATTAAGTAGAATTTTACGATCATGCTCACTCATACCACAATTCACATAAAAGGGTTAAAACCTCATTTTTTCTGTACAAACATTTCTCTTTCCTCTTACTTTTCATCTTTAACATACAGAAATCTCTCTCTCCAGATTTGCTTCACCTCACATACATTCTTCCAGACAACTATAAGGAAAATCATTTTCTCCACAGTTTTCTTTACCTCCCAAAATACTTTCTAAACATAGGGTAACAGATTAAAGATTGACAAATAAATGACCAAAACTGCAATCCTCCAACTTATTGAAGTTCTATCTAAAATAATATGTATCCCATTAACCGTAAGTACCACTTGAAGCAATGAAGACAAGCATCCATAATAAAAGAGTAGCATCCTCTACAGGAAGTACACTACAATGGCTATGTGCAAAAGGAAAACTCGAGAAAAATATGATCAAGATCCGTAACTGGCCAAAACTTAAAAAGTGAAGGATAAGAGATCAAAAAATGCTACACTCCCAGTCCAACTGGCCAGTCCTACGATACAGCAAAATTAGTACCTTATAATATCTCACTTTAAAGGAAGAATAATTTCTGAAATAAGCATACTCAGTCTAACAATCCATCATCACTAGATTAGATGATATAAAAAGCTGTTCAACAGAACACGCATGTCAAACAGAATGGTATCTCTGCCACCCTGCAGGCAACATGTAAAGCCTTCAACAGCAAACCTGGTCTAGTATTGAGCTGGCTTAAAAGCTTTATTCATGCTCTTAACTACCAAAAGCTCCTAGATTTCTGGGGCCATCATTCAACAAATCCAGCACTGGCAGGCAGAAGCTTGACCAATTATGATATGTACAACTTATGAGAGACTAAACTGACAACAGAGGAGGTCAATCATCTACTGCCAGTCACATTTTCTACAAAGCCCCCCTAGATAAAAATTTGCAAGAAACAATAAACCCAGCATATTTGAAACTGGAACAAACAGCATAACCTTGAACTATCAGGTTGGGTATCTCAAGAAATTATGTAAGCATGGAAACCACACATGAGAGCAGTGAAAGGAGCACGGGAATCACCTGATTGCTCACGTACATACTTCTCTCCCAGAGCTGCATGCATATGTTGCCATTCAACAAGACTTCTACTTTGCAGGTTTTGAGATAAATCAGTAGACTGCAGAGGGACAACAATGGCAGCCATATTATCCATACTGCCCTTCTCAAAGGCAGTATTCACTATGCAAGTAGCTAACGAGGATGAACATGAAGAAGATATCTCTGATCCTGCAGTGCCATCACTTTTTGCTTCCCACAATATATCACAAACGTCCTGTGGACTCAGCTTTTCAAACACACCATCAGATGCAGCTACCAGAAAGCTGTCATTGGATGTCAAAGAGTGCCAATCCATAACCTCGGGTACAGATATTACACCAGAACTGCAATCAATTGTATGCATAGCAAATAAACTTCAACGTTTAAAGAGTAAGAGTACTAGAAAACATGCTGTTATTTATAACCTCTCTGACATTAACAGATAATGGAGGGTAAAACCGGCAGATCTGATTGATACAACAGTAGCTTACCTCTTAAAGTTTACATCGCCAATAGCTCGTGAAACAGCAAGTTGGCCATTTACACGAGCGACGCCACCCCCTGTGAGAACATGACCACCAGCAGCTTCTACTCGAGACCTTTCATCATCCCTATCTGGATGATGGTCACGAGTTAATTCTTGAACAGAAAGATGGGTCAGACCATACAAAGTATTCAACTTCAAGTCTGCACTTTCCTTTAAAGACAAAGTAGTCCCATCACGTCTTTTCCGCTTGTATAACCTCAAGAAAGTAGCTGCAACAAGTCCACATGTTTAGGTGATTTTCAAAATAATAATAGTTAAACTACAATATATGTTGTCTACAGGCAGATAATCCATGAATAACCTAACACACAATTGCTCAACATGCGATAGCCTTTGAAGCCATAAAATCACCTCTGGCATCTGCAGGGGACTGAAATTTTTCGGAGCACAAAAAAGCCTTAGAGTCCCCCACATTGGCAACTAAAAATTGGCCATCTACTGTTAGAACAACTGTGGCTGTGGATCCAGAGCCAAGATTAGATTTGGAAGCTTCCTTCATAATTCAAACGAATTGGCATCAGAGAAGACCCAAAAATTATTCAGAAAAAAACTGAAAACATGCGAACCGTTTGAAAGACATGCCTTAGAAAATTTTGCATCAATATCCTGAATTGCCCTCAACAGTGCTTCTTTCAAAACATCCAAGTGAGAAGGATAATTTTTTATGCCCATTGGTGACAGGACCTTAAATCTGTCAAAGCATGGAAAGCCAGAGTCAATGACAAAAGAAAGAGTTTTTAATAATAAGACACCAGAGTCTTTTGCTTTATAAAACTAAAGAAATATATACTGCAGAGCACCAAGGAACTTTGAAAACATTAATTACTTAACAGCTTTCAGGAACAAAAGAGTTCGTTAACACGCAACTGTTGGTGGCATTCCATGGCTTATTCTATGTAAAAAATGCAATAAGACAAGAAAAACTGCTCATGATAAACTTACACTATATATAACTCACATATTGTCACATATAAGTCCTCCAAGGCTCGGAGTTAAAACATAGCCGTTATTGCACTAATGGCGTTTAGGGAGAGAATGAAACAAGGAGTGGGGCAAAAACCTCTGGCCACCAAATCTTGCCAGAGAAAGGAGGAAAAAAAGTCACCATGCCAGGGTTGTGAATGCTGCTAAGCAAGTGCTTTATATCCTTATCTCTCAAGCAATTTATACAGGGATCTTCCCGCTGCATATAACTCTATCAAGTACATCAAAAGGGTTCCGTCAGTGTGGGTTGCTTCAGTTCGTGGAATTTAAAGGGAGATCAGATTGCTTAATTAGCATCCACATTTGATTGTTTGTGGAATTTAAAGGGGGATCGGCTTGCTTAATTAGCATCCACATTTGATTGTTTCATTGTACAGATAGTAATCTGTGTTTAGCTGGAAGACCACACAATGCACTATTAAAACAATTTTAGCTGAAACATACTTCTAGCTCCAAAAATCCACAAAAATCATGTCATATATAGTATGATCTGCATGATCTTCCTATTGGAATGCCGACGTGATGGAAGCTAGTGTGCCATGGAAGATGCCTTCCCAACTGCATGTCAGATGAAGACAACGTACAGTCTCTACAGTCCTATAACCTGATCCACGAATCCTAGTGACCATTTTATTATATTGAGATAAGATGCTCACACGGATGTTAAAAAGTTTCACAACTGTAAATCAATTGGAGAATAAAGTATGATATCTAAAGTGCAATAACCAGATCAATCAATCCTTGAAAAGTATTTTCTTATGATCAACAAGTGTTTCCGAAATGGACTTGTGAGAGGAAACCATAGCAAATTATCCAACTAAACATTAGCAGATGTTCATGCCTCAAGCAATTTAGTAAGCCTTTAAGTAATTCTTTCAAAGGATGAAGAGATTCAAAATTAAATCAGTAAAGTTAAAACTTGATGAAGACTTAAACTGTTATATATTTTTTTTTTTTTGGCAAATAACTTAAACTGTTATATTTGCTTCTGCTGCTTTTGAAAAATAGGTTCTTCCACTGTTCTTAGCTAGTACGACACCTAACATGTTTTTTGTCTTATTTTATCTCATCAGCTTAGTTCAGTAGTAACTAATTTTCATCATATATATGATTGGAACTACTTCATATACCACTCTTGATATGGAATAAACCAGATTAAGTTGTCTGACAACACTAACTCAACAGATAGTTCGCTTATAATGTCAAAAGTCACAACTAAGAAAAGTGTTCTGGAGATTCCACAAATCCTTAAAAGTGCAACCATGATCTGAAATGAGCTTATGACAAGCAGCCAAACCCAAGAGGCCATCACTCATCTGGTGGGCCGAAATAAAAGTCGCCTAGCCACAATCAAAAAATTTAATGGTGGATGCCTGAGTGCTCTCCTTCAATTCCAGGCCTGAAAACTACCATACATGTGATTTTTAGTTCTATGCATTGAACAAGCTGTGGCAAGGCTTCTTAGCCATCTCAGACTAAGTGCAGGCATTAAGTAGGCAAGTATCTTTCCAGATGGCACACAACAGCCCATACCTTAAGGGTCTTTTAAATTCATTTCACAGGGATCTTTGCCTTATGATTAAGTTTTTAAACAGATATCACATTATAGGCCCACATGGTCATTCCAATGCCATGAGTATTTGTCCAAATCATCACAAGAATACCTAAAAAAGTTTGGAGATGCATCAATTCAAAGCTTTCCTCATCTACCCATATGCATTTTTGCTTCTAAATTAGATCAATGATTACATAACTAAATAAGCCACCTGAAAAGATCTGGCTCTCGCTGATTTAACTCTTCAGCCCAATTAAGAACTTGAAAAGCCACCTCAGGCTCTCCCTTCTGTACCAATCTTCCACTAAATTTCTTCAATGCAATGGAAAACGTTGAATCCAAGAGAAAATAAGTATGCAAAAGAAAGTATTCAAATAAAAGCTTTGAAGCCATCTCACTAGCTTCTGCTCCATTATGTCCGTCAAAGACTGCTATGATTCCAACAGTAATCTCCTCGAGTCCCGATTTACCTGATTCAGCAATATATTGCATTCTGTATGTCAGAGGAGCAATCCAAAGAAAATAGGATTTAATCAAGTTTACAGCTGATTCTTTTAAACCGAGTACATTACCCCATGTGCCATAATGCTTCGGTTAAAAATCCATTACTAATGTATGCATGTAAATGTCTTCATTGAGAGGATATTAGATATTGTTAAAACCAATATATATAATTGACTCAAAGATGGACAAAAGCCTAGGAAAATTACTTCCAGTCTAGAGGATCTCTAGCAACTCATTCAAGAAATTATGTCCAGTTGGAGTAAGGTATACTATTAAGAACCTCCAACACTAGCACATACCTGGGGAAAAAACAACTACAAAACAAGGATACAGCCCCCCTAATTATAGCGGTATTAACGAAGAACCTTGGCCTGTTTCATGATTTAAGGCCTGGGGCAGTGAATATGATTTATGAAGAAAAAGTATAACCCCATAAAAAGAACATATCAGTAGTAGCTCATAACTAGGAGTCCACTCCACCAAAAAGAACCAACTCTCTCGCAAGAAGGAAAACAGAAGAAACACCAGAAATAGGACCTTGATTTTTTTTTTTCGGAAGTACCTTAATAGGCACCTTCATTTCTTTTTATTATAATTAATATTAAAGCAAATTAATACAGGAAAATTTCTCGCCGACATTGATTTCATTTTTCCAAGGTTCCCCTAAAATCACATAATTCTCCTCTTTCGATTGTCCTGTGTGTCAAATGAGACTCTGCAATCCTGCAAATCTAAAGGTCAGGGCATAGGTTCTTGTGAATGGCAATTTTACTCAGTCCCCACCGATTAGACTAAGGAATTGAACTTAGCGTAAAGCTTGCAAGCTGGCTCACGATAGCATCTACCTACAGTACAGGGGAAAAAAGTACATGTCGCTCTTATTTTGCCAAGTAGCAGCTCATCATCTCACACGCCTTTAAGGCCGAAAATCAAGCCAGTCCATTACCCGAGAATCCATATACTTAGCGTCGATTGGTATTAGGCAAGTCCGGAAACCATCTCACATCACCACTCACAAACCGAAGTCCGCCATTGACGAAACCGTTTTCACCAGTTCAACTTCGTGAAAGACCCCAACATTCACACAAGGACAATCCCCTGCCCCTTTACGGAGAATCGGCTTCCTTACCGGGGAAAGGAATGCGGACATCGAGAGCGCAGAAGGCGCGATCCTCCTGATACTCCCGACGGCCCTGAAGCATCGCGACCTGGCACCGCGTGGCGGTAGCGCGCGGGCGGGAGGAAGCGCGGTGGTTCGGAAGCTTCCAGCGGGGGCATTTCGGGGACTGGAAGACGGCCGGCGCCCCGCCTTCCTTGTACACCGTCAGGCACGTCGACGATTCCCCGCGGGACCGCCAGGCCGCCGACGCGAGAAGGAACAGCAGCAACGCCGCGCAGAGCTTCATCGGTCCGCCGGGGGGCGCCGCCGCCTTCATCGGCGCTTGAGCCGAAGCTCGAACGGAGGACCGCTGCGTTATCGACGTAGAGAGAGGAGGAATCGCTCGAGGATCCTTGCGTTCCTTGCCATGGACGCAATCGAATCGGCGTGGAGAATTTGCAGGAAGAGAAACGCCAGATTGGGGAAGGAGATTGTTACCGTTACCGCCTGCGCTCCGATGGGTAGAGCTGATGTTGGGCCGTTGGGCCCGTCCAAGCCCAACCATCCTTGAACGGCAAAATTTGAGCCCGCATCGAGGATTCAGGCCCAATCTGTATATATAAGCCCGATTTCAAAATTCGTCGGCCCAGTAGTGGGCCCGCAAATCCGAAACCCACGCAGTGAATGACTGTAATTGTGTTGGTCTACTATAAACCGAGTCTGTATGGGATCTTCCCCAGTGCCATGCACTGCAAAGGCTTCAAGTTCACGCCCCATGTCCATCTTCTGTCAAATTTCCTAATACTCCTCCTCTTCTTCTCCATTGGAAAAAATGACGTAGGTGGTTATTGAAACATGTAATGTTGTCCCATAACTCTTATTTTGTCATGTAATCCATGAACTATTCATAAATGTTCAACTAGATTATTAAACTACATAAAAATGTTTAATGTTGTTCTTTCGTTAATTCAAGTTGATGGAATCTACTTACGTGACCCCGGTCGTTAAGTTTAAATGGTGGATAGCAAAAAAAATGTTACACTAGAATTATTCAAATAATATATTCATATCGAATTATAATAAAACAATCCTAATCATCAAATTGATATGTGAGGCCCCCTTTTTACCTTTTTGAAAGTAGATGGCAAAAAAAAAAAAAAAAAAAAAAAGATAGTCATATCAAGATCAACATCATCATTTTTAAAGATCCAACTCAATATATGATAATCTAGTTATCAAATAATATCTAATTTGTCCTTTAAGCATATGAAAAGATTATATCACATTTACCAATAGTTTAAAAACCATATTCAACAAGGTAAAGTCCAAGGATGACACTGCATGAACAAGCACCATTTGTGTTTTTTCTCAGTCATTTTTAGGATGAGATTTGCTTGAACCTGAGTCCTCATGAACTCGATAAATTACATCCAATAATGCGAGTCTCACTTGAGCCTCACATTTGTTCTCGTAAATTCGCAATAGTTAATACATATGAATCATATGATATGATCATCCAAGGCTATGGATGCTTTGTCATGTAAGTACTTACCCTTTTCCCACTACTCATAACTCATAGTGAGCATATCCCTTCGCAATTCATTTTTCCATATTTTAGTTGGTTTATGGCACATACGAGACTATTATGAAACATATACTGGTCGACGCATTGATTATTAGATAATCGCTTGATTTATTATAAGTATAGTAAAATTTCCACACGTTCACTTTTGGATGAGTGGCACGTGCTTTTATAGCAAGTTTTCTAATCAAATTTTTTATGTCTATCATTTACACCGAGTAGACGCAATGAAACTCCATACTCCTTCTCCCTTTATTTATTTTGCCTCTCTTTGGAGATGCAGCTTCCTACTTTTCCTCTAGTTTTATCCTCTCTCTCTCTCTCTCTCTCTCTCTCTCTCTCTCTCTGTGGCATCTCTTCAACTCCCAATGGAAACAGAAACCATCACCACTACCATCGTTATGGATATCGCAATAAAAAATAGATAATCATCCTCTTTGCTCGTACGTTAAAATCTAAATTAATAATGGCAGAGGCGATTTGTTTAGTGCACATACTACATAAAAAGATCCAATCACCGGCTAAGTACATCGATAACAACGAAATTCTCGTACATTCTAGAATGATGTAGAAGGATGACCCCTTAATCAAGAATAAAATACACGCTCTCCCATCACTAGCTTACGTGTCGCCACCTAAGCTTGTACTAGCCAACTTTACAATATTATATGTCATTTATTACGTATTAGATTCCTAGATTCAATTTGGTAAGCACAGATGTAGGGTGATAAGGTCTTAAGAAACAGAGCAAATTTTCCGGCGGGAAGCACAAGGTGTGCCACATGTCCTATTCGTGTTGATCACGATAAAATAGAGCTACAATCACTCTATTATCTATCGTACTAGAATATAAATCGACGTGTCACCATTAAACGAAAAGACGCGACAATCAGAAAATTGTAGGTCTTAATTTATCACATTCAAAATATGTTACAAAAAGAAAGGTCTGCCACCTTGTCTTTCCTCGGAGGGACTGTCCCCATAAAGTATGAAAGGGATCGAAATCATAGGCAAAATATAATCTTGGAAGCTAGTAGGAGGGATTCGCCACCGACCATGATTACACTTTGATTTATTCCGGTGTCTCCTTCCGAGGTGTTTAATCATCGTTCGCTTTTGACCATACGGTACGAAGACCATTACGTGTAAAGACGGCCAACTTTGTAGAACAACGCGGGCGTAACACGTGGGGGTAGACGACGGGTAAAGATTGTTAAAAAGAGGAGAAGAAAAAGAGTGTAGGCGGAATATAAAATCAATCAATCTTGTTTTTACCCCGGAGCTTGAGGGGGTCGAGCGAATAAACAAATCATCAGTTAATTGACCCAAAAAAAAAAAAAAATGAGAAAATGATAATTGATGCAAGGAAATGCATAATTTAATGGCCCAGGATCATGATGAAGTCAGCCCAAGCATGGCTCGTGAAGATCCGGCCGTGTTAAATTTACTCCAAATTAATTTTTTCAAATTAGTATATCTATAACAAATTTATCTCTCATTAACTTCCTTCAAAGGTTTTCATGATATTTACCTTGTGAATTTTCGCCCATGGTGGGCGAAGACAGCCTCCACCAGGGCAAGGGTTAAGGCAGCCATCGCCAGATCAAGTGAGGGCAACTTTCACCCAAACGTCTCTAGGCATCTGGCTATCAGCGAAGAGGAAAGACATAACCAAAAAAATCAAAAAAGATAAAAAGACAGAAATGCCCTTTGATCAACTAGCAAGTGAGGCCGTTAGTTGAAAGAAAATCAACTTCACACTTTTATTTAAAAAAATGAAACCATTTCAGGTCTTCATTTGAAATAATAATATCCACTTCAGATCTTTAAAAATAATTGTACTTCACGTCCTTATTTATAATTTTCTTAATTTTATATGATTTTGACCACAGACTACTTGCAAAAATAAAAGAGGGTAAGAAAAATCACACGACAATTAAATTCAAGACATGAAAACCTTATCCACAAATTCTAAAGAATCTTCCCTTTTTTCTATTTCCAAATTTCCAAACATTTCCCCATTAAAAATAAACAAAATCCGTAAATCACGTTCAGCCTTCCTAGAAGCGATCCAATTCGGTCACCCCCACCCCCACCCCAGAGTGGGGCACTGTCCCTCGACCAATCAGGATCCTCCAAAATCAGCGGCTGCACACCAGTTTTCATATTTTTTCGGGACGCATTTACCCCGCACCACATCTTCCCGATTCCATTTCTGCCCCCGCATGTTCCAGAACTTTCCCCCTTGGACCACCTCGCCTAATGCAACCCAATTTTCTATACCCAAATAAACAATAAAAAAACCAAACCCACCCCCATAATATCTAGAACCATCGGACCCAAATACTAATAAAAAAATCACCAATATATTAAATAATAATCGTGCCAACTAGCACCCCGACCATTTATTAAACATGCCTAATAATAAAGCAAACGGCAATATCACGAAAACAATCAGTGCATTTGAATTCGAGTATTTTCTCCTCTGACCAATTCTACAAGCGGGTCCAAATGCGATGCTTCTTTGAGAGAAACCCACGAATTAATATTTGACGCGCTGCAATAGCTACATATATCCAAGCCTTAAACGAGGTCGGCCGAGTACTCATAATAATTGTCGCATCCGTTTTTATTATTTACTTTCGTCCCATTGCGTATTATGAATTGAATTTAATATTCCGTTAAGAAAACATTATTGATTATTATATTAATTTCGTAAATCAATCTCATAGTTATTACTATAAAAAGAAAAAAGAAAAAAAAAAGCCAAATTGTTGTAAGAAGCTTCCTCGGGATAATCTTATTTTAATGGTGGGTTAGCTTAAATATCTTCTGCTCCTGTCTATTTAAGAAGGCCCAATCGACCGACTTCGCTCCTTCTTTTCTCAGACTCCCAAGCCGCTCGAACGCCCCTTTCCTTCTCGAAACAGAGCAAGCCAGCGTGCATCCCGTGTCCGTACAGTTCCCGAGCCAAAAAATCGCCGTCGCCGTCGCCGTCGTCCTCCTCCCCGCTCCTCCGGTAACGGTGTTTCTTCTCCGATTCCGATCGTCCCTCTCCTCTCCTCCGGCCGATTCTCGACGCCGATCGCGGCGGAGCTCTTCGATTGACTTCCTGCTTCCGCCGCCGGACCGAGCTTTCCCCGGCTCCTCCTCGCCGCCCCGCATTGCGGCGTCGCTCGGAGTCGATTGCCTTCGCGCGCAGTAAGTTGGCAGTCGGAAGGAATTTCCTGATTGAGCTAGTCGGTTCGCATTTGTGCGGTAATCGGTGGGTTGGATAGGAATCCCTGCTCGCTTCCGGTTGAATTGCCGGGAGGTAATATGCGAACGTAGGATTTCTCGATCGCCAGTCGCTCGAGGTCGATCGGGAGGTTGATCAGAATGAATCCGCTGTATCCGGTGAAGGAGGAGTTCCCAGGCGCGTCGAGCTCGTCGGCGGGGAGGCGCCGGCGATGAACCCGCCGGAGCCGATGGAAGGCCTGCACGACGTCGGGCCTCCGCCTTTCCTGACGAAGACCTACGACATTGTGGACGACCCGGCGACCGATCACGTCGTCTCCTGGAACGCCGGCGGCGGGAGCTTCGTCGTGTGGGACCCTCACTCCTTCGCGACGCACCTCCTCCCCCGATACTTCAAGCACAACAACTTCTCCAGCTTCGTCAGGCAGCTCAACACTTACGTAAGTACAGACCCTTCCTCCGAGCACTGTAGAAATGCAAAGTATGAATTTTTCTCTCGAGACTGGAATTGTCGATGCGGCTGAGCAATTTCCTTTGAGCGAGGATTTGAATTCAAGCTCATCTCCGTCGTGCTTCGCTCCAATGGTTTCTTCTCTTTGCTCCGTCGGATTGCGACTGCATCTGATTCGGATGTGGCATAAACTGTGGGTGATTTTTTTTTTATTTCTTTAATTTTGTTATTGCCGGGTTTTGCGGAGTTATGGGCATGGAGCGATGTTCTGGAATGTTCTACATGTTCGGATGGCTGGGAAGAGTCCCACTTCGAATCAATGGATAGAGAATAATGGATTGGAACAATACTAAAATGATTATTTCGGACCGCGTGTTTTGTTTGGCTTTTTTTAAGTTTTTCGTTTTTTTATTTTTATAGTTTTCTTATTCCTGTATCTATTATGCTTTTCCATTCTCCTGTCAAAATGCGACGATCACCTTGTTAGCCAAATTTAAAACTGAAAATGTAAATGAAAATTTTGAATCTTTAAGTCGCACGAATTTCATTAATTACCTCAAGTTGCTGATCATGGCTTTTGATATTTTTTGGGGGATTTTGGTCAATGATGATTCATGAAATAGAGCTAACAGAGGGACCCAAATTTTGGCAGGGCTTCCGGAAGACAGATCCAGATAGGTGGGAGTTTGCCAATGAAGGATTTCTAAGAGGGCAAAAGCATCTGCTCAAGAGCATCAAGAGGAGGAAGGCAGCTTCCGGTTTAATTCCCGAGCAGCAAGCTGTGGGTCCTTGTGTGGAAGTCGGATACTTCGGGCCAGACGGGGAAGTGGATCGCCTGAAGCGCGACAAGCAGGTCTTAATGCTCGAGCTAGTGAAACTTAGACAGCAGCAGCAGAACACTAGGGCCTATGTCCAAGCAATGGAGCAGAGGCTTCAGAAGACCGAGACGAAGCAGAAACAGATGATGGCTTTCCTGGCGAGGGCGATGCAGAACCCGGCTTTTCTGCAGCAACTGTTGCAGCAGAAGGAGAAGAGGAAGGAGCTCGAAGAAGCAGTGACCAAGAAAAGGAGGCGGCCGATCGATCAAGGACCGAGCTCTTCTCAGACGGTGGAACCCAGACAAGGTCTCGAAGGGACAAGCTCTGTTAAGGCTGAGCCACTTGAGTTCAGAGATTTCGGTGTTGAGGTGTCGGAGCTGGAAGCGCTTGCATTGGAGATGCAAGGGCTGGGAAGGGCAAGGCAAGAGGTGGAGGAAGGATTAGATGACATAGAGCCGCCGCCCGACGGCATGGATAAAGATCTTGATGAGAGATTCTGGGAGGAGTTGTTTAGTGAAGGAGGTGAAGATGAAGATGTTGATCTCTTGGCTAACAGACTGGGTTACTTGGGTTCTAGCCCTAAGAAACGAAGCTGAAGTTTCGGTCCATCAATTTTCCTGTTCCTCTCTAATTAATTGCGGCTTAACTATTGATTCTTCAAGGTAGCACAATTCCATTGTCGTTCTGATAGTGTCTCTTTTGTGCAGTTAGGTTTTTCAGGTATCTGAACCTGATGGATTGGCGGGAACTGATAAATCCTCAAGCAGTGTACCACTTCAGGAATAGCTAGTTCCTCCCAGTGTTTCTAACTGTGTAACTGATTGCATAAATTGCTATCATTCGTTTGCTATGTTGATTGCTTAGGTTTGAAAGAAAGATGGTGGCCAGATTCTTCAAGATATGACTCAAATTTGCATCAAAGGTTCTTGTCAATTAAAATGTCTCAAAACGCATTACTTTCTGCATTCTATATGTGAACCAAATCTTCATTTCCTCAATATAATCAGTTCTGCCCTCCACTTGATGTAGATCTTCAGAAGAAATCACTGTTTAAGCTGCGAGATTGAAGAAATGGAATTGCACAGTTGATTTCAAAGCACAACTGATCATTGAGGTCGATGATATAATTTACACACTGCTTATCTAAAATCTTACTTATACAGGTTGAGGTTGGACGAATTATTTGAGAAGGTCTTGTCATTTACCTTTCTATGACAAAGCCTTTATGTAGCAAAGTATGTATTCTATAGGACCTAAGTAGGTCCTTAAATTACTTCATTTAATCTCTGAAACCTAAAATTAGGGGGTATTCCAACTAGGTAGGAAAGAAAAAGATTTGCCTAGAAATTTGGGGGTTGTCAGGAGGAAGGAAGATGGTGCCCCCATCTTCTCATTCAGAGAGGGCTTTATGTAGCAATGTATAGATTCCGTAGTTGGGAGATGGGGGAGGCTATCTGGTAGTGACAACTCCATGGTCATCGCGTGCGGCTTGTCATGTAAAAGGCAAGCCTATGGAATTGCATGCTGTATTTTTGTCTGCCCTCTGACATAAAGAATGAAGGATTGTGACTTTATTGATTTGATAGTCCTTCTGGGACCGACTTTTCCAAACATGGAGGGGTTTGACCGTGTGCCCTAACGTAATGCTCATGTGCGGAAGAAAAACAGGAAAGGCAAGAGAGAATATGCGCCTTTTGAGTTTGAACTAATGTACTTTTTGTTCCTGAGTTTAATATCTCTAGAAAGTTGCCGTGCCTTTATGATCTTTCACCAATGATTGGAAATGTAACAAATTTTAGCGATTCAATGCATCTTAATCTTCATCTAGACGGTTGTGATTTTTGGCATTTTAATCCAATGGTGAAATGTTACATGTACTTCCTACACTCACTTTTTAAACTGCTTTTCCATCTTCTTCTTTTTTACAATTTGATTTTTATTTAACGTGAAAGCATGCAAATATTAAAAAATAACATCCCAATTAACTTTTTTTGTAATTGCGTAAAATTTTCTTTTCAAATAACATTGATGATGTATAACTCAGTAAAGAATAACGTACTGGAAATTGCAAGAGTTTTCTTATTTTGCCCACTCAACAGGTAAGTAATCTTAGAGGCATTCGGTAAAGAAATTTATTAAATTTTACATGATTTTAGATGTCATAATTAGCCTTTTATATCAAAGTGTTGAATGTTACGCCAATTACATAACTTTACCTTGGATATTTTTGTCAAAGATAGTGGTTTACATTCTTTGGAAAGAATCATGAAAGTCTGGCCCCCGGAAAATTGTGGTCAGAACTCCGAAAAGACTCCAGATTGACCATTTAATTATGCTTTTAATCTCTAATTTCCCTGTCAAGATTCCATCCTATTCGCCATTTAAAATCATACATGGCAGTCAAAGAGAGCAAGTCATTGGATTGTCTAACTGTTTGGCCCTTAGTAAGTTATAATATACAATCTTGATGCTCGACAACAACAAATGACTTGAAAATTGGGTGTGAAATGAGGGCATGTGATCGCTAGGATCTAGATAATTTCATTTGGTTTCGTATTGGGATGGCAAATATTTGTATGTACTTGGGTTTACATGATCAACGATCACGATATTCTCGGGTGTCTGTGGCTGATTTGTAGATAAATGTGTTACCGATAGCATTTATTGGATGCAATAGTATAATCATCTAATAGCTTCTCATCTATCAAGATTTGCCATCTCATGGAAACATTAATAGGAAGCTACTCTGCACATTGCTAAAATAACCCGTGAATGATGACTTCTTAAGAAATGGTGGTTCGAGGGGTGCAAAGTTGGGTATTGGGATGGCAAATGTTTGTATGTACTTGGGTCTACATGATCGACGACCACAATATTCTGGTGTTTGTGTCTGATTTGCATATAAATGTGTCACCGATAGCATTTATTGGATGCAATAGTATAATCATCTGATAGCTTCTCATCTATTAAGATTTTGCCATCTCATGGAGACATTAATGGGAAATTGCTCTGCACATTGCTAAAATCACCCGTGAATGATGACTTCTTAAGAAATGACGGTTCAAGGGCTGCAAAGTTGGGTTTGACAACGGTCCAAGAAAGCGCTATTCTTTAAAAAAAAAAAAAAGTTGAATGAAATCGTCTTTTGATCTTGTGAAGGCATCAACTTGTTTGTAACAAAAGCCATTTACATTCCATCCAGACTAACGTGTTGTCGTTCATCTATTGCCATCATGACATGTAAGATTTTTTACGGTGAAACTGAACAAGCTATTAATAGATACAAATTTGCATCGCAAGCAAAGGGAAAAGTATCAAAAAAGCTTTAAATTTATCGCATTTGTACTAATTCAACCTTAAATGTTTTACTTGCCCAATTTAATTCTAAACGTTTTACATTAATACCAATTCAGTCCATCTCATTCAATTTAGAGCTTGTAGAAGGAGGCTAGAGAACGACCGGAAACCATGTAGCTTTCATTAACGCTGAACAGAAATATGGACTCTAAAGTATGATTTGATTTCGATGATCAAAGATATAAAAGAAGCATCGACATTAAGAGGAAGGAGTGAGGATAAAAAACAAGCGAATGCAATTTCTAGCAAAGAAATTTCATTAAAAACAGACGCCTATGCATCAATATTTTCTGCATCCCACAAGTAGAACCGATAAATTTTCTCAGAGGAGAAAACAGCATCCAACCTTTTGGTGCCACTGACTATGCATAGAAGATCAGGATGTGGATCACAGTGAGCACTTGATCTAGCTTCAGCAATGTTCATCCGTAGATACACGGATGCCAGTAAACTTTTGTCCAGAAAGGCAGACCGTATGAAGAAACCAATATCATGCTAAGGACTATGAGTAATGAGTATTTCACAATTAAGTACCGGAAAGTATACGACCAAAAAAGTAGAATACACACGAACCATTTGAAGAATTATACCCTTGTAATCTTTCATCGTGGACTTGAAATGCTACATATTTCAGCTATTCATAGTCTAAACAGTTGTGATTTTTTTGCGTTTTATTCCTACGGTGAAAAATTATTAGAATGCATTACCTCCTACGGACAACCACTCACTTTTTATACTACTTTTCCATCCTTTTCCCCCAATTTTGTTGTTCATTCTATTTTATTTGCATGTCATTTGTTGAAACATGCGAATTTAACAAATAACATCGTGCCCGACCTTTTTATAATTATGTAAAGCCTAGTTCCATCTTTTCAAATTACATTGATGATACATAACATGGTAAAGAATAATGTACCAACAATTGTATTTGCTTTCTTATTTTGCCTGCTTAGCAAGTAAGAAATGTTAGAGGCATTCTATACCATATATTATTTAATTGTAAATAACTGTAAATGTCATAAATTGCCTCTTATATCAAATTGTTGAATATTATGTTAAAATAAACAGATTTACATGTTTAAGAGCGTCGGGTATGGACCCCTCGCGCCATAGACAGGTCCTTGGATATTTCTATCAAAAATAATGATTTACGTACTTCGAAACGGATCATGGAAGTCTTGGTCCTGGACAATTTTGGCCAGAACTCTAAAAAGACTCAAAATTGACCATAAAATTATGCATTTGATCCCATTTTGCCTGTCACAGTCCTATTCTTATTGACCATTTAAAAACATATGCGCCAGTCAAAGAGAGTGAGATATTGGAATTTGGATTGTTTAAGTGTCGGGTCCTTAGTAAGTTATAATATGCTTTTCCTAGCAAGTAGATGCTCGACAACAAAAAAATGACCTAAAAATTTGGTGTAAAACAAGGGCACATGATCGCTAGGATCTAGGATCTAGATAATTTCATCGGGTTTCATATTGGGATGGCGAATACTTGTATGAATTTGGGTTAACATAATTGACGATCACGATATTTCTGAACGTATATTAACTGATTTGTAGATAATGTCATCGATAGCATCTATCGGAAACAATAGTATAATCATCTATCAAGATTTCTCCATCTCAAGGAAACATCAAAATTCGACCCAAAATAAGAAAACAAAGGAAACAGCAATGGGAAGCTGCTCTCCACAGTGTTAATATCACCCGTGAATAATGAATGGCTTGTTGAGAAAGTGGCGGGTTTGAGGAGTTTAAAGTTGGGCCTGACGGGCGTAATTGGAGGCTGAACATGAACCGGGAACAAACAGTAGTGGTCCAAGAAAGCCCTAATCTTTAAAAAAAAAATTGTAAGGAAATCATCTTTTGATCTTGCGGAGGTATCAACTTGTCTGAAACAAAGCCATTTGATTACGTCCAGACTTACCGATATCGTCGTTCATCTAGTAAGATTCTTGACGGTGAAATTGAACAAAGCTATTAATAGATGCAGACTTTGCATCACAGGCAAAGAGTGCTTTTACTTTTGAAATGGTATCAAAAATTTTAGGACACGATTCTCTCAACGAAAGTAGGTGATCTCTATGATTTTTAACCTTCCTATTTTCCACTAATTTGAGCATTCAGCACACGATGGAGAATTCATATATTAGATTGATATGGTAAGCTAGTTATTACAACCTTTAATGTTATTTTTAGGGAAAATGACACAAATGATAAATGAATTTTGATATGAATTGTAATATTGTCTCTGAACTTTTCATTTGTTCAATATGCACCCTCCATTTTGGCTAAATGTGTAATGTCATCTATAGGTTTTTAATTTATTCAATGTAATCCATAAACTGTTAACTTATGTTTAATTTAATCCCTAGAATATGTGAAAAATGAGGCAAACAAAAGAGCTATATTGAACACTTATCAATAATTCAAGAACTATATTGATCAAATTAAAAACCTAAGAATGACATTACGCATTAAACCAAACCAAAATTCAAGAATAATATTGCATGATGAACTGAAATTTTGGTATTGTTCATATTATTATCCCGTAGTTCTATGCCACAAGGATGTAATGAAAGGACGGTTTCGTACGGCCCTTAATGTTGCCAGGGGGAATACGATATTCCCTGCCTGCTTGTTTTGGCTTTTTTAGAAACAAAAAGCTTCGTGTTGCTAAAACAAAATCAGATTGCCGAAGTCGCAAGTAAAAAATAAAAATTAAAAAATAGAAATCATTTTCGACGGACATCTCAGTGTATTACATTAATTCATCAATCCTTGAGGAACGCAAAGCTTCTCAAGGTCAGTGCCTGGGTGGCGAATTGCATCTATCCATCCATAACGCTGGTGGGCGCGTCATGCTAAAAGGTTTCGATTTTCATGGTGGGGATTTATGCCGAGAGCAAATTTCTGTGACAAAGCTCCTATCGCTGAAAGTTTTGTCGGGCACGCACTTTTGGTCCATCCTCCATGTTCACCCCCAAATATTTGTCCAAGACATTCCTGAATGCCTGCAATTGGATCAAGAGGCGAAGGACGTAATGAGGCACGACGCATACAGAAGAGTAACTCATATTTGTTTGCCATACAAAACCAAAAGAATGCACATTTTCACCAGAATGTAAATTCAGTCATAATTCAGAACCCATTAAGGCAGAAAACAGGTCATAACGTGGTCATACTAACGATTGAAACAATATTTTTTCTCCAAGAAGAAACAATAAAGGTTAAGAATCTTAGTAACGATCAACAGCTCAGATCAAGGCCACCGTTGATTTTTTTTGCCTAAGTACTGACAATCAAACAATAAAATCAAAACAAAGAGAATTGCCAGCTTTAGGGGGGAAAAAACATCTAAAGTAATTTGAAAATAGGCAACTGTTTAAAAGTTACTCATTTCAAGAGATAATAAGAAGTATCCAGTCCAACCTATTAATAGAACCATAAAACAGAGCCCACATGGGGGTTCTTTTCTCCTTTTATGAGGACCGATCAATCAAAGTGATAGATGCCGATGGCTAGCCATTGGACTACATCTATTTATCCAACTTAAGCTCATTCAGGGTACGTGTCATGACTTTGTCAAAAAAAGTCAAACAATTTTTATTGAGTCCATGTTTTCAAGCTAGCATCTCTCCCCATTCCCCTTGTTTCCATCCCCAGGAAGCTTCACTATGCAATTTAGTATTGCCTCTGGTTAAAGCAGCAAGAGTGGACATTTTAGAGAGAGAATCTTTTGTGCACTTGCTTATCCATGCACCACCTAAGATGAATAAATCCACTACACCATTCTCTCTATTTATGGGGTCCAGCATCAGAGTGCAGAATAAACCTTCGCAATCTGCTTGACATTAGTTGAATAGAAAAAAACAATTGGTCGATTTTCGACGAAGAGTTAAGAACCCCACTCAAATCTCCCCTTCCATGGATCACTTCAAGCAAGTAATCTCAGACACCTTGGCAACATGATTTGGATTTATAAAAATAACCGATAAATCAGACAAAAAGAATGGTGGATTCTCCATATATTCTTCAAGGCTTGCATGAGTGACATCAAACACTATATGCTTTGAATTGACTATAAAGACATATGATGGCAGAGAATGACAACACAGCAAGATCTTTTTATGTGAAGGCCTTTATAGCATCTGGCAAAGGCTGAACTAATTGTGGAGATAAAAGGAGGCGCCAGTGAGGAGGATGAGACAGAAAATCTTCTCTCAACCACACTAACAGGCTAACAAACAAAAACATCTGGATGGCGAATGCACTAGAAATCATCCCCATATTTGAGCAGGAAGATGACCATACTCATCTTTATGGCACAATAAGTTACCCATTGAAAATACAAATATTAAGTTCAATAGGATCCTAGCAATACCTGCATTGCAAAAGACTCTTTCCCAAGTAAAATTGAATCCATTGCAGCAAATTGGTCGTCAAGTGCACCATATATGATCTGGTAGAATTTACTCCTGGAACCAGACAAACAAATATAACGTAGTAACAGGAAATGAACTTCATAGTATATGTTAATGTCTCCAATGAAGAAATCTACCTATCTTCCTCAGAACTCTCTGCATCGATCTCATCAAATTTTCTTGTTAGGGCCTCTGCACCCACTGGTGAGAGTAAGTGCAGTATAAGTGCCTCCAAAGTCCTTGGGAACTTGTCCTGAAGAGAATAATTGAATGACTAAGCAAAACTGCTGAATGACTCCGAAATAACTTCTTTTCAGAAGGTTCCTGGTCGAAAATCCTAACAGACATGAGCTGAAGTCACCAAAACATAAAAGGGAAAATCGCTGACAGGGAAGTTGGTAATTATTCATCCAGGACGATAACACAACAGGGCTCCCTTTTCTTAATAGAGACTTCACGGAAAACTTATAGAATGTTCAGCAAATAAAATGGTTCAAGTAAAATTCAATCATCCATCGAAGAATAAAGAGGATAAAGTAATATGAAAGGAAATTCAGTTTGCCATAAGCAGTGACTTAGCACAGACATTGACCCAACCGTGTTAGTACTCACCGCCATATAAAGAAGCATAGTCCGAAGAGTATGTGGTTCAATGTTCCATAGTATTTTGGCAACAGGATCATCTTCCAAGTGAAAAACCACACGATTCTTAGGGTCACCTTCAGTACAGGCAATGGCACCATTTCCCGATAAGGACTGTTGCACCTGACTTGGATTGGGTATATTTACACCGTTATGCACAAGAGAAACCAGCGCATGAAGAGCCTGCAGTGCTGAAGGTTCCATATGACATATCGCGCTTTCTAGCTTGACTTCTTTTCCTTTTAAATCACCATCCACGGAAACTTTGTCCACATTATGGAGATCCCCATCTGGTAGCAGTGTAGCAGAGGACATACTATGAAATTGCTGTAGGCATCTTGATGCACTATATATTCCGGGTACTATAAGTAGACAGCCTCATGTATGATGCTAATGATACCTGCATCTCCATTAAGGGTTCGCTTACTTTCATGCATCTTGCATTCCACACTAGCAGGCTTTGGCAACATCAGATCCTGTCCTAAAGCCACATAGAGAGAGACAACACATCACTGACTCAAAACTCTCATGGAAAATGTGAGAGAAAGCAAAAGAACATTTCCACTTTGCAATATATTAACAATCTCGAAAACAGTGGTTCTAGCTACTGTTTAGTTCCACAAGACCATTCATGTAATCTAGCATAAAAACGCACGCAGCATGTCCTGTGATAAAATTCATATTTATATATCAAATTCGAACCAGACTTGAGACCAGCTATTTGTTTTGTCTTGCTAGTGGAATGGGGTAATGCGATAGTAAAGCTAGTTGCTTAGAGGATTAACAGCGGCATGATCTGATAATAAATGACCATCAAATTTCATCGATAATTCTCAAGCGTTGTTAAAAAATTGGGTGAAGTAGCAGAGCAGGAGAACGAAGGAAAACAAGAAATAACGGTAAGGATTTCATTAAACTAAGATGATTAAATTTTTTAACAGCATATAACAATATGATCATTCCTCAGCAGGTAATTAAAAGCTAAAACCACTCAAGTCAGGTAAGCAACGAAGCACACAGAATACGTACCATTTCTTTATCCGTCAATCTGAAAATCATAAAAATGTTGGAAAGTATGTCAGATGGTAAATTAAAACAGATTAAAATGTATCTTAACAATTAAAAAAGCACTACCGATATGTAAGACTGAAATAAATGTGTATACCTTCTTAGTAGTCTGCGCAAATAATATGAATCCATGTGCTCTGATATACCACGCATTAAGTTGGACTGCCACCAAAAATTTACAGCAATGCTCAGATTGTCACTATCGACCTGGTGGAACCTGAAGCAAACATTGGACAATAACCAACTGGATAACTACCAATAGCACGTAAAAGCATAAATAGTTGTGGTTAATCAAAGGCACGCAGCACATACCTCCTAAGGGGTGAGATGTCATTTTCTTAAGAGGTATTCTAATACAAGAGATGGACATTTGCTTTTCACAACAGACAAACGCAAGAAGGCAGCTAAATGAAACCCCGACAAATGGAAGAGAGAAACAAGCATGTACGAAATATTCCAGTTTATTTCACTAATTGGAAAACCTATTATCCATTTTTCTCTTCTTCATCTCACTTGAACTGCAAATATAATAGCTCAGAACTGCATTAAATACAAAATGCCTTTGAAGCTATTAACATTCAAAGAGAGAGATGGAGTTGATGAAGTATAATGGAGATTTAAATACAAATTTCATACTTTCTTTATTCATATTAAGAAAGCATTTCCTCATAAAAGAAAGAACATTGTCGATGACTTGATATTGAGCTTTTTATTCACTAAACTTCTGAGCTATTGGATGAGATGTTTATGAGAGGGAGAGAAGAGAGTCAAAAAAAAGAATGATCACAATAGCCTTGTGATATTTTGAGTGGGAAAGGAGGGAAAGCAGGACAGAAGTCATATGAATCATATTGTATCATATCAGATTAAGGGTTTTGGATACGGAGGAGAGACAACAGGGACAACGGGCGATGCAGTGGTGACAGTAATGCTCAAGAATCTACCTAAGATGTTGGCCAAAGCATCTATAATTCTTTCGAGGAAATCTTTGGAGATAGAAAATTCAGTTGATCCAGGCTGAAAGGAATAGCAATGCTGTGGCTCTTTTCCAGCCAAAGGAAGAAATGAACATTTGAGATTGGACCTGGAATGGGATAACTAATCCATAGACTGATAAAAAAAATTGGGACAGCCAATTAATTTATGGAACCAAGCACGTTAAAAAGTTGCAATAGACTTGCTATGTCCAGGCAGAGAGAGAGAAAGAGAGGACATGATGATGTTAAAATGGGCTCAAATATAATTCAGATCTTGTGATTTCCATCCACATTTCATTTATATTTTGTGAGCTAAAAGCGAAACTAGTTGTAGTACTATAATCAAGTGAGATTTAGTAAGAATAATTAAGCCAAAATAAGGAATTGGCCGAATTCATGTGGATAAATCAACCCAAAATGATCAGGTTAAGGAGACCAATATCAAGCAGAAGAATATAACAAGATGCTCCAAATGTAGCAATGGCCATGTCAAAATCTAAAAGTATGAACTGTGAAACTTACCAGCCTTCTGGGATGAAAAGTGCATCACCTGCTTCTAGAATGACCTTCTGCGAGTAATCCATCAGGTGCTCTGCTCTTGGATGTAAGGAAAAATCTGGACTTCCTAAAGTTAGAGAGCTACAATGAAGATGACATTAAAACCGAAACACAAGACCATTCAAATGACACAGAAAATAATTTTTACCAATGAGAGTGACAATATATATACAATCATAATTATAAATGTGTGTTACTGATCCAAAATGATACATACCTGTGGTTTGAGGCCTCTCCATACAAAGGCATGGGGTATAGCATGGGACTTGCAGAAGGGGGCCAGAGAACAACTGAAAAACATGTAGCTTTCATTAACACAGGACAGAGATATGGACTTTAAAGCATGATCTGATGTCAATGAACAAAGATATAAAAGAAGCATTGACATTAAGAGGAAGGAGTGAGGAGAAAAAAAAGTGAATGCGATATCCAACAAAGAGCTGCATCAAAAACAGATAAACAAGTTTATTCTATCAACCAGTCCTATGCATCAATATTTTCTGCATCCTGCAAGTCTAATGTTTGATTAGTCGTTTACAATGCCACACAATCTCAGTAGAACCGATAGATTTTCTCAGAGGAGAAAACAACATCTAACCTTTTTTGGTGCCACTGACTATGCATAGAAGATTATGATGTGGATCATAGTGAGTACTTGATCTAGCTTCAGCAATGTTCATCCATAGATTGACGGATGCCAGTAAACTTTTGTCCAAAAAGGCAGGCTGTATGAAGAAACCAATATTATGCTAAGGACTATGAGTATTTCACAAACAAGTTGCAGAAAGCATATGACCAACAAATAGACTACCCACTAACCATTTGAATGTCTTCCAACAGAACTTCCAGTTGAGCCCGGCCTTTATTCTCAGAGTTCATGATTGGTACCTATTCATGTTTATGTTTGATTCAGATTACATGCCAAAATATTTGACGCCTGCTATTACTCTCAAAGCTTAGAAGATTAAGTCGACCATTGTATCAGCGAAAATAAATCAAAAAGCTCCTAAACTCAACAATAACAGAACATCAATTCAAATATCATCTCTTAAGCAAGGCAAAGAGAGGATATTTCATCAGAAGAAAATTTCATTTAAAAAAAAAAAAAAAAAAAAAAGAAAAGGAGAAGAAGCTGAAAGCTCACAAAGCTGAAACCTGTGCTAGATAGATTTGCCTAGGAGCTAAATGGTCTTGCTCGGACCCTTCCGACCCTTCTGAGTTTCTCTCTTCAGTGTCCATGCATGGGGATTGATCATCCTCTTCCTTTTCCATATGTTGCTTACAAAATCCAATGAAGGACGAAAAGGGTAAAGGAACCTACAATACAAGGATACGAGGCCAAATCATCTCGTTACTCAAATCTCAAAGCCGGGCTGCATATCTTATCAAGTTCTTCATAAAGAAATCGAAGGACTTGCCCTCTCGTGGCTCCTCAGATCGCCATAAAAAAACGGTGCAGATCTCGATAGCATAGCCTCCACGGTACAGGGCCCGGCTCTTTCCTGCAGTAAGCAAACATTCGACGACAAGTCCAAAATCATGAGTAGTCCCGGTAGCCAGGAAATTCCTACACGGCCCTAAAAAAGCACGAAACGCCGTTCTTCTCTCAGCAGCAACAGGCGTATGAGCAATTCCTACGGCATCAAGAATCTCGCTAACTACGATACAACTCCTTACGCAACAGAAACGTCGCCGGAAACCGATTCGGCTCCGGCAATGCGAAGCGGACCTTCACGGCGGCGCTTCATCCGGTCAATCGAATCCGAAAACCTCGATTCCCGAACCGACAAGGAGCGAAGAAGGCGAACCTGCAGGTAATCGAGGCCTCCCTCGCGAGGATTCCACTTCCGCAGCGCCTTCCAATCCTTGGTGCATCCGCTGAATACCTTTCATCACGCGCACAAAAAAAAAAAAAAAACGAAACGAAACGGAGAAGACAGTCGACGATCAGTGCGAGTTGAGGAGGGACGCTAATGGAGAACTTCGGAGCTGAGGCGGGAGAGATGATTACGGCGGGAACGTTCCTCGGCTCGATTCGGGAGGCGAAGTCCGCCGCCGACGGGAGCTCGTCGAACCTCGGGATTTGCAGAGGTCCAGCTTCCTTCGTCATCTCCGTTTCCATTTCGAGGCTTGAGGAGAGAGAGCGCGAGTTCGAGTTTTATGCCGTGGAAGCTCAAGCCCCCGCGAATGTTTTGTATGGTGCGCGAAAAAGGTTTATGGATGGTTCGATCGTAATTTCTTAATTTTAACCTGATATATTTGCTAGCCGTTTCCCGGCACTTATTGTTATCCAATATGCGTAAATCGTAAGCTGAATTTGTTCATATCATAATTTTCTCTACAAAACTCGATTTCAAACGAACTTACAGTATACGGAAAGTCTTTTCGACATACTACAATATATTAGTAGATGCTTGCTCATAAAAGACAGGAATAAGTTAGTTCACCATTTAGGCATATTGAGCTAAATAATATTTGAGATGATAGTTTATGTAAATAAAAACAGTTCCGATCCTTATGGTAGCGAGAAAAAATGAAATGACGTTAATCGATCATTGTAATTCATTATCCCTTTCTAATTTTTTCAAATCACAATCATCATTATCTTTCTTGACAAGTAATCTTCCAATGTTCTCTAAAGCCTCTATTTAGTGCAATGTCATTTTTGGCTTGTACATACCTTTTCTCATAAGCCAATCGTTCACAAAACAATGAAACTCGAGCTTTCGCTTCATAGATCCACAAATCTCATTTTTTGCCCGAAACATACATGATACATTTGTTGCCCATTTCTCCCGACACTTATTATTGTCCAACATGCGTAGTTCGTGAGCTGAATTTGTTGGTATTATAACTTTCTCCACAAAACTCAGTTTCAAGCGAACTTACAGTTTACGGAAAGCCCTTTGGACATACTACAATATACTAGTAGTGCTTACTTATAGAAGATAACAGGCAACGGTTAGTTCACCGTCCCCAGCATATCAAGCTAATTAGTATAATATACTAGTAGATGCTTACTTATAGAAGATAACAGGCAACGGTTAGTTCACCGTCTCTGGCATATCAAGCTAAATAGTATTTGAGATGATAGTTTATATAAATAAGGACAATCCGGTCATTTTCCCTTATGGTAGCGAGAAGAAATGTAATGAAATTTATCAATTTCGATCATTGTAATTCATTGTCTCTTTCTAGTTTTTTCAAATCACAATCATCTTCATAAGTACTCTCTTCATTGCCATAATGTCCTTCTTAAGCTTGGCACACAAGCCGATCGTTCACAAACACAATGAAACTCGAGCTTCTGATCCATAAATCCACAAATCTCATTTGCTGAAATCGACACCGATGGAGCTCGGAAACTCTAAAGGAAATCACTAGGCTCTTCACCTCCAAATGGCGAGATGTTCTGGCCGTGTCTTCTCAAGTCGGCCTGGCTTGAATCGTCCCCATCGAGGTCGAGAACGGCAACCACCACAGAGAGAGCCAAGGGTGGTGAAGGAGAGTGTGCTAATGGTTTCTTTTGGAGAAATTTTTCTTTTTCTGTAGATGTCTCGTCTCGCTCTTTCATCGAACGCTTTTTTTCTCTCATCTCCACCCAATGTCGGCCCCCTATTCTTTCTCTCTCAAAGTTTTCTCACTCAACTCTCTCCTCTCGTCAAATGCTCCACACCTTTTCCTTCTTCGTGAACGTCGAGCATGCTCTCCCTCGAATCTTTTCTGTTATGCCTCGTCAGCTCACATGGCTCCAAAAGGTTGCTATTGGGTTGGCTTTGAGTCAATGCTCGTCGTTCCTTCCTCGCTCACGGACGCTCCTTCGGTCACCGCACGCTACTGTTCTTTTGGTTTGGTCACAGTGCTCCTCTCCCTGATAGGCGGGAGTGTGCCAACGAAGGAAGAAGGGCCAGCAAAGGGACTAGGCTTTTGCCCGATGGTGAGAAATAACAAATAAAAGGAATAAGCTGATTTTTTTTTTTTTTTTTGAAAAGAGAATGATCGGGCCTAAATGAAAATAACTAGTTGGGTGAGGAGAATGAACCAATGGGCTTGGTATGAATGGTCTGCCCAGTTTTCATTTTCATTCATTCTTTTGTTATTCATTTTTATTTTATTTTAGTTTTTGCTTTTTTATCTTCTTTTTTTTTTTTGTATTTTGTAAAATGACCTGATACTTAAAAGGTCAACAAAAATTCGAGTGTCAACAAAACCCCCACATTTCCTCCTCTCTATCAGGTCTTTCGCAATCAGGCTACCCTCCACTGTTGTATTTTCATTTGTTTATATATCTTTTTGTATTTTTTAATGCTTTTGAGTGCAAGCAGTATTTATAGAGTTGTCCACACATCGAGAGATTGTCCTTACATATTCCAAAAGAGAATTTTGTGTCACCATAAGAGAGGCTGAAAAGTATGGTTCCCATATTCTATTGGGCAATATGGATGAGTTGGTATTGCCTTATTTGTCCTCTCCTCTTTTCTCAATTTAGTTCTTGCTCCTTAACTTCTACATTATCACCATAGATTATTACGGAAAGAATAGTGATGACCATGCCAACCCGGGAGAAGAAAAAGCTCTAAGCTGATACATAAGGGGCTGAAAGGGTAAGATTTATCATGGTGAACTCATTGAAAATATTTGCAATCATATGTTCATAATTTTGTTTTTCTGCATTAGAAGGACTCTCGCTATGTTTTGCTCAGTAACTTAAAAGGGATTTCCGACCGCAAGGAAGATAATTATTGATGAGTGAAATATGTGAGTTTTCTTTTCTGTGGAATATTTGCGAACAGCTGCCAAATTGCATTTGTGGTGATATATTGATTTTATTGATGCATTTAGAAACATGTTCTTAGGATTACTATGCGTTGCCGGATTATATAGTTCCATCATTAAAAAAATGCACAATTCAAGGAAAACTTGTGGTTTCGGGAATTGATTTCTTCTTTCACTTTTTCCCGTGATTGATTATCGATTTGTTTTTTGGAAAACATGAGCAAATTTACCTCCGTGATGAAAGTTATGCTCGAGGAAAGAGACGGGTGAGTTCTCTCTTTTTGTTAAATAATTAACGAGCCACCAAATTGCTACTTTTGTGCTGAAATTTTATTTTATTAATATATGTAGATTCATATTCGAGCAATTGCTAGAGGTTGCCAAATTACAAGTTCCGTAGTGGCTGTAGTTGAGAGAGCTCACTTTGCAAGACTAAAGCAGCTTCTATTGGTAAGGGCCGATCCATGATTTAATCCTCTTAAGCATAATTCATTTTTCTTCCAAAGCTAAGGATATCGTAGTATGTCGAAAGAGCTTTTCATAAACAATAAATTCACTTGAAATCAACTTTGGTGGAGGAAGTTACAACACAAACAAATTTAACTCACGAACTACGCATGATGGACAACAGTGAGTGTGGGAGAAACGGGTAGCAAATGTATCATGTATGTCACTGTCTCTCGATTTACTTTGTTTGTTAGTGTGGTGATATGTGATCCAAAACATTTTCATTTTTTGTTGTTTGAACTTTAAAAAAAAAATTGAATTATTTAATAATTTTTTAAAGACGAGATTTTTTGTGCCCTTTGCCTCTGCAGGCTTTTCTGTTCCGCCGCATGAAACGAAGCCGCCACTGGTGGGGTGGGGTGGGGTCAACGACGATGACCATCCCAGTTGGCGCCGAGGGGTTTCTGTGAGTCCTCGAAATGGGATGATGCCGGAAAGAATTTTTATTCAAACATTAATTGGTCGTGTTTTAGCAGACGATATCTATATGGGCCCACAATGCATTGCCATTCGAAATCAAGATATTGGAATTGGACTTGTCAATCTATTCATAACCTTTCGAACACAACAAATATCTATTCGAACCCCCTTTACTTGTAGGAGTACATCTTGGATCTGTCGATTATGTTAAGGTAGGAGTCCTACTCATGGCGACCTGGTCGAATTGGGAGAAGCTGTAGGTGTTATTGCGGGTCAATCTATTGGGGAACCAGGGACTCAACTAAAACTTTTCATACCGGCGGAGTATTCACAGGTTGTACTGCCGAACATGTACGAGCCCCTCTAATGGAAAAATCAAATTCAATGACAATTTGGTTCATCCCACACGTACGCGTCATGGGCATCCTGCCTTTCTATGTTCTATAGACTTGTATGTAACTATTGAGAGTGAAGATATTCTACATAACGTGACTATTCCATCAAAAAGTTTTCTTTTGGTTCAAAATAATCAATATGTAGAATCAAAACAAGTGATTGCTGAAATTCGCGCGGGAACATACACTTTCAATTTGAAAGAGAGGGTTCGAAAACATATTTATTCTGAATCAGAGGGAGAAATGCACTGGAGCAGTGTACCATGCACCTGAATATGTCCATCTTTTACCAAAAACAAGCCATTTATGGATATTATGAGGAGGTTCGTGCAGATCCAGTAGAGTCCCTTTTTCACTCTACAAGGATCAAGACCAAATGAATCTTCATTCGACAGAAAGAGAACGAAGATATATTTCGAGTCTCTCGCAAATAATGATCAAATGAGATACGAATTATGTAGTTCTTATTTTTCTGGTAAAATAAAAGAAGATAGGATTTCGATTATTCGAACTTAATCGAATCTTATCTATTGTTCATTGTAATCTCAAATATCCTATTACTTTCCACGAGAATTCTGATTTATTGGCAAAAGGCGAAGAAATCGATTTCTTATTCCACCGCAATCGATTCAAGAACGAAAGAAAGAACTAATGCCCCATTCAGGTATCTCGATTGAACTACCGATAAATGGAATTTTACGTAGAAATAGTATTCTTGCTTATTTCGATGATCCTCGATACATAAGAAAGAGTTCAGGAATTATTAAATATGGGACTCTAGGGGTTCATTCAGTCGTTAAAAAAGAGGATAGGAGTTGGTGAACGCACCCTTTCGAACAGTAGTTCTCGTACTAATGACTAAAATAGTAATTGCGATCCAGCCCCATACATTTTAATAGGCTTGGTTATGACCTAAATTTCTTTTTAAAGAAGTAAGTATCAACGATAATGATTTTTAAGTGACCTCTCGGATACACTTTCCGATTAGCTAAATACTTGGTAAGTGAATCAGTAAATACTAATTTAAACACTTAATAAAAAGAAAATCCTACGATAAAAATAATGCTTAAACGCTTCAATCTTCCATATATATATATATATATATAATTTTTTTTTTTTGAAAAAAATTTTCCGGGGGAGAGGATATGTAAGTTGTACTTTGGATGGTGTTAACTAATAGCCCCACAATGGCTTGTCGGTGTAGCCCAAAATTATAATTAAAAAAAAAAAGAACAGTGATTTTTGCGAATTAGCCATCGAGAAACAAATTGTTATTAAAAAACTTACCTGCAAATCGTTATTAAAAAACTAGAAACGAAAAGAATGGCGTGACCATCATAAGTAATCTTTCTACGCAAATTGTTATGAAGAAACTACAAATAAAAGGATAAGGCTTGCACCTAATGAATCTTTCAAGGGCATAGAGAGATAGAGAGGAGGAATGCAAGAAGCTAAATTCCTAGGATCAATACCTCGGAGCTTAAGATGAGTGCCATTAGCAAAATGTCTCCTTTCAAACATTCATTAGGATCATCGGATCCGAAGGGTTGTTGCACAAAAGCGGAAATAGAATTAGCAAAATGTCTCATTCCAAACATCGACCATCAAGATCATTAGATCCTCTATCAGAAATGATATTTTGGGCGGCTCATAGCAAATGCTTGAACATGAATCTAGTGTATCAACAAAATAATATATCAGGACAAATGAAAGAGAGATATAGAGGAGGAATGGAAGAAGCTAAATTTCTTGGATCAATACTAACAGAGCTTAGGATGAGTGCCATTAGCAAAATGTCTCATTCCAAACATTCATAAGAATCATCGGATCTGAAAGGGTTGTTGTACAAAAGCATAAATAGAATTAGCAAAATGTCTCCTTCCGAACATTAATCAGGATCATCGGATCCGAAGGGTTGTTGCACAAAAGCGAAAATAGAATTAGCGAAATGTCTCCTTCCAAACATCGATCAGGATCATAGATCCTCTATCATAAGGAGTTGTTTTGATCATCCTCAGCCCCCATTATCAACCCCCATCTGTTGTCTCCTATAAGCAATCACCTACTAGTATATTATTGTATGTCGAAAGGGCTTTCCGTAAACTGTAAGTTCGCTTGAACCGAGTTTTGTGGAGGAAGTTATGATACGAACAAATTCAGCTCACGAATTACGCATGTTGGACAACAATGAGTGTCGAGGGAAACGTGCAGCAAATGTATCATGTATGTTTCGAGCAGTAAATGAGATTTGTGGATCTATGGAGCGAAAGCTCGAGTTTCATTGTATTTTTGAACGACAACTCACGAATTACGCAGGTTGGACAACAATGAGTGTCGGGGGAAACGCGCAGCAAATGTATCATGTATGTTTCGAGCAGTAAATGAGATTTGTGGATCTATGGAGCGAAAGCTCGATTTTTATTGTATTTGTGAACGATCGGCTTGTGGGGAAAGGCATGTCCAAGCCCAAGGATATTGCGCTAAATAGAGCAGCCAAAGATGCTTTAGAGAACATTGGAAGATTACTTGGCAAAGAATAGAATACCTATGAAGATGATTGTGATTTGAAAAAACTGGAAAGAGACAATGAATTACAATTATCGAAACAATTGTTGATAAATGTCATTTCATTTCTTCTCACTACCATAAGGGAAAACGACAGGGATTGTCATTATGTACATAAACTACCGTCTCAAATACTATTTAGCTCGATGTGCCGGGGACGGTGAATTAACCGTTACTGTTGTCTCCTATAAGCAAGTACCTACTAGTATATTGCAGTATGTCGAAAGGACTTTCCGTAGACCGTAAGTTTGCTTGAAATCAAGTTTTGTGGAGGAAGTTATGATACGAACAAATTCAGTTCACGAACTATTGGACAACAATGAGTGTCGAGGGAAACGGGCAGCAAATGTATCATGTATGTTTCAGGCAACAAATGAGGTTTGTGGATTTGTGGAGCGAAAGCTCGAGTTTCATTGTATTTGTGAACGATCGACTTGTGAGAAAAGGCACATACAAGCCCAAGAATGACATTGCACTAAACAGATCAACAAAGATGAATTAGAGAACATTAGAAGATTACTTGGCAAGGAAGAAAGTACATAATTGTGATGATTGTGATTCTCAAATACTATTTAGCTCGATGTGCTAGGGACGGTGGACTAACCATTGCCTATTGTCTCCTATAAGCATGTACCTACTAGTATATTACAGTATGTCGAAAGGATCTTTCCGTAAACTGTAAGTTCGCTTGAAACCGAGTTTTGTGGAGGAAGTTATAATATGAACAAATTCAGCTCACAAACTACACATGTTGGACAACAATGAGTGTCGGGGGAAACGGCCAGCAAATATATCATGTATGTTTCGGGCAGCAAATGAGGTTTGTGGATATATGGAACGAAAGCTCAAGTTTTATTGTGTTTGTGAACGATCGGTTTATGGGAAAAGGCACGTGCATGCCCAACAAAGACATTGCGCTAAATAGAGCAGCCAAAGATTCTTTAGAGAATATTGGAAGATTACTTGGTAAGGAAGAAAGTACCTATGAAGATTATTGTGATTTGAAAAAAAAAAAAAAAAAAAAAGAGAATGAATTACAATGATCGAAACAACTGTTGAAGATGCCATTGCATTTCTTCTCGCTACCATAAGGGAAAACGACCGGGATTGTCCTTATTTACATAAACTATCGTCTCAAATACTATTTAGCTCGATGTGCCTGGAACGGTGAACTAACCGTTGTCTATTGTCTCCTATAAACAAGTACCTACTAGTATAATGTAGTATGTCGAAAGGGCTTTCCGTAGATTGTAAGTTCGCTTGAAACCGAGTTTTGTTGAGGAAATTATGATATGAAAAAATTCAGCTCACTAACTACGCATGTCGGACAACAATGAGTGTCGGAAGGAGGGCAGCAAATGTATCATGTATGTTTCGAGCAGCAAATGAGATTTGTGGATCTATGGAGTGAAAACTCGAGTTTCATTGTATTTGTGAACGATCGGCTTTTAGGAAAAGACCAAGAAAGACATCACCCTAAATAAAGCAGCCAAAGATGTTTCAGAGAACATTGGAAGATTACTTAACAATGAAGAAAGTACCTATGAAGACAAAGTAAATACCAGGTGGCGGTCGAGAAAAGTGTAGTCGATTAATCTTAAGTGCTGCCGAAAGCACTTGATAATCATTGGCAGATTCTTCCCACCCAGCATACACGAAAATAAATTTCATATCAAACGAACAAACACTAGTAAGCGCCAAATATTCTCCTTTTTTGCCAATGCTCGATATTGGATGGAAGCAACCATAATGACAAAGACGTTATCCTGGAGATAAAGTCGTCTATCAACATATAATGACTAGTCAATATCAAGTAAAAACATTAATAATTTGATGTCAATGAGCTCTTTGTTGGGCTTTGAGCTGTTTCCTTTTCTAATCTTGCACCTTGCTTAATGCTTCTAAATTGAACCTGACAATAAATGACAACACAAAAGTGGTGCCAATACTAAAGCCATAGCTTCTGGCCAATAGACATGCTTATGCTACCAACTAATCAACTTCCATAAGAACTAGGAAAACATGTATCTATGCATCGTGAATATTATCTCATAGTCATCACTCTTAGAAATACTTGTAGGTCACTTCTGAAACAATAAAGAGAGGTTTTATTGCATTATGAAATGGAACCGTAAAAGCATAGGTGGAAATATAAAATTGTAACTTCGTGATTCTGTAAGCTATAGGTCTACCAAAACATTAAAATCAAAGCATAGAATGGTGAACTTCCCTATATTGGTTCTTTTAAGTGATGACGCGATACTACGGACTTTTGATTAACCAATTATTTTGAGAAAACTTCAAACATCTTCAACTCAAATTTAAGAAAACTATTCCCAACTTCTCAAATGAATACAAATTGAACAAAGGTATATTTACTCATACTCATGATGGGTTAAATAACTATCATACATTTGTCTTAGTTATGAAGATGATTGTAATTTGAAAAAACTAAAAAAAGACAATGAATTACAATGATCAAAACAACTGTTGATAAATGTCATTTCATTTCTTCTCACTACCATAAGGGAGAACGATCGAGATGGTCCTTATTTACATAAACTACCGTCTCTAATACTTTTAAGCTCGATATGCCGGGATGGTGAACTAACCGTTGCTGTTGTCTCCTATAATCAAGCACCTACTACTATATTGTAGTATGTCGAAAGGACTTTCCGTAGACTATAAGTTCGCTTGAAATCAAGTTTTGACGAGAAAGTTATGATACGAAAAAATTCAGCTCACGAACTACGCATGTTGGACAACAATGAGTGTCGGCGGAAACGGGCAGCAAATGTATCATGTATGTTTCGGGCAGAAATGAGATTTGTGGATCTATGGAGAAAAACTCGAGTTTCATTGTGTTAGTGAACGATCGGCATGTGGGAAAAGGCACGTTTAAGCCCAAAAAGGACATTGCGTTAAATAGAGCAGCCGAAGATGCTTTAGAGAACATTGGAAGATTACTTGGCAAGGAGAAGGGTGCCTATGAAAATGATCGTGATTTGAAAAAACTAGAAAGAGACAATGAATTACAATGATTGAAACAATTGTTGATAAATGTCATTGCATTTCTTCTCGCTACCATAAGGCAAAACTACCGGGATTGTTCTTATTTACATTACCGTCTCAAATACTATTTAACTAGATATGCCGGGGACAGTCAACTAACCATTGACTGTTGTCTCCTATAAGAAAGCACCTACTAATATATTGTAATATGTCGAAAGGGCTTTCCATAGACTGTCAGTTCGCTTGAAACCGAGTTTTGTGGAGGAAGTTATGATACGAACAAATTCAGCTCAAGAACTACGCATGTTGGACAATAATGAGTGTCGGGAGAAACGGGCAGCAAATGTATCATGTATGTTTCGGGCAGCAAATGAGATTTGTGGATCTATGGAGCGAAAGCTCGAGTTTCATTGTATTTGTGAACGATCGGCTTGTGGGAAAAAGCACATACAAGCCCAAGAAGGATATTGTGCTAAATAAACAACCAAAGATGCTTTAGAGAACATTGGAAGATTACTTGGCAAGGAAGAAAGTACCTATGAAGATGATTGTGATTTGAAAAAACTAGAAAGAGACAATGAATGAAATGATGAAAACAACTGTTGATAAATTTCATTGCGTTTCTTCTCGCTACCATAAGGGAAAAAAACTAAGATTGTCCTTATTTACATAAATTATCATCTCAAATACTATTTAGCTCGATGTGCCAGGGACGGTGAAGTTGCCTGTTGTCTCCTATAAGCAAGCACCTACTAGTATAATGCATTATGTCGAAACAACTTTCCGTAGACTGTAAGTTCGCTTGAAACCGAGTTTTGTGGAGGAAGTTATAATACGAACAAATTCAGCTCACGAACTACGCATGTTGGACAATAATAAGTGTCAGGGGAAACGGGTAGCAAATGTATCATATATGTTTCGGGCAACAAATGAGATTTGTGGATCTATGGAGTGAAAGCTCGAGTTTCATTGTATTTGTGAACGATCGGCTTGTGGGAAAAGGCACGTACAAGCCCAAGAAGGATATTGCGCTAAATAGAACAACCAAAGATGCTTTAGAGAACATTGGAAGATTACTTGGCAAGGAAGAAAGTACCTATGAAGATGATTGTGATTTGAAAAAACTAGAAAGAGACAATGAATAACAATGATCAAAACAACTGTTGATAAATTTCATTGCATTTCTTCTCGCCACCATAAGGGAAAAAAACTAAGATTGTCCTTATTTACATAAATTATCATCTCAAATACTATTTAGCTCGATGTGCCAGGGACGGTGAAGTTGCATGTTGTCTCCTATAAGCAAGCACCTACTAGTATATTGTCGTATGTCGAAAGGGCTTTCTGTAGATTATAAGTTCGCTTGAAACCGAGTTTTGTGGAGAAAAATATAATACGAACAAATTCAGCTCAAGAACTCCGCATGTTGGACAATAATGAGTGTCGTGGGAAATGGGCAACAAATGCATCATGTATGTTTCGGGCAACAATTGAGATTTGTGGATCTATGGAGTGAAAGCTCGAGTTTCATTGTATTTGTGAACGATCAGCTTGTGGGAAAAGGCACGTGCAAGCCCAAGAAGGACATTGCGCTAAATAGAGCAGCCAAATATGCTTTAGAGAATATTGGAAGATTACTTAGCAATGAAAAGTATATTGTGATTTGAAAAAAAAAAAAAAAAAAAGACAATGAATTACAATGATTGAAACAACCGTTGATAAATGCCATTGCATTTCTTCTCGCTACCATAAGGGAAAACGACAGGGATTGTCCTTATTTACATAAACTACCGTCTCAAATACTATTTGGCTCGATATGCCGGGGACGGTGAACTAACTGTTGCTTGTTGTCTCCTATAAGCAAGCACTTACTAGTATATTGCAGTATGTAATGTGAATCGTTGCGGAAAGATCGTTCTACGATGGCCCGGATAGTGCGAATTGCGAACCTCGACCTCCAATCAAACCTGTGATTGGCAACTTGGTATGAACGTGACCTGTTGACGAACGCGTGTCAACCAACCAACGTTATAGACGCCACGAGCGAAAGAATTCGTTATCTTGCTCGATAAGTCGAATCAACCGCCACAAGAGAATCTTGATAAAGTCAAGTCCTCAAAAGAGCAGTAAAAGAGAACCTCTCAATTCTTTTCCTCAAAAATAAAATATATCTGTCTCCCAAAGAAAGTCGACAAGTCCTTATATATATGCCTTCTAATTGCCACACAAACCCTAAAACCAACCCTAGAAATCTAATGCGTCATTATCTAGAAAATATTTAAATAAGAAGATAATTCTTTTTTGACTTGGTCAAATATTTGGTGACCAGATAATCAAATTGCGCCAAAATTTCCAAGATTCTTCAAGATTCGATCCAAGGCCATCTCCACGCCAAAAATTACGCCAAGATTTTCAAGATTCTTCAAAATTTGATCCAAGGTCATCTCCACGCCAAAGATCACGAACCATGACGCCAACAGCTTGCCTAAATTGCTTGGCCCGCGCTCGAGTGATCGAACCAGTCAGAATAGACAACGGGTCCCTAGCACCTCCTCCTCGATATGGCTCGATGTCCACATCATTCCCTCCCCCATGCAAAGGGTTTGCCCTCAAATCATCACTTGCATCGAAAAGAGTAAAGTCAGAAATATTAAATTTAGCACTAACGTCATACTTACCTGGAAGATCAAGCTTATAGGCATTATTGTTAACTCTTTCCAACACTATGAATGGTCCATCCCCACGCGGTAATAACTTAGAATGTCGCTGCTCAGGAAATCGCTCCTTGCGCATATGAACCCAAACCTAATCGCCGGGTTCAAACACCACTTCCTTGAGCCCTTTGTTGGCTTGCCTTGCATATTGCTCAGTCTTGCGCTCAATATTGGCGCGCGTCTTCTCATGCAACGCCTTGACAAATTCAACTTTCTTCGCTCCATCTAAATCCACTCGCTCATCAACAAGTAAAGGGGTTAAATCTAACGAAGTTAACGGATTAAAACCATAGACAACCTTAAATGGTGTAAATTTAGTAGCAGAATGCATGCTCCTATTATATGCAAATTCAACATGTGGCAGACAATCTTCCCAAGATTTTATGTTCTTTTTAATAATAGCACGCAACAATACCCTTAAAGTTCTATTAACTACCTCAGTTTGACCATCGATCTGTGGATGACAAGCAGTAGAAAATAACAATCGTGTTCCTAGTTTTTTCCACAATATTTTCCAAAAGTAGCTAAGAAATTTAGAATCTCGATCTAAAACAATTGATCTAGGCATGCCATGCAAACGTACAAACTCCCTAAAGAACAAATCAGCAACATAAGATGCATCATCAGTTTTATGACAAGGTATAAAATGAGCCATCTTTGAAAATCGATCAACAACCACATAAATAGAATCTCTACCATACTTAGACCTAAGCAATCCTAACACAAAATCCATAGAAATATCAGTCCAAGGATGCGTTGAAATAGGTAATCGTGTATACAAGCCATGCGGTTTAGTTGTAGACTTCGATTGCTTACAAGCAATGCATCTCTCACAGACACGTGTGACATCTCTCTTCATATGTGGCCAATAAAAATGTTCATGCAGCACTTCATAAGCCTTACTAATGTCAAAATGCCCCATTAAACCGCCACTATGCGCTTCTCGCACCAACAATTCACACAAAGAACACTTAGACAAACATAGTTTGTTTTCACAGAAAAGATAACCTTCACGCCTATAGAATTTATCAAATGCAGTATGTTCACATGCTTCAAATACTCTCCCAAAGTCATCGTCATCAGCATATAAGCCCTTAATATGCTCAAAACCTAAACATTTTGCTTCTAAAATAGTTAGAATCGCATACCTTCAAGAAAGTGCATCGACTACCACATTCTCCTTACCTTTCTTGTACTTGATCACATATGGAAAAGTCTCGATGAACTCCATCCATTTGGCATGTCTTTTATTTAACTTTTGCTGCCCTTTCAAGTACTTAAAGGTCTCGTGGTCGGTGTGGATCACAAACTCCTTCGGCCATAGATAATGTTGCCAAGTCTCCAAAGCTCGTACTAAAGCATACATCTCCTTATCATAGGTAGGATAATTCGATGTTGCTCCACTCAATTTCTCGCTAAAATAAGCTATGGGACACCTTCCTTGCATCAACACGGCTCCAATTCCTGTACCAGAAGCATCGCACTCTATCTCAAAAGTAGCACTGAAATTTGGTAAAGATAACAAAGGAGCATTAGTCAACTTATCTTTTAGCAAATTAAATGCTTTCTCTCGCTCTTCTCCCCATGTGAAACCCACGTGCTTCTTGATAACCTCGGTCAAAGGTGCGGCAATGATGCTGAAATTTCTCACAAATCGCCGATAAAAACTCGCCAATCCATGAAAGCTACGCACCTCTCCTACGGTCTTAGGCATTGGCCATTCACGGATTGCTTTGACCTTTTCTTCATCAACCTATATACCATCAGTACTAACAACAAATCCTAGAAATACTAATTTGTCAGTAACAAAAGAGCACTTCTTTAGATTAGCGTATAATTGCTCAACCCTTAAAACCTGCAAGACAGCTCACACATGCTCAATATGGTCATCAGGGCTTCGGCTATATATCAAGATGTCATCGAAATAGACAACTACAAATCGACCAATGAAAGCACGCAAAACATAATTCATAAGTCGCACAAACGTGCTCGGTGCATTAGTTAATCCAAATGGCATGACTAACCACTCATATAATCCATACTTGGTCTTAAATGTAGTTTTCCATTCATCACCTTATTTCATCCTAATTTGATGATAGCCACTTTTCAAATCGATCTTAGTGAAAATGCAAGAACCATGCAACTCATCCAACATGTCATCTAACCTAGGAATAGGATGTCGATATTTTACCGTAATGTTATTGATTGCTTGGCAATCAACACACATTCGCCAAGTTCCATCCTTCTTTGGCACCAACAAAACAGGAACGGCGCACGGGCTAAGACTCTCTCTCACATACCCTCGTTCCAATAGTTCGCTAACTTGTCGCTGAAGTTCCTTTGTCTCCTTGGGATTACTTCGATATGCGGGTCGATTAGGTAATGGTGTACCAGGAATCAAGTCGATTTGATGTTCAATGCCTCGAATCGGTGGTATCTCTCCAGGAAGTTCATCAGGAAAGACATCTTCAAATTCCTACAATAAAGACACAATAGGACTAGGCAAACTTGGGTCAAGATCGTTAGTAGAAAACAAAACCTCCTTGTACAAAAGTACAAGCATCGGTCGGTCTAGAACTAAAGCTCTCCTTACATCACTCGATTTTGCATAAAAATTCTTTTGCCTATTTTCTTTCCTCTCTTCTTTTCCCTCGGTTTTTACCACAATTCTCCTCTCGGCCTCTCCTTTTTCTTGCTTCTCAGACATACCACGCAAGCCCTCAAATTTCTCACTTTTTCTCTCTCTCTCGGCTTCTCGTTGTAACTTTAACTGATCTTAATACACCTCATTAGGTGTCATTGGTACCAAGGTGTAAGTCTTTTGATTCATCACCAATGAATAACGATTAGTATACCCATCATGATGTATCTTTCGATCATATTGCCATGGTCTTCCAAGCAAGATATGACCCGCTTGCGTAGGTACAATATCACACTCTACCTCGTCCTTGTATCTCCCTCTCAAATGGAATTCGAACTTGCTTCGACACTTTCACCTCACCGCTATCATTTAACCATTGAAGTCTATAAGGCCTAGGGTGCTTTGTCGTTTTCAAACTCAACTTATCCACCATAGCACAACTTGCCACATTCGCACAACTACCTCCATCAATTATCATACTACAGATCTTACCATTCACTACGCATCTTGTATGAAACAAGTTATCTCTTTGTTGGTGATGCCCCTCCTCCTTTACTTGCACACTCAGAGAACGTCTAACCACCAATAAGTCTCCTTTTATAGCCACTTCTCCATCACTACAATCCTCCAATGGTGGCATCTCATCATCCTCTTCTTCCCTCTCACTTTCGAACTCAACATCACCATGTCCAATCATTATCATCACCCTTCTATTAGGGCATTGATTCGCCATATGACCCCTGCCCAAACACTTAAATCATTAATCTCACGAGTTCTAGTGTTAGGGTTTTCTGTTTTACCCGAAGCCAAATTCGTTCCAACTTTACCGTCCCTCTCCTTCTCCTTTGAGGTTTCAGTTTTGGTGTTGTTCCTCTCCAATTTGGCTTCTCATCTCTCTTCCAATTGGATCTCCAATTCTGATTTTAACCTCCTCCACTCTTGTGATTTTGGTCCAACTTCAATTGCCGCTCAACTTTGATGGCTTTGTCCACCAATTCCTCGAATTCAACATAGTGTTGCAGCTCCACCACCCTTGCTATGTCTCGGCTCAAACCACTCAAAAATCTTGACATTGTGGTCTCACGATTCTCCACCACATTAGCACGGATCATGGCAATCTCCATCTCCTTGTGATACTCTTCCACACTCTTATTGCCTTATGTGAGATTTTGTAACTTTTGAAACAAATCTCGATGGTAATGACTTGGTACAAAACGCCTCCTCATCATTGCTTTCATCTCATCCCATGTCTCTATCGGTCTTTCACAACTGCGCCTCCTACTAGTCACAAGTTGATCCCACCAAATTATAGCATAATCAGTAAATTCAACGGCTGCAATTTTACATTTTTGACCTCAGAGTATCGTTGGCAATCAAATACCATCTCCATGCATTTGTCCCACTCTAGATACGCATCGGGATCATTCTTCCCTTAGAAGGAAGGAATCTTCATCTTGATGTCGCCAAGTTCATCATCTCCTCGGTGTCTAAACCTTCGGCCTCCATTCCACCTTTCAAATCGAGCATCTCAATCATCCTCCATGTCGGCCTCATCATCATCATATTGCCGCTGCCTTCTATGTTGTGTTCTAGAGGCGTCTCGCTGATGTTGCGACCTTCCCTGGGGTAGTTCTCGGTCACCATCGACCCTCATGCCATTCCCCATCATTCGGCCACTAAGCTCCTCCATTACGGCCTTAATTGCTGGATGCTTTCCACGAGCGCTTCATCCCTTCGTATGGAGTCAACCTCCCTTTGATTCACGCTTTCTTCGCGCGACATATTTTAGACCTGCAAGTAAACGTTAGTCACAAAAATCCTCACCAATCGCTCCCTCACGTGTTTCTCTCAAGGTGTTTGTCACTCCCCTCGTGTTTAACTCAAGTCTAAGCTTTTTTTTTCCTCTCAATTAAACTCACACACTCTTGCCTTTTTCCTCTCGTATTCTCTTTTCACAAACTCTTTATTGGACTCAAAACCGGTCTCTCAACCCCCTCACAACAATCAATCAAACTAATCAAACAAGATTAGAACACTGCTGATTTTGTTTCAGCAAGTAACAATTTCAAACCAACAAGTACAACTTTCAAAATTCCAATTGAAACGCAAATCACTACTAATTTTGTTTCAATTCAGTTCACTAACAAATGAGTCGCCTTCTTGATTTTTTTTTTGTTCGGCTTTTTTTTTTGCCAAATCTTTTTTTTTTCTCTTGCACACTCTTTTTTTGTGTGCGTTTTCTTTCTCTTCTTTTTTTTTAACGAACTTTCTCTTCTTTTTTTTTGACGAACTCGGATACAATTTAAGATGCTAGGAAAAAAAATTAAAACTAACAGCAAATAACTACGTATGGAAGCACAAAAGCAATCGAATCCTTAAATTGGCTAGAACCGAAACCCTAGATCACTAAATCTCAAATTGTTGAATATAAACAGAAAATTAAAGATAAATAGGCCTTGTAGAAGCAAGCTCTGATACTAAATAATGTGAATCATTGTGGAAAGATCGTTCTATGAAGGCCCGGATAGTGTGAATTGCGAATCTCGACCTCCAATCAAACCTGTGATTGGCAACCTTGGTATGAACGTGACCTGTTGACGAACGCGTGTCAACCAACCAACGTTATAGACGCCACGAGCGAAAGAATTCGCTATCTCGCTCGATAAGTTGAATCAACCGCCACAAGAGAATCTTGATAAGGTCAAGACCTCAAAAGAGCAATAAAAGAGAACCGCTCAATTCTTTTCCTCAAAAATAAAATATATCTGTCTCCCAAAGAAAGTCGACAAGTCCTTATATATATGCCTTCTAGTTGCCACACAAACCCTAAAACCAACCCTAGAAATCTAATGCGTCATTATCTAGAAAATATTTAAATAAGAAGATAATTCTTTTTTGACTTGGTCAAATATTTGGTGACCAGATAATTAAATTGCGCCAAGATTTCCAAGATTTTTCAAGATTCGATCCAAGGTCATCTCCATGCCAAAAATTACGCGAAGATTTCCAAGATTCTTCAAGATTTGAAGGTCATTTCCACGCCAAAGATCATGAACCATGACGCCAACAGCTTGCCTAAATTGCTTGGCCCGCGCTCAAGTGATCGAACCAGTCGGAATGGACAACGGGTCCCTAGCACCTCTTCCTCGATATGACTCGATGTCCACATCAGTATGTCGAAAGGGTTTTCCGTAGATTGTAAGTTCGCTTGAAACCGAGTTTTGTGAAGGAACTTATGATGTGAACAAATTCAGCTCACGAACTACGCATGTTGGACAACAATGAGTTTCGAGGGAAACGGGCAGCAAATGTATCATGTATGTTTCGGGCAACAAATGAGATTTGTGGATCTATGGAGCAAAAGCTTGAATTTCATTGTGTTTGTGAACGATCAGCTTGTGGGAAAAAGCACGTCCAAGCCCAAAAAAGACATTGCGCTAAATAGAGCAGCCAAAAATGCTTATAAAGAAGATTTGAAGATTACATGGCAAGGAAAAGAGTACCTATGAAGATGATTGTGATTTGAAAAAACTAGAAAGAGACAGTGAATTACAATGATTGAAACAACTATTGATAATTGTCATTTCATTTCTTCTCGCTACTATAAGGGAAAACGATCGGGATTATCCTTATTTACATAAACTACTGTCTCAAATACTATTTAGCTCGATGTGCCGGGGACATTGAACTAACCGTCATCTGTTGTCTCCTATAAGCAAGCACCTACTAGTATATTGTAGTATGTCGAAAGGGCTTTCCGTAGACTGTAAGTTTGCTTGAAACCGAGTTTTGAGGAGGAAGTTATGATACGAACAAATTCAGCTCACGAACTACGCATGTTGGACAACAATGAGTGTTAGGGAAAACGGGTAATAAATGTATCATGTATGTTTCGGGCAGTAAATGAGATTTGTGGATCTATAGAGCAAAAACTCGAGTTTCATTGTGTTTGTGAACGATTGGCTTGTGGGAAAAAGCACGTCCAAGCTCAAAAAAGGCATTGCACTAAATAGAGCAGCCAAAGATGCTAAAGCACGTCCAAGCTCAAAAAGACATTGTACTAAATAGAACAGCCAAAGATGCTTTAGAAAAGATTTGAAGATTACTTGGCAAGGAAGAGAGTACCTATGAATATGATTGTGATTTGAAAAAACTAGAAAGAGACAGTGAATTACAATGATCGAAACAACAAAGTTGATAAATGTCATTGAATTTCTTCTCGTTATCATAAGGGAAAACGACCAGGATTGTCCTTATTTTCATAAACTACCGTCTCAAATACTATTTAGCTCGATGTGCCGGGGATGGTGAATTAACTGTTACCTATTGTCTCCTATAAGCAAGCACCCACTAGCATAATGTAGTATGTCAAAAGGGCTTTCCGTAGACTGTAAGTTCACTTAAAACCAAGTTTTGTAGAGGAAGTTATGATACAAAAAAATTCAGCTCACGAACTACGCATGTTGGACAACAATGAGTGTCGAGGGAAACGGGCAGCAAATGTATCGTGTATGTTTCAGGCAGCAAATGAGATTTGTGGATCTATGGAGCGAAAGGTTGAGTTTCATTGTGTTTGTGAATGATCGGCTTGTGAGAAAAGGCACGTACAAACCAAAGAAGGATATTGCGCTAAATAGATCAGCCAAAGATGCTTTAGAGAACATTGGAAGATTACTTGGTAAGGAAGAGAGTACCTGTGAAGATGATTGTGATTTGAAAAAATTAGAAAGAGATAATGAATTACAATGATCGAAACAACTGTTGATAAATGTCATTTCATTTCTTCTCACTACCATACGAGAAAACAACCGGGATTGTGCTTATTTACATAAACTACAGTCTCAAATACTATTTAGTTCGATGTGCCAGGGAATATTAACTAATCATTGCCTGTTATCTCCTATAAGCAAGCATCTACTAATATATTGTAGTATGTCGAAAGACCTTTCTGTATACTGTAAGTTCGCTTGAAACAGAGTTTTTTTGAAGAAGTTATGATATGAACAAATTGAGCGTAGGAACGTACGTGTCACGGCCAAGAGGTTCCGGTAACTAAAGGACCGTACCTTGCTGCGGAGGACCTCCTAAGCTCGCTTGGATTTCCAACAAGACATCTTTTGGAACTTTCCAAGGGCAAGCGATATGGTAATTGAGCCGTGTTCTAAAAGTCTCTTGTCATTAGTGTCGGTCATTAATGTCGGTAGCTAGTAGTTGGCATTAATGTCGGTAGATGAGGCGGTGCAATCTCGTCCGCCGGATAAATTCTAGATCAATGGATGTAATCAGAGGGTCTCAAGTATAAGAAGGGGCGACATCCCCCTCATTTGGAACCATCCAATCCTTTCAGTAATACAAAGCTCATTTCTTTCCAGAGCTCCTCTCTCTAGAGACTCTCTCTCTATGATCCAAGTAAAGCGAGTGAGTGTGCAATCGAGCAAGGCTTGGCTTAGGTGATCCAAAAGTGCCTGAGTCGCCACACGGTCACAATCCCAATCTATGGGCCCGTGACAAGTGGTATCAGAACAAATGAGGGATCCGTTTCCAGAGATTGAGGAGCACCAGTTATTCGAGAGAATGTTGAACTAAGATGTTGTTATGGATGGAGAGGCCGTGCAAATCAAGGAGACCCGCGACCGAACGAAGAAAAGATAAGTCTCGATGGACGCTGTAGCTACGTTGGAAAAGAAGCTCGCGAAGGTCCAAAGTGCCATGGTCGAATTCATGGAAGGTCTTGACGATGTGAGAAACCGGATCATGGAATTTGAGACCTCGCTCCGTGAAGACTTCACGACCGGCATCAACGAAGCTACAGCCCCATTGCACGACAAGGACGAAGTCCTTGAAGCGTCGATCGATGTGTTGAAGGAGGCGTCCAAGTGATCGACGAAGAAAGCCATCGTAGGGACGAGGTCGAAGCCATGAAGGCGGAGATCCAAGAGCTCAAGACCGAGCTCGCCCTATGCAAATTGAGCATCACCAATGGAGCGATGCCCACACAAGTGGTGCCCAAGCTTGAGGTGCCGAAACCCAAAGAATTCAAAGGCGACCGATCCGCCAAGGAGGTGGACAACTTTGTGTGGAGCTTGGAGCAGTACTTTGGCACCGTCAATATCCAGGACGAGTCGGTCAAGGTAAGAACCGCTTCGATGTTCCTTACTGATACCGCAATGCTTTGGTGGCGCAATAGGTGCAACGAGTCAAAGCACAGCGCCAATCCCATGGAAACATGGGATGACTTCGTGAGGGAGTTTTGGGACTACTTCTTCCCCAAGTTTGCTCAACAAGAAGCCTGTAGCAAGCTCCATCGCCTCGAACAAAGGGGCACGATCCGAGAGTACGTGAAGGAGTTCATGGAGCTCAAACTCCAAATACGCAACCTAAGAGAGGAGGAAGCTCTCGGAGTGTTCATGGATGGACTGAAACCGTGGGCGCAGCTCGAGCTCAAGCAATGGGATGTGAGTACTCTTGCGAGAGCGTTAAGCGTGGCCGAGTCCCTCGTCAATCTCACCAAAGCCGAACCAAAGAATCGAGCAAGAGATTGGAGGTCGGATCGATCCTCCGAGGACGAAGGAAGAAGCACTCCCCAAGGCACACATGATCAAGGCGACCGAGTCAAGACATGGGGAGTAGGAACTTCCAAACCGTCCTTCCAAAGGGGTCGACCACAAACGGACTGCACGACGAGTAAGTTCGACCAACCCCCGCCTTCTCCTTGCTTCATTTGCAAAGGTCCGCATTGGACCCAAAAGTGCCCGAAGAAGGGTAGAATCAACACCCTCCTTACCATCGAAGAAGAGGAGGAGGAGCCCAAATAAGAGAAGCGGCAAATCTGGCTTGGAGCTGTGAAGGTTGTCAACACCGTCCAAGCTCGATCGCCTTCCAAAGAAGAAAAAGCTACACCAAACACGGACATGTTCTTCATGGAGGTCGAAGTGTGTGGCCGAGTGCTTTACGCCTTGGTCGACACTGGAGCCTCAAACATGTTCATGTCGACCGAGGTGGCGAAAGCCTTGGGACTTCGCATGGAGCCAACTGGGAAGTCATACAAGCCCATCAACTCGGGTGACTTTCATGGTGTAGGATCGACTACCGATGTGGACGTTCGAATAGGCAGATGGGATGGCAAGCTGTCATTTGAGGTAATTCCTCTCGATGATTATGATCTCATTCTGGGTATGCAATTTTTTCATAACGTGAGGTCGATGATCGACATGAGGACCAAGTGCATCATGATCCTCGATCCGAAATGCCCGGCGATGATTCCCATGATGAAAAGGGTGGTCGACACTAAGACCATCGCCACGATCCGACGCCTCGATAAGAGCTTGAAAGCCGAGAAGCGCATGCACAAGCCACCATGCATGGAGAAGCCGAAGGTAGAGTTGGATCCTCCTACTCCAACTCGCAACATGCCGATCCAAGTGCTCTTCCCCGAGGTCGAGTGCTCATCGAGCGCCATGCCCAAGCCAAAGTTGGAGCCAAAGATAGAAGGGTGTGGTCCGTCATTCATGAGCGTCCGAGCCAAGCAATATCAAAGGAGGAAAGCCCGTGCTCGTGCCAAAAAAGCCGCCCATCAAGCTGTGAGCGACGAGGGCGTCGCTCGATTGAGTGGGGGAGAATGTCATGGCCAAGAGGTTCCGATAACTAAAGGATCGTACCTTGCCGCGGAGGACCTCCCGAGTTTGCTTAGATTTCCAACAAGACTTCTTCCGGAACTTTCTAAGGGCGGGCGATATGATAATTGAGCCGTCTTCTAGAAGTCTCATGTCATTAGTGTCGGTCATTAATGTCGGTAGCTAGTAGTTGGCATTAAGTAGCGGTAGATGAGGCGGTGCGATCTCGTCCGCTGGATAAATTCTAGATCAATGGATGTAATCAAAGGGCTTCAAGTATAAGAATGGGTGCCCTCCCCCTAATTTGGAACCATCCAATCATTTCAGTAATACAAAGCTCCTTTCTTTCCAGAGCTCCTCTCTCTAGAGACTTTCTCTCTCTACGATCCGAGTAAGGCGAGCGAGTGTGCGATCGATCGAGCAAGGCTTGGTTTAGGTGATCCAAAAGTACCCGAGTCGCCGCACGGTCACGATCCCAATCGATCGGCCCATGACATAAGCTTGTTTTTTGTAATTCATTTTAAATAAGGACAATCACGGCCGCCGCCGCTGGGAAGGGCCGGTGATGGTGGGGGCAGCGTCGGCGGGGGCTCCCGGGCCCTCGCCACCTCCCCGCGGTCACCGGGAAGGGCCGGCGACGGTGGGGGGAGCGTTGGCCGGGATCACCAGGCCTTGGGCCGGGCCGGTGACCCTTTCAAGTAACAAAAAGAAAAGTAACGACTGGAGTGGGAGAGTCGAGTCGAAAAGAGGATTCCTCACTTCTTTCTCTCATTCAAAACCGTGCATGAGACTTTCATCTCACACGGCTTCTAAGTGATAAAAGAAAGAAGAGCATCTTCTTTCTTTTTTGATTACCTTCCCCGCGTATGTATAAGACCGAATCACCGGCGGTAAGTGCTCGCGAGCCCTCGTCCAGATTTGGGACGAGAGTCACGGCCCTCCCCGCATCGGCGAGGGTCGGCGGCCCTTACCCCAAATCGGGCAAGGGCACGCCGGCCCTCGTCACCGGCCCTTCCCGACGATAGCGGGGAGGTGGCGGCGACGAGGGCTCGGCCTTCAACCGCGTCCCTCCTCCCTCCCCCCCCTTTTAAATATATATATTTAATTTAATTAATTAATTAATTTTATGATTTAATTTAATTAATTTTTATATTAAAATTTGACTCCGTGCCAAAACGGTGTCGTTTTTGCGTTTCTTTACGAGTTAGCTTTCCGACGAGCCACATAGGCGAGAAAAATAATAAAAAATTGCTACGTAAGATTTCCGGCGGGGTTCGCCGGAAATGGCACTTAAGTGTCACTTTTCTAACTTTTAACACTTAAGTGTTTCTTCGTGCCAAGTTTTGGCACTTGGCGTGTACTTTTCCCACTTTTTGTATAGTAACTTTTTTGTGGATTTACATTTGCGCTCGAGTTGACAAAAAGACTTTCCCTTGCTATCAGTTGGTTTTATCATCCGGATTACCTCAATCCCTTCAAAATGGATTATCCCTATATAGAAACAATCGAAGTACAATCGTTGGTAGCTTCTCGCAGTTTGAATGCCATGTATCTAAAAATAATTTATCATTCATGCTAGTAGATTTTTTTTCATAAAACCTTGAAAAAAATTAAAAAGAGAATACTTACAAATCTCTTTCATTTATAATTGTTTTCCTTGGAAATTCCTTCCACCATCTCCTAAAAACATACAAAGGGTCTTTCACTTAATGCAAAAAACAAAAATATCACTAATTGATGGCCCACAACATATGCAAGGAGAACCTTAAATTGCCTAGTAGTAACTCACTGCCATTCTTCATAACTTCTTCACGAGGAACACAAAACTCACTTTCCGGATTTTTAAGCACACGTATTCGGTCTCTCCATAGCTCCACGAATACTACCTGCACTCAAACAATTATTAAACTTTCTCAAAGAAATCAAATTATTAATACACAATGCAAGGGAAACCTATGGTTTTTAGGAATCGATTCCTTCTTTCATTTTTTTCCTGTGCTTGTTGCAACTAAAGACACATTTCATTTATAACACAAATATTAAACGCGCATATACCTTAACAAATTTAGAGCTCGAACTCTCACACACTCACCGTGGTCTGATGCGTAATCCCCACCACGTAAATGTAGCAGATGCCGCCATTCACCAAGGATCGGCACTTAAGGAGGACCACGTCATTAGGAGTCGCTCATAATTGCTATTATCCATTAGTGAACAATTCCTTTCAGGGCTAAATTTATTTGGTTTCCAGCTCGGCCAAATTAAGGATCTTATAGTATATTGAAGGGGCTTTCCGTAAACTATAAGTTTACTTGAAATCGAGTTCGGTGGAGGAAGTTATGACACGAACAAATTTAGTTCACGAATTGTGTGTAATGGACAACAATGGATGTCAAGGGAAATGAGCAGCAAATGTATCATATATGTTTTGGGGACAACGCACAATATGAGGGCGAGTATTGTTAAAATTTATATTGCTCCATGGATATAGTTTATTAAGTTGTCATTTTGTTTCAAGGATCACACAAAAAAATAAAAGACTTAACTGTATCATATATGCTTTGGGGACAGTGCACGATACAAATGTGAGTGTTGTTAAAATTTATATTACTTCATAGATATAGTTTGTTAAGTTGCTATTTTGTTTCAGGGATCACACGAGGAGGTTAGAGACTTGATCCATGATGTCAAACTAAAGGTATGTTTAGAGTTATCGCTTGCATTTGTTTTGATTTTTTTAAAGTTTTTCTTGTGTAGATGGTATTTGTAGAGTTGTGCACACATCGAGAGATTGTTCTTACATATCCCAAAAGTGAATTTTTGTCTCGTCAAAAAAGAGGCTGAAAAGTGTGGCGCCCGCATTCTACTGCGCGATAAGGATGAGTGTATTCCCGAAATCATGTGAAAACACAGTGAAGACACGAAAAATCATATATGATTTGATGAATACAAAAGCAAATGTGAATCGATTTCAAGCTTAAACTTAATTTCTACGGGATCAACAATAAATTTTCAATTCGACTTGGAAGCCATATCAATCATTAAAACTTCTTTCATAATACAAATATCCATGTCGAGGATGCTGACTAGAATTAGTTGACTGAGCACTACTAGAATGTTTATAGGATGATTATGGAACTTTTTGCATTTTGAGTTGTTATCTAATAGTAAGCATGAGTCATTTGTTAAAATGTCTTCATGATTCTTGCTTTGATTTGCATTATATTAATTATAAAGAACAGTTTTAAAGCATTGAGATTTAGGTTTTGAATGAGCGCTTGCTTTTTTATTTGGTTAAAATACAAATCTTTTGTTTCATCTAAAAGAGATTATAATTCACATCTTGCCATATACACTTTGTTCATCCGGATATTTATCAAAAAATTTTAAGGTAATAATAACACATGCATATTAAAAATATAGGAAATTTAGGTAGTTGACAGATCAGAGGAGGAAATTTAGTTTGTTGTGGTAGTTTACTATCTTCACTGAGGTAAAAAACCTTATAAAGATGGTCAATCTTGGAGACATTGGAAATGCAAAGCTCTTATGGAGAGCTAAGGGCAACTGGGCAGGGGCATTTATAGTGGTTGGTGTGGAGATTTTAGAGGATTCTGTCATCCTAGTCCAAATGAGATTTTTACAACACTCCCTTATAGACCAATTAAGCATTTCTCCAAAATATTTTTATTTGCTTCCCCACCTAATTCAAATTGGGGTCTACTTCGAGGGCATAGAATAATTTAAGCATTTTGTGAAAATGCCTATTAATTTGGTGGCTCACAGGCAATCCCTCTTATGAGGCCAAGGAAAGGCCATGCGTATGTGATAGCATACTTGTCACAAATTCTGTTTTCGTTTTCCCTAGCTTGTATCATAGGCAAATTTTCTAGTATCAGAGCCATTGTATTTTTCAGCACATTTTTAATTTGAAGTTGATTATTTAGTGCAGAAAATGGGAGAATTTCCAGGGAAAATATCAAGTAGGGACCCAAAGTGGCATTATTTTTCTCAAAAGAAGACATGAAGTGGAGTCTATCTCAAATAAGGTCCCAAAGTATACATTTAGTCTTAAAAAATGACCTGACTTGCCAACTGGCAAACTGATGCATTTTCAATGCATATTTCGACGACCTAGTCTAGGGTATTTTTGTCCAAAAAATATTCTATTTTCATTTTCCTTTTGTTGTTCATCTTCTTCTTGATCTACCCATGGTTGTCCCTGTTCATCGTCTTCTTCGTTGATGTTGAAGATAGGCATTGCCCAAATCAAGAACATCGGAAGTGGGGAAAGGCCGACGAAGGTCGCAGGACCGGCGAGGGCCGGCCTCGCTCGGGGCCAACGAGGGCTCGACGCAGGTGCTGGCAGCAGGCTTTCCAGTGGCCGGCGAGGCCTGCGAGGTCCGCTTCCCTCGCACGGAGCGACCTAGACATGCTCCTGAAGCTCAAAACCGCCATGGTCGGGCCTCCCTCCGCCGCCATCGGCGACTGGGTCGACTCCTCCTCCTCCTCCTTACTAGTGCCCTTTCCGCATTGCTCCTTCACCGAAGTCACGTGCAACGCCGGCTCATGGGTCGTCTCTCTCAACATCACATCTATCGGCCTCTCCGACTACATCCCACCCGAAATCGGCCTTCTCCGTGACCTCGTCAACCTCACGCTCGCCATCGACAACCTCACCAGGACCCTCCTGTCGGAGCTCAAGACACCTCCCTCCAGCTTCCTCAACCTCTCCGGATCTTCCCCGCAGAGTCCTCGCAGGCGATAACCCAGCTCAAAGAACTCGACTTGGGCAATGACAAGTTCACGGGGCCACTGCCGCCGGAGGTGGCGGGGCTGAAGTGGCTTGATCTCGCCGGTAATTACTTCACCGGCGAGATACTGGAGGTCTACTCGGAGATTGAGAAGATGAATAGGGGAGAAGGAAAACGAAAAGAGAATATTTTTTGGACGAAAATACCCTGATTATGTCGCTGGAATACGCATCAGAAATTCATTTGGCCGACGAGTCAGGTCCTTTTTTTAGACTAAATGACAACTCCGTCTTTATTTGAGACATGACTCCACTTCATGTCCTTTTTTGAGAAAATGAGGAAGTCACTTCGAGTCATTATTTGAGATATTCCCTAGAAATAATTAAATAATTAAAAAAATTATTATCAATAATAATTTAAATCTAAATATTTTCATGATCGATGAAAAAATTTTAATTCATTCATTTTTGTAGACGATATAAACTATTATTTTTATGAAAATATATTCTCAATCATTCATTTTTTACAAAATAAACGTATCATAAAATACAATCTAGTGTAGAAGAATTCTCATTTACCATTACATGAATCACAATAACGATTGTGTTTAAATGAAAATGGTGTATTTTTAGAAAAATCATTCAAAAAAATTGGGAAAAAATGAGGGAAATGCAAATAGAAAAGAATCTATATATGAAAGAAAGTAATAACAAGGAAGTTTCTTATACCCATTTTTCCTTGATATAGGATTTCACATTACTTATAGCTGTTGGACTTTTCGTTCCCTTTTCCCTGCATAGGTTTTTTTTTTTTATTATTATTCTTTTTTTAATTCTAAGATTAGAGACCTATTTAAAACTTGCGAGTTACCTCTAACCACGTCATGTGCGATAATAATAATGCTATCTACTTATATTTATTAGTCACTTGCTCATTTCTTGGAACTTTAGTTCTTAGCATATTTTATTGATGCTTAACCCTCAACTTTAGATTCAATTATAGTTTTCCCCCGACCTTTTTATTTATTTAAAAAGATCGTCACTTTTTACTCTTATCTCGAATCTATTCCACATCTAAAAATCGCCACCGGTTTTTCAAAATTATCAACATCAAGAGGCTATTGTTGTTGTTCCATATGAAAGTATAAGTGTTATGAAAACGCATATTCTACTAATGAAGTTCTAACTAGCCCTATTATTGATAATTTTGAAGAAAATAGTCGCGATTTTTTAAGCATATTTTGGACTATAATGAAAATTTGTGCTTTTTTGGACAAAATAAAGTTCAAGGCAAAAATAGGTTTTCACCTAGCTCTATTCATTTCATAGAAAATAAATTTCAGGAAAACGTTTTTCGAATTTTTAGATATTTGTTTCACAGGAGATGAATTAGTTGGGGAAAACATTTTCCATGAAGGGAAATATATCTTCTAAGATAGGGGAAAATATTTTCCACTTTTAAGAAAGAGAAAAACATTTTTCTTACTCATTTTCTCTTATCTCACGCCCATTTTAACCTTCTTTTTTATCTTTCCTTTTGTTTTTTTTTTTTTTAAAACAAACTTGAATTTTAATTTGTTTTCTCTTTTTTTTTTTTTTAAGTTTTGTCTTGGCTAGTCACCAGCCACAACAACCACCAATGACTAGCCACGAGCGATCCTTGAGCTCATTACTCACTCACCCAATCAACAACAAGCTCGAGCCCATAACGGCAAACTAGGGTTCCAAGCTTGCCACTCGCCAGGCTCACCAAATCGACGGGACAGTCGAGTGGCGAGCTCAGGCCTTGCCAAATTAGCAAGTGCTCGCCAAAGAAGAAGAAGAAGAAGAAGAAGAAGACAAAAACAAAGAAAAAAAAATATAAATCTAAATAATTTAAATTTTCAATTTTTTGAATATAAAAATAATCAAAAATATAATAATAAAAAACTATTGACAAAAAGTGCATGAAAGAAAACATTTTCTTTACCAAATAGCAAAAAATATTTTCCGCTTCTTTTCGGGTTTCGACCAAAGACAAAAAAAAAAATTACATTTTCCTAAAAAATGGTTTATTGAAAAACATTTTCCAAAAACGCTATATTTTCCGCAAAATGAATGAAGTTTAATATTATGGGTTTTAGGGAATTAAGCCTTGCAAAATAAGATATAATGAGGGTTTTTTCAAGCCTCCTTAAGGAGGGGATGATTACAAAAAGGGTCATAAATATATTATGTGAATGTCAATTTAGCCAAATTAATCATAAGCCTTTTGATAATTTCCTAAAATAATCATATTAGTAATAACCATCCTACATGAAAGTGGTTAGTGGTTCCAAGGTCAATCTAGATTCTACCTAGAATCTACCTTGTTATAATCCATTTTGAAACTTGAAACTTACATAAGTAGGAATCTAGATTCTATCATATTAATTGGTTCTAAAGTCAATTCCAAAGTGTTTACTTTTTTTGTTTCATTTTTAGTTAAGTAAAATGAAAGTGGACATAACAACATAATTCTTATTTGTCAATAACAACAAAATAATTAAAATTACTATCAATTAAACTGAAACAATTATTAAAAAACCTCATCACAAATATTCATTTTAGTTCATCGGTTCCCTGTCCAACTCTTCAGTTCTCATTTCCCAACTTGGTTTTTACCCAAGAACCAAGAATCAAATCTCGTAGTGCTGGTCCCTAAGGCCAGTTCGGTCCAATTCCCGGTTTTACCTTGCACCCATGCTCACCTCTATTATGTGGTATAGTCCGATGCTGGCAAGAGAGGGCCCGGTCACAACGAGTACACAAAAAGAGAATGAAAAAAAGAGAAATATGCAAAAAGTTTAGAAAAACTACAAAACATGTTCACGTCAACATTAGTTGTATCACGTAAGATGATTGAAGTCAATATTAGTAATTTCTCATCAAAATTGGCCCGAATGACTACATTAATATATTGTTAAAATATTTATGACTAAACTGGTTAAATCAAAAGGTTTAAAACTGAATAAGCATTCTTCCATTAATTTTAAGACTTTTTTGGTGATTTTTTCCTTTAAGGAGAGTAACGAGAGTACAGAATGGGCGAGAGCGGGATTTGGTTCACACACTCCACTTTGTGCGTTTTCCTCCGCTTATTACGGCTGAAGCATTGGGCGTCTGGCGGACCTTTTAGAGAAAGCCCACACAGGGCCCAGTAAAGGTTCAAAAGGTGTCCATTTTTGCCATCTGAATACTTTTCGGCCATGTTTTTCCTTTTGCTTTTGCTGTTACGAATTATTGAGAGTAGGAGATCACCAAAATAATTGAAAATCCAAAAGGAAGCAAAAGGGAGAACTAAGGGCGGACGGGACAAAGGGATCCTTGTACTGCTGGCTCAATGGCTTTAACCTCGTGCAATCAAACGAATTTGTGACCTTATCACCATTATTATTGAAATTTTGAGCTTTCACGTTATTTCAACATGATTGCTTTTCATGTTCACTAATCGCTGCCATCAATACACCTAATTTCTTCATCGAGTTCAGTAACATGAGATTATAATTTTTTTAGTACAAATCGCGAGCTTATGATCGGATGGGACATTAAAGTAATGGAATGTTATTGATTAATTGTACCAGTGGAATGGGTTAAGACCCTTTAATCCATAATCATCTTGGGTGATCCTTTACGATGATTAAAATGGATCTTCAATCACCACGATTGGGCTGGCAACTGGGCCGGCATCGTAAAAAAAAAAAAAAACAAGAGGTACGCCTAGCTGCTTCATTATGTACTTTGATGAGCCGCCAAGTCTGTAAGTAGTTAATTACCAGTGTAATTAAAGTCCGTTTTTGATTTAATCAATTTCTTTCTTCCACCAAAAAGATCTTCAGATGTCTAGTCCGTCGTATTGGGTATCCTTGTTTAGATGTGAAGTGATTGTCCCCGTGAAGCTTATCCAAATGGAAGTGGACAAAGAACAAAAGTTTGAAATTTTTTTAAATGCGATCCTGATTTCAAATGGTATAACCCTGAGCAGAGATGATCATGGTCGGCGGCCGTTCGCCTCGAGGGGCCCCAAAAGTTAATGGATGGATTTGGCCTAGGGAAAAGCCCGTCCAGGTCAAGTCCAACCAATTTAATGTAATTCCCATGTCTGGGTGAGACTTGGTTTTCGACCAACTGTTCAATGATCACCTCCGATTCTAACAAGGACATTTTCTTTTGTTTTTCATTGTCCCACTTTCAAGTGCCGAAAACAAAATTTTCAACGAAAAGAAGGGTTTAAGAACAATTTCGCTAACGTCTGTAGGGCCAACTGGAGCTTATGAATAAACGTGCGAAGTGTCTTTCTCCATTGTCTAGCTAATAAGAAAATCAGAGAAAGATGCTTTCTAAGAATAGACCCTTCTTTTAAAGACCGTTGAAATAGAAAAAAAAAAAGAGGGTTATCTCTTACTTCCAAAAGGGTAACTTGTCTGACAATTTCTTGCCGAAATTTCAGCTAGCTAGGATAAAACATTAGCCTTTCGGACCATATATGCTCGTAGGAAACGAGGTTACTTGTTTGAATCAACAGTTGACCAGGACTCGGTTTGAAACGCCCCAGTTTCATTCATCTGCACCAAGTCAAATCATCTAAATTCCAATGGCTCTCCTTAATTGAATTATTCTTAATCAACGAGCTCGAGCTCTTGCATAATGCAGATGCGGGGTTTGTACTTAGCTTGACCTTTCTTTTTCGCAATAGAAAATGCTACAAGCAGGTAAGCATTACTACGGTTTCCACGGTCAAACGGCGTGGGATCGGCAAATGCATGAAAAGTAAGAGCATGTGGCAGGTTGTGTAGTATATGAATTAAATAGAGGAAAGCAAAGGATAGACGTATTCCCCCAGTAGTCATGTGGGGGGATTTTAGGTTCTTGATTTAGCCTACTTATCTAAGTTTTGCAATCCTATTAAATCGGGAAGGACCATTACGTTAAATTAGTTGTTGGGTTTGGCAATTAATTATTTCCTGTAAATGATGTCAAACTTGGGTAGAGTTAGGAATGCCCATCTTCTGTCTTTTTAACATGTCCTAATTTGTGTCGAATGTACATGTGCTTGACTTTAGGTGGTCTTGAAACATTTGAAGGAGTCAAATAATAGATATTAACATGGATTGACTTTACTGATTTTGAGTTGGCATGGAGTATATGTTTTTTTATATTTTGAGGTGTCGAATTACCATGCACACATCCGTTAAATTGTTGCATATTTAATCGCAATGCAAATCAATATGAATTCGAATTCCCAAATTCAATATCGAAATAAGGTTGATATTTTTTTAGTGCATCATGTCATGCCACATCGTGTCAAGAATGTTAATAATGCGATGTATCTTTAAAAAGTTAAATATAGATGAAAAGAAGAAGACAAAACAGTTGAGCTTGCTCGTAGGTGAGGTTGATTGAAGAGGTCCAAGCATAAGCGTGATCGTATCAAATTTGTACATGCAATACATATCCAACAACCCATTCAACGGATTGGAGAGTGATGAGCACAGGAAATAGGGAAATGCCATTTTTCTCTCTCCCACGATGCAAAGCTTCACGACTAGCTCTAAACTGCATCCGCATTGCTTTGAGGTTATCGGAGTTTGAGAAATCCACGTTACTGTAGTCACTAAAAGACATGGAGTACAATGTATCGCAACCTGAATTCCTACACAAGGCAACGCCAAAATGGAACTTAAAGTGTTGGACGTGTCATTCAACATACTCCGACGCTACGTAGAGATTGGGATTAGATCAGGGAAAGTAGCTAAAGAGCTAATGGTTGGTCAAATGGTTTCGTCCAAGAGAGAGACTCCTCAACAATGTTTCCTTAATGATGTCCGAGATGGAAGAAGTGGGGACAAGTGGCGTATAAATTCAACTAATTGCATTCGAATCACTTTAGATTATATGTCGTAGAAAAGACAATGATGTCTGTATCTAATGTCACACACCTTTTCGACAGAAAAAGAAAGGCATAATTTTGATCTATTTAGATAAACAAACTCAAGTTTTTGTGGAACAAGAACCAAATGTACCCAAGATTAGAAATATTTAATTTTTAATTAAGAAATTTGAGAAATGATGCTAGATATTTGACTTTCTTTTTATATTTCAGTTTTATCCATTTATTAAATATATAATGCATTTGTCGTTCATCAAAAACACATTGAAATTTCACGAAGGTAAAGTTTCTCATGTCATCCATCTACGCAATTCATATGGTCTTCACATATGATCTCGCTGAAGCTTCATTTACGAATTCGAGTTTTTAGATTAGACGTTTTTAATTGGCGTGTTTTTTGATCGAAAATGGTGTTGTTTCTTGCCGTTGTGTGACGTGGGGGTAAAATAGCTTCCCGTAGCAACCTTAGAAACCATTTGATCAATGTCACAATCATACACGTGTCTTCACATTATTAATTAGCAGAACAATTGACCATGGATTTGGGGCACGAGGTCCGTGGGTCTAGTCCGAGTCCTATGTCAATTTGCAATAAAATAAAATAAAAAAATCGATATTGACTTGCGATCTGGGAGTACTGCGTCCTCGATCTAAATCCGACGGCGACCCAAAGTGGAAACTCCTCCGATCTCCGCGAAGTGGTCAGATCTCGCATGGTCCTTGGTGGTGGCGAGCTTGCACGTTCACACGTGCTGGAGCCCTCTCGCCTTGACGGCTTCAAAGAGCTTCACAATCACGACCAAGCTCCCCACTCGTTCTTTACCTAACTTGCTTTCCCTCTAAAGTCTGTCAGCGTATCATGATTCCCTAATTGGATTCAAGAATCATCATGGCTCCACGCTTTACTTAGTGTAGAGCCTACGAAGCGTGTGAAGCTTTGGTTCGATCGGGTAAGTCGGCGTCTGAACCACGTCGTTTATGTCTCACCATGCGATAGGGACACGTTTTGCTTTGAGGATGACAACTTGGGGGCGAGTTCGAGACTACCAATTCTACCACCCGAAACCAAAAAAAAAAAAACTCGTCTTTAACCCGAGTCGGATTTTATGATGGAGTTCTAAACCCTTTTTGCTTTAGTATATAGAATTCGGAATATTTTAAGAAGATACATTCACTATCTTCAAGAATATTTGATTTAATTATCAAAGTAGTAAGCGCATTTCCAGGAAATATTATAGACACAAAAATCCACATGTACAATTTTTTTAATCCAAGTTAAGTGTTAATATTTCGGTGTCTATTGGAGCATATTTGGTTGGGGCTAACTAATGGAAGGAAAACATGAACATCATATCAAAAGTCAGATATTTAATTTGATAAATTGAATGTTTATTGACGACAATGCAAGTTATTAAAAAGTTTATGAATCTAGTTGAATTGATTGAAAGCTCGGGACGTCATCTACACATCACGTGGAAGGAAAATTTCATCTGAAAGTGCAAGCTCGCCTGAGATTTCAACTTCAAATTATGCATGTCACGGCTTGGCTTGGCTCGACTTAATCAAGATTTACTTAATTTTCCAATTTCGTCTCATGCTCATCAAATTGTCTGATTTGTAGGTATCATGTCAGAATCCTGTTCACCTAATTTACTCTCCTAAAGTATCATCAGATGATCCTTTACTTGAACATTGACCTGATGCTCTAATTCCAACTAATTTTCAATAAGGACCTTTTCAACTTTACCATCGACGGTTGGTGCATATGAATGCACATGAACACCAAAAAATCTGCCCTAAAAAAACCACACACACACGCTCCCGTATATCTTATAAAATAAACGTTGAAAATAACAAAGAGGAAGAAGAAGGAAACTCGGTAAATAAATAAACACACGAATTAATTCGAGATCATACTAAATAATTATATATTACTAAATAATGGGGCAAAAAGGTAATTTGAAAGGGTTACTATGACTTTCGTCTCATCCAATCATCCTTGAAATTCCTAAGAAATCATGATTTCAAATTAAATCTTTCTGCCCACAATTTAATTAGCTGACATTGATTACAACTTCTAGGTTCATTTGTCCATATTTTTCGTGCTTTCTTGGCTACTGATCAAGAACAAAAAAGGAGAAAACCAATCAAATGGTAGCATATTTTCATGAGTTTTGATCTCGACGCAACAAGCAAAAGAAATCTTTGAGAGATAAGAGGAAAAAGATTTTATACTGTTCTTTTCTTTTTTATAACATTATGGTTTCCTTATATAAGTAATATTTACATATTTATATATTCCACTCCTCCTAATTTTCTCTTTTCTTTTCCTTTTTTTTTATACTTTTTTCGGGGGGATATTTAGTTTATGCTAGCCACGTTTCCTTAATCATTGTTAAAGCACCATCATGGCACCACTTTCTCTGCCAGACCTAACACCCTAATTGGCGGGAAAATTAGAACGACTTTTAGAGAGAGAGAGCTTCCTGCGGAATTTAAGACCAGACAGAGGCGGCTCGTGACATGCCGCCAAGCGAAATAGGGCAAAGTCTTCTCCTCGTCGATTTAATAAGGAGGTTGCATTGAGTTTGACATTTATAAAGGGACAGGGGGTAGGCGACCAGTCGAAAGATGGGGACAATTTTGCAGGTGAAAAGCAACAGTTACTTCTTTTTCTACGTATATGAAAATGGGAGCTCAATTCCTAGATCTAATTGGGCTAATTCCTTCAAAAACCCTCCACTTTTTTTTTTTGTTTGAAAAAAATCCCCGACTTTCACTCTAATTCTAATTTGCTCACATGTCAAAAAATAGCCAATTAATTCGATGTTATAAATATTAAGAGGTTATTATTATTTCATGTTAATGCGATGATATATGTTGTATATGTATGAATTACATACTGTAAACATTCACGTGAATAATAAGTATAGCACTTCTCGTGATTCTTCACTTGAAATCAACAATAGTGATGTAATAAATTCTTAGATAAGTGCATAAACATGACTTGAGATTTTGGATGTTGCTCGATTGAGGACTTAAAATTTTATATTGGTCGATTAAAGACTCTGAGTTTGAAAAAATCACGATCAAGCTTCAACCTTGTTGTCGGTGGGATTCGGCGTCGAAAAATTACGGGTTAAAAATACTTGACTTCATACATTCACTTACCATGCTAAGTTCGGAAAGAGGCCGAAGCCGGTCCATATCATTTTAAAGTAAATCATTGCTTACGAATGTTCTAAAATGCATATTTCCAAGATTTTATAGGTGAGCCCTTATCTCCCACTCTTAAGGAAGCCACGTGGCATTACTTAGTCACTAAGTACTGGAAAAGCATAAACCCTAAAAGAATACACACTCCAAATATCCTGTCACGAGCGATTTAAGTAAGTGAAAACCACGATAAATGAAAATCCTTGAGCAAAGGATTTATCTAACAAGCATTACCCAACGCCCTTTTCAATGCATGAATGGCCTTGAGAAAATATCGTTCCTTTTTTGTTCCTTTATTATATGTCATGCCTCTCAACGTATTAGTTTTACAAAACAAAACATTCGGTCTATTTTAGACATCCAAAGAGAGTCTGGGCTTTCGATAGACCTATCAAAATAGATCATAGACCTATTTTTTAACCATATTTTATGGGCTAAGTACTTATTCAGTAAATGAATTATACATCGGGCTAGATGATAAAACTCAATAAAATATGTGTTAGATGAGTTCACACTTTATTACATTTAATCCATCTTTATAATTCTATTTTCACCCTTTATGAGAAAATAGTGAATTCTTTGGAGTATTCCCAGTTCAGAGAAATCTTGGTGAGCCCAACTTCATCCTCATTGAAAATATCAAGGTGGTTTATTTTTTTCATTGTTATTTTTTATTTTTGTCAATATTATAAGTTTCACTTGTTATTTATTTGAGTATATCTTTAAGTGGTTGCATTTGATAATTTTATGTAACATTCTACTCTTTCTTGTCATCGCAATTCATGGTTAGTGTAGATCATCTTCTTTGGTTTTTTATATTCCATTTAATTAAAATTTCAATTTCTTCACATCACTTGTTGCTGTAATTTTAGAAGTTTACTACTAAGTACCATCCTTCTTTTATTCTTCACCATGAATCAATACAAAAATTGAAAATTGCATATAATGTCAAAAGCCAATTCTTTTGCACCTTCTAGTAGAAACAATAATTGTATCCAAGTAACATATACACACAAAAAGCTTATAAGCTGAGTTAAATATAGAAGTATTTTAGTAAATGAGTCGAATATGAGTTTCTAAATTTGTATTGCACATAAATAAGTCAAAACAGTTAAGATGAGTCAATTTAATTTGGATAATTTTTTTCTCGATCCACTGGTCCTAATTGTTGGGAGATAAAATTCGATAGAACATGATTGAATGAAAAATTTCCTCTTGACCCTTATCCAATCTCTTGTCAGCCAAAAGAAAATTGTTCCATCGTACATCATATATTGTTTTAGCCTTAATAATCTGTATCCTAGCTACTTTCGAACCATAACTACGGCTTATGAAAATATATCTCGCATGTCTCCCACATTAGTTAATAACTCATAGTGGCTTGTTGTGCCAACTTACTTTCTCCAGTTTTGAGTGTCATGCTTTTAAAACAAGCATTGTAAATACACGATTTACAGTACTTCTCGTGATTCTATACGGTATATCGAACGGGCGCTCGTCGCTCCGCCGGACGCACCTCCCGCCTAAGGACGTCACGAAGAAAAACTCAGACAAAACCCGAGAGAAAAGCAAAAGAAAGAGGCGGTCACGTCCTGCCCCGGGGCTTGACCGTCAATCTGGAGTCTCCACGTGGCAGCCTCAACGGATTGGATCCCGGATGACGTGGACAGCGAGCGGGCCCACACCCTGCGAAAGAGAGAGAGAGGGAGAGAGCTAAACCTCCCCAAAGCGCGTATTTCTCTCAAATTTCTCTCCTCTCTAGAGAGAGAAAATTTATATAAATATAAAAAATCGCTTTTCGCCCTTCCGTCCTGCTTGGATATTAGAGCGAGAAAACGAAGGCGCGGAGAGAAGGCCGTCCAAAAACAGGCACTAAGAAGAAGAGAGAGAAAGAGGAGAGAGAAAACAAGGAGAGAGAGAGAGAGAGAGCTGGACTTCTCTGCATTTGCCTCATTCATGGCGGTGTTCTTCCTTTTCTCTCGTCTTCCAACAGAAGTCGCGTTTCGGTTAGCTCGCCGGTCCTGATTCCTAGGGCTCAGGAAACATTTCTCGAGAAAATAGGGAGAGAAAAAAGGAAGAAAATCTTGCTCTCCAAGATTTTCCTTTCTTTTCTTCCCTTTCAAAATCTCCTTCGCCTTCCCTTGCTCCTCTTTTCCCCCCGCGAACGCGCGCGATCGGGCGCTGCGAGAATCGCAGATCAGTGAACTCGGGCGACGATAACGGGAACAGATCTCGCCGGCGCCGATTCCGATTCCGGTTCCGGTTCCACTTCGACAGAGCGTCGGCGGCATTGGCGAGTTTCAGCTGCCGCGCCGCATTGGTTTTGACTTTTGTGCTCTTCTTGTTTCTCTTTCTCTCTTTCCGCTTCTAAATTTTGGGATCGTTCCGGTCGTCGTCCTCGTCGGCCTGAGCTTTCTCGGAGATCGGAGGATCGAGCGAGGTTGGGAGATCCGGTCGGTTTTTCCGCTTCGGCGGATGAAAAAGGGAGGAGGGGAGCCGAGTGATTGAGGAGGAGGCGGCGGCGGCGTTCGATCGACAATGAAATGGGTAACATTGCTTAAGGACATCAAGGAGAAGGTCGGGTTAACGCAATCTCCAACTTCGACCGCCTCGTCTTCCTCCCCGGCGTCGGCCGGCCGCAGTGATCTCCATGTCGTCCCTCCCGTCCGCTTCGACTATGCTTCCTCTCCCGCGAGGTAAGCTACTCCATTCACGTGCTTCATTCGTTCGGGCACATGCTCGGATGTCTTGAGCGATTTCGATCGCTTTTATTACGTGTTTGCTTGCACATGTAATGTGGTCAAAGAGATCTTCTTGTTGATCTGTTCTGCCTATTCACCAGTAGTAGCTCTTTTCACTTTAGCTTGCCGAGGTTTCGAAGGATCGTAAGTTTTTTTGGTGGTTAGACTCATTTTGGGTACGAAAAGTCTGTTTAGCTCGCGAGAGGGAATACGAGAATAGTATTTGGTTGTTTGTCTAAGTGAAGTGAAAAAGGGCCTGTTGTATGTTTTTCACATCAAATGATCTCTTCATCTGCTAAAATAGATTTTGCTCATTTTTACCTTTTCCACTTTGCTGGTTTTACCATTTTTCTTGGGGGAATTAGCAAATTCTGGAGCATATAGTAACATTTCAGTGAAGATTAGACATCTTGATTTAGAAGTGTTAATGGAGTCAAGCAAGAGGTTTTTGTAGGTTGTCTTATGATATTTGAAAAGGCAATACTGTGTCCCAAATCTAATGATAGTGAGTTGCCCTCGATGATGGACTGAGGCTGGCATGGATATTGGACCACCATAAGAGTGGTTTCTTTTACTGGTTTTTGGTTTTTGTCTGGCCATATCTGTAAAGAATGCTTTGATTATCGATGAGATAACTATGAACGGAGATACTTGCTTAATTAGAGTTGCCTAAAGGCATGCTTTTGTGGCCAAAATTTTGCACTTTTGAAGCAGGAATAGAGCAGACTATCATGGTGGGTGTGGCGATTAGTCATATTATGGAAAACATGATACGTGCGTGTGCTATGACGGGGCAACTCTCCCCCACGCCCCAAAAGAACCACGGAAAATTGTTCCTGTTACTTGATTGATGATGAAAACCTCACATTGCGACAAATACTGTGCTCCAAAACCATGACTTCCTCTCTGAGACCTGCTAATTTTTCCAGAGAAGAGTTCATGTAAATCAGAGAATGCTCCCTGCCGATAGCCAGGGAACCCCCTAAAATATGGATCATGTGATAATCTTCGACTAATTTGTCAATAATGAAGCTTTACCCCTGCCTTTTGAAATGATGAATTTATTTGACAGAGAACAATAGAATCTACACAAGAGGAGCTTGTTCTAGAAAGAGATGGGATCGCTTTTTGTTATGCTTGTATCTTTTGGATTCCAAGCGCTTAATGTCCTTTCCTTTGATATAGTAATTTACCAAGACAAACATCAAAAAGAAGATTGTTCTGTGAAATCAAATGTCTTGACAATATGAAGCTGCATTTTGGGGTCTTGGAACACTCTTGAAAGCTATGCATCTCATAGAATTGGTATCATAATAAACTCAGAAGGCTTCTGCCGATATAAGTAAGAATTGGCATAGATGTTGTTTTAGTTAAAGTTCTTGGTTCACAGTGGATCCCATTTTGATATGTGGAGAAGATAATAAGAATAGGTGGATGGTTTACCATATAGTATTTTCATAGTTATGTGTGGCTCTGTGCTACTTATACGGTGTCTTAAATCCTAAGCACATCACGTAGTGTCTTAAATGGTTGGCGCATGCTACCTATTCTAAGAGAGATCACTTGGTAAATGGGTGAAATGGATGGTTTTACTCAGTGCTATCTGTTGGCTTTTAAGATTGCAAATATATTATTAGCTGGTAAGCAATGCTGGAAGCATAAATTGTCAGGTATTTTTTTGATTTTCTGTGAGTCACTGCTGTTGTAGTTTGAGGCGGCATAACAAAATCCATCTCGTTCTTTCTTTTTAGTCTCAGTTAATGACTGGAAGAGCCTGCATGTCCTTTTGTCTTTAATAAGTTGGAATATGACATCTAATAAAATGTCAGTGCACATATAAGGAAACTATAGGACATTTCTTTTTTTCTTTTCTGCTGAGCCAAAATTGTGGGGATTTGAAAGTGCATGTTCAGATGAGAATTCCTTATCTATCAGCAAAGGTTTTCAGTCTGCATCTCTATTGGTTGTCTGAGTAATAATTATCCAGACATGCTTGGTTGTCCCTAAATTTCCCCGAGCTAAAAACTATTTTGCCTTGGTGTGGCACCTGATATTCTCAGACGGCTGTTGAGATTTACTTATCTTCCTTTGCGGTTAACAGCAAATAGTGTACCTTTCAAATCAGGGTTCAACTACATGTCTTATAAGATCGGTATGCTTTTTATCCTTTTCCTGGTGCATTATAAGAAAAAAGGTGGTACGTTGACGTCTCCATTGAGTTGTGTGGGGTGCTTATGGCTCTTGTTCATTGAAGTTCTTTAAATCTTGTACTTGTAGCACGGTCATCGTGTTAGTGTATGAGATTTTTATATGACGTTCCTTTCTTCTGTTGGTTCTTCCTTTTGAAAACAGGGACAAGCATGAGCTGGAATTGGACTTTAAAAGATTTTGGGAAGAGTTCCGCTCATCCAGCTCGGAAAAGGTTCTTTCACCGTTTTAACTTCTTCTGCTGTTTCTCTTTTTTATAGAGAATTCGTTATTCCAAATCTTGATATTATTTTATCGTGCTAATTTTTTTTTTTTCAATTGTTGTCACAGGAGAAAGAAATGGCGTTGAATTTGACTGTAGATGCTTTTTGTAGATTAGTGAAGCAGCATGCTAACATAGCACAGTTAGTTACAATGTACGAACCAGCACTGCTCTACATTTCTATTTTTTTTCCCCGAGTGTTTACTTTGGCTAGTTGATTTGTTTTATTTTCTTATCATGTTGATCAATGATCACAATTGCTTTGGTAAATGGTTGCATTCATTGTCAATCAAACTCTGGTAGTCCTTCTTGAGGTCACAGTTTCGATGCTGTCTGAACTTCTGAGTTGATTTGTAGTCTGTGATACTAATTCCTGATATTTTTAGGTTAGTCAACTATTGTGAATTGAGCATTCATCCAAATTTGCTGGCATTTCAAGTTCCTTCACAATCTCATGGAAAAATTTTGAGGACATCAAATCTATTTTTCTTTTTGCTTGTGGGGCCATGATGGTTTATTTAGGCAACATGAACAGTAATAGATTTATGTCCGGTTCAAAACAAATTCTCCTTTATCTGTTCTTGTATAACAGTTTCTATGAAGATTGCCTGCTGTTGTTTTCATGTTTTTCCTAGTTGCGGTTATTACTTTTGCCTTACTCCTTTTCTCTATGTAACAAGCTTGTTTACATATATGACAGGTTAGTTGAAACACACATCTTCTCATTTGTTGTGGGAAGAGCATTTGTTACAGATATTGAAAAGTTGAAAATTAGCAGCAAAATGAGATCCTTGAATGTGGTGGACATTTTAAGGTTCTTTTCAGAAGTTACACAGGTTGGCCCGATGGATCCTAATCTTGTGTATATGGCTTCGTTATATGATTTTTCCCAAGTCAAAATGCAGTTTTGTAATGCCATTTTCACATGATATATTGCAGGACAGCATCTCTCCTGGGGCAAACTTGTTAACTGCAGTTGAAGTACTTGTTTCTGGGGTATATATTTCTGCAACTATTTTGCACTTTTGCATAACTTACCACATAACTGACACATTCCAAAATTTTTCTGATCATTGCTAGTTATGCAGCAACAGAGTTGGAGTTGAGTTTAAATGTCTGCTTTAAATATAAGCAGTCTAATTTACTATGTCGCAATGTTAAGTGTGAAGTTTAACCTGTTCCTTTCTTAGCATTTGAGATAGTGTGTAGGCATGGTTAACCTTTCTCCTTTCTCTTTTCACTTTCTGTTAAATTATCTGCAGCCAATCGACAAGCAATCACTTCTTGATTCTGGGATCCTTTGTTGTCTCATCCACGTTCTCAATGCCCTTTTGGGTCCAGATAGAGCTGATGAACGGTCAAAGGTGACCGTTGGTGAAGCTGAGAAGGATCATGATGAGGACTTAAGGCAAGTCCGGCGGCTTGAGGTAAATTTACTTTAAGTTCTCGTTCTATTCTAATGGTGCACATAGTAGTTGCGCAGTTGCGACAAACTTTGTTGGTTCTCCGTTTTGTTCCTCCCTAGTGTGGTTTAGAGTGATCGTTGTCATGGATATTTTGATTTATGCAGCTTTTGTATGAATTAGTTCTAAGCAACAGTAATCTCACGGAGCTTCTTGTTTGTTGGGGCCTTAGTTATTAGACCTTGATAAGAATTGTTGATGCTGTTTCTCTCACCTCACATTTGGCTCATGCTAAACAAACTTTAACTTGACTTTGCTTTGATATCTGTGATGAATGTGTATGTGCTGTTAAGTAATGCATGCATTTAGTCTGTCAGAATGAGAGGAATGCTCAGATGCTGCATTCTCTATGTATCCTATAAAATAAACTAAGTGATTGAAGACTTCGCTGAACTTCTTTTTTCTTGTTCTGATCATCACATTTTGTTAAGGCTGGGCAAAAAAACCACATCATTCTCTAATAGCAGTTTTTAGAACAGACGTGTTCGTGCTTGGCTTATGTTGGTTCCACCGCTAGGTTTTAATTTTTCACCACCTCAATTAGTGATCTATTTTTTTGTCGCTTCATGTTCATCTTACTTCCTCCATTCGATGCATTACATCTCCTTTGCCTTGGTCAGAGGACTAAACATACTCAAATCAGAAGAAAATAAGAATATGAATTTCCTGTATGCATGGAAGAAAAGGTGATAAATTGTGAGCTCTAAGCAGATTTCCTTTTTATCTTCGATGAATACAAACAAGCTGGAGATTGGTGCTAAGTTATGGTTAACTTAAACTAAGTTTCATGGAAAACACTTTTGAGGTGAGGGATGACACTGTTATCATTTTGGTTAGGGGGTGTAACGAGTAGATGATAATTTGTTGGATGATATAAACAAGTTAGGTGAATGCAAGATGGCACCAAATGCATGTTTCTGTCAATATTAAATCATGAATATATGTGTATAGATTGATATTGATTATCAGGAATTTATTGGAAGCAAGAAAGCAATGTACTATGTGCCAGAATTTTGTTTAGGCTTCAGTTGGCCACATGGTGAAATAATTATCACATATTCACCAAGGCTGCTACTCGATTTGAATTATCAAACTAGTACATGTACTATTGTAGTGTCAATTATCTAATCAGCCCGTTAGCTCTTACTCTTTTTGCTACCCGAGGGCAATCTGCTTTTGTTTGTTTTTATTTATAGTTGTGTAAACTTTTTCCCATATAAAGTCTTCAAATGTCTCATTTAATGTGATTTGGGCTTTATGCATCTTGATATGCTCTAGCAGTTTTTGGCTATCCTTTATGTTGTGTGGTGGGCCAGTGAACCTAAGATGAATCTTCTTTAGTGCAAGCAGTTCACTGGAATTGCCATGCAATCAGAAAGCATTTGAGTTTCTCAAGTGATAATATTTGAGTTTAAGTTGCATTTTACAACCACCTTCGTTTGCTTTGAAAAGGATGTATTTTGAAGTTTTGCCGCTTGCATGTATACTTTGTGCCAAAAAAATATTCTTTTGTCCTGCACTGCTCAGATGGATGTGGTTGCAGGTAGAGGGAAGTGTCGTGCATATTATGAAAGCATTGGCAAGCCATCCTTCAGCAGCCCAGAGTTTAATTGAGGATGATTCATTACAGTTGCTTTTTCATATGGTGGCCAATGGTTCTCTGAAAGTCTTTTCTCAGTTTAAGGAAGGTCTTCTTCCCCTTCACAGCCTGCAGCTTCATAGACATGCTATGCAGGTAACTGCTTAACTATTTCTAGTATATCTGTGACACTGCCGCCTTAAGGACTTTGAAGATCATATATATATGATGTAGTTTTTCCCTCTCGATATTAACGATCTTATGAATGGTTTTATGTTGTGCTAGATACTTGGTCTGCTTCTGGTCAATGATAATGGATCCACGGCCAAATATATTCGCAAGCATCATTTGGTATACTCATATCTTCCTTATTTATTTTTGCTGAAAAATGGTGGCATTCTTCTTACCTTTTATTGAGCAACCTCTTTGTCCTGAATTTCAGTCCCTGTTTCTTAAATGGATGTTTGGAAAAAATCCCCATTTAGTTTAGTTTCTGGTTTGATCGTGGTGTCTAAAAGGATGTTTCTTTTATTGTTTTGAAAAAATATTAAGAATGTGTCTGTTAAATGATAATGTACTTGTTATTTGTGCACTCTTATGATATTATATAATTTGTACTGGTGAGTGCAATGCACAAGTTCAATTTCTGAGCGGTTCTCCTATTATGGAGAATGATGACAACTTTCATTGTGTTGTTGAAAACATAAAAAGATTTGGAAAACCTGCTCCATATGCTTCTACAAGTGGAGTTGATCGGAGAGGGCTTTTCCCTTTTCTTAGTGGGGTCAATTGACACCATGTGAATTTTTAATCTGCCTGTGGCACATGTATACTTTTAGAACTATGGTAGATACTTCTGAACTCATTAATCTATTTGTTGTTGTCCTTACGGAGAATTTGAGACTGGAAACTCAACCTCCTAATAATTTGGGAAGTTCAAATCACAGGAAAGAAAGCCCAAAACTTAAAATTCAATTTCATTTTTTGTTGATTCTATACAATTTCTCTTTACATTCCTTTTCATATTAGTGGAGTCCAACATAGCCTAAGAATATATCCAACTCGCCCATTGTACTTGATTTAAAATGTGTCATGATCTCCAGATTTTTTTATTTTTATTAAAGGACAAACAGAATCATGATCTCAAGAGTTAACGTAGTCAATCTACTCTTCCTAAATTGAGGGGATAAAATAACTATAACAGCAAGAAGCCCTATTTCACTAAGTAGGTCAATTGAATGAATCCTATAATGCGATTATGCTCTATTCTGTGTAAGATGCTTGTAAGCTCTAAATACTCCGCATCTTTCTTTGTCATCTCCTTTGACGTTTTTCTAGGCCTTCCCATTATATTTTCAATCTGTGTTTGTATCCCCTGATAACGTCACCTTGCTGGAGCCTCTAGACAGCTTCATTCAACATGATTAAATCATCTGAAGACGCTTCTCATATCTTCTCCTCGATTAGGCCAAGACCTACTTTATCGAGGGGTCCATATCAAAAAGCTGTGTTTAGAGCTCCTCCTGTCCTGACTGATTGCTCGACCCACAACATATTCGGGCTCCATCCCTGATTGTTGATATGCATTGCCCAACCTTTCTCAAGTTGTCTGTTTGATTATGTCTCAGCCGGCTTTATATCCAGTAACATGATTTCATGCATGCAGATAAAAGTTCTCTTGATGGCTGTGAAGGATTTCAATCCTGACTGTGGTGATTCTGCTTACACGATGGGCGTTGTGGACTTGTTACTTGAATGTGTAGAACTGTCATACAGGCCTGGTACCTTAATCTTCATTAATCTTTCAATTCGAAAGTTGTTAGTCATTCTTGGAACAACTTCATTTGCAGCATTATTTTATTGTTTCAGTTCTGACTCTTTGTTCACTGTTTTCTGACTAATTTTTGATGCACTCTCTGACTTATAGAGGCTGGCGGAATCAGGCTAAGAGAGGATATCCACAATGCTCATGGTTATCCCTTCCTTGCTCAGTTTGCACTCGTTATGTCTAGCATGCAGAAAAGTCAGAGTGCTGAACTAACCTATGCAAAGTCATATTCTGACAAGGATTATACTTCGGATGGTTCCCATGCACTTTTAGATAGACATAACCTTGCCAATAAAGAGGATTCTGTGCAGGGAAATCTGTCCCCAGCCCTCTCAAGATTACTTGATGTTCTTGTTAATCTAGCTCAAACTGGACCTGCTGAAGCAACGGTATCTCCTGGAGGGAAAGGACCCAAATCTTCTCATTTGAAAAGTACGGCACACAACAGGAGCCGCACATCCTCTTTTGATCAAATTGCTGATGTGATGAGAGACAATAAAGTTAAGGACCTTGAAGCAATCCAGGTGCTGCAGGAAATTTTTCTGAAAGCAGACAATAGGGAATTACGGGAGGAAGTACTAAACAGAATGTTTAAAATATTCTCAAGCCATTTAGAAAACTACAAGTTATGTCAACAATTACGCACAGTTCCACTCTTCATCCAAAACATGGCCGATTTTCCTCCATCTTTTCAGGAGATTATTTTGAAAATTCTTGAATATGCAGTAACAGTTGCAAATTGTGTTCCTGAGCAAGAATTACTTTCACTAAGCTGCCTGTTGCAGCAGCCAATAACACCAGAATTAAAGCAGACAGTTCTTTCCTTCTTTGTGAAACTTTTGTCCTTTGATCAACAATACAAGAAAGTCCTGCGAGAAGTAGGTGTGTTGGCGGTTCTGCTAGATGACCTTAAGCAGCACAAGTATCTTCTGGGTCCAGATCAACATAGTGGGAACACCAATAACCTGGAGAGAAAATCCAGCTCCAGCAGCTTCCAGAAGCATTTGGACAGTAAAGATGTCATTATTTCTTCACCAAAGTTGTTGGATTCTGGTTCTGGGAAGTCTCCTATTTTTGACATTGAGGGTACAATCGCTATTGCATGGGACTGTTTGGTATCTCTGCTGAAGAAAGCTGAAACTAACCAAGCAGTATTCCGTACTGCGGATGGTGTGCCCACCATTCTTCCTTTTCTGGCATCTGATATTCATCGTCTGGGGGCCCTCAGGGTGCTGTCATGTTTGGTCATTGAAGATATGCTGCAGGTTGCCGTCATTCATAGTTATCATCATCATCATTTCTTTTTTCGTTGCTGTTAGTCTATTTGAATTGTCTTCAAGATAAAATGATAGCCGCATCTTGGTAAGATGGTTGGCATGCTCTTATATTATAAAGTTAGGGTTCTCAGAAGAACTCTATCTCTCTTTTAGTATGCAAGTAACTGTTAGCTACAGATGTTGGGAATGAATGGTTTATTTATGTTGAATTTTTCATCTTACCCAAAAGAAAGAACGCCCTTTTGCTACCATGGTCTTGTTGAAATTTGGTAAATTGTCAATTAGCCAGTCCTTTCAATTACGACCTGGGGGAAAGAAAAAGTCCTTCAATGAATTTATGTTTGATTTAGTTAATAATTTTTTATCACTCAAAGAAAGCACAAAAATTGTGAGTCCGCCTTGTCTGTTTAGGCTTTTGTCCTGCTTGGTTTTTGCTACCTTGCTTGGTGGCTGTTTCTTTGTGGACGACACCCTTCCACTCGTTCTGACTTGTCTGTCATTATGAGTGCAAGTTTTGGTGCCGGTCTGTTTTTGTATAGTTTTGGTTAAAGCTCAATATATTCTTACTTTTACCCAAAAAAAAAAAATTTGTGAGTCCAACAAGACTGACTGGGAGCAAAACTCATGAGGTGATGAGGGCAAATTATCAATTATTTCTCAATTATCTGTTATACATGCCTGATTTATTTATAGCTTTATCAATGGCAATGCTCTTTCAATATCTTCATATTAGTTTTCATGTACAATCAAAACCACACTCTTATTTTCCTATTTTTTTGGTTGGGCATCAGTAAAGTAATGATTGACTTTTGATCTCTGGCAGGCTCATTCTGAAGAGCTGAGCGCAGTTGTTGATGTCCTCAAGAGTGGAATGGTTACCAGTGTTTCAGGAAGTCAATACAGACTGACAGATGATGCAAAATGTGACACTATGGGGACCATGTGGCGCATCCTTGGAGCAAATGAATCAGCTCAGAGGGTTTTTGGTGAAGCAACTGGATTTTCGCTTCTTCTAACAGTTCTTCATGATTTCAGAAGTGAAGAAGGGAACACAAATCCTTCTTTAAAAACTTATATGAAGGTCTTTACGTATTTATTGCGGGTTGTGACAGCAGGAGTGTGTGATAATGCAGTCAATAGAATCAAACTGCATACGGTAATATCATCCCAAACTTTCTTTGATCTTCTGTCAGAATCAAGCTTGCTGTGTGTCGAGTGTGAGAAGGAAGTAATACAATTGTTGCTGGAACTTGCACTAGAAATTGTGCTGCCACCATTTTTTACTTCTGAAGCTGCAAGATCATCTGAGTCGACTGAAAGTGAATCTGCCAATTTTCTCTTTGTAACCCCATCTGGTACATTGGACATCAACCAGAAACGAGTGTACAATGCTGGTGCAGTCAGAGTTCTCCTTCGTTCACTGCTGCTCTTTACACCAAAGGTGCAGTTGCAACTGCTCAACCTCATTGAAAAGCTTGCTCGTGCTGGCTCCTTTAATCAAGAAAATCTAACGTCTGTAGGTGCGAGTAGTACCCTGTTTTTTCAGCTATTCATAAAATATTTAGTTTTTTCTTGCTATTTACCTTTCTTTTGTCTTGTTAGGATGTGTGGAACTGTTGTTGGAGACTATTCATCCTTTCATATCAGGATCATCTCCATTACTTTCATATGCTTTGAAGATCGTGGAAGTTCTCGGGGCGTACAGGTGGGTATCATTTGGTTTTTAGGTTTCCTGAAATGTATTCTTGATGTATGTTATGTCTGAGTTAAGCAAAGGGTGCGAATTTGTGTTAGCAGGTTGTCTTCCTCAGAAGTCCGAGCGCTTGTTAGGTACATTCTCCAGACAAGGCTGATGAATTCTGGTCATATTCTTGTTGATATGATGGAAAAATTAATTCTTTTGGAAGATACGGCCTCAGAGAATGTTTCACTGGCACCATTTGTGGAGTTGGATATGAAGAAAATTGGGCATGCATCTATTCAGGTGTCACTGGGAGAAAGATCATGGCCTCCTGCTGCTGGCTATTCATTTGTTTGTTGGTTTCAGTATAAGAACTTCTTAAAATCTCAAGCGAAGGAAACAGAACTTTCAAGAGCTGGTCCTTTTAGGAAGCGAGGCTCAAATATGCAGCGGAATGAAAGGCAAATCTTCCGGATATTTTCTGTTGGCGCTGCTAATAATGAGAACACCTTTTATGCTGAGCTTTACATTCAGGAGGATGGTGTCCTTACCCTTTCCACAAGCAACTCTAGCTCTTTATCCTTTTCTGGTTTAGAACTGGAAGAAGGAAGATGGCATCATCTTGCAGTTGTACATAGCAAACCCAATGCTCTTGCTGGTCTCTTTCAAGCCAGCATTGCATGTGTATATCTTAATGGGAAACTTAGGCATACAGGGAAACTAGGATATTCCCCTTCTCCAGCTGGGAAGTCTTTGCAGGTTACAATTGGGACTCCTGTTAGTCATGCAAGAGTTTGTGACTTGACATGGAAGCTGCGTTCCTGTTACCTTTTCGAGGAGGTGCTCACACCTGGTTGTGTCTGTTTTATGTATATCCTCGGTAGAGGTTATAGAGGGCTATACCAAGACACAGAACTTTTGCGATTTGTTCCTAACCAGGCCTGCAGTGGTGGTAGTATGGCTATTCTAGACTCATTAGATGCTGAGTTGTCTTTGGCTTCAAGTACGCAGAGGCTTGAGGGTGCTGTCAAGCAGGGAGATTCCAAGGCAGATCGGAGTGGTATCATTTGGGATTTAGACAGGTTAGGAAATCTCTCACTCCAGCTATCTGGGAAGAAGCTAATATTCGCATTTGATGGAGCTTGTACGGAAGCTATTCGAACAAGTGGGTCTCTGTCGATGCTCAATCTTGTTGATCCTATGTCAGCTGCTGCTTCTCCTATAGGCGGTACGTGTTTCTTTTACATTTTGTACGTGAAATAGCAGGTTTGGATTATTCACTGTATATGATTTCATTTTCTTCATCTGATTAGATTTTCCTAGCGCTGCTGATTTGTAGGTATACCGCGATTTGGGCGGCTGCATGGAGATATCTATATTTGCAGGCAGCGTGTCATTGGTGATGCTATACGACCTGTTGGTGGTATAACTGTTATTCTGGCCCTTATTGAAGCTGCTGAAACCCGGGACATGCTGCATATGGCCCTTACTTTATTAGCTTGTGCACTTCATCAAAGCCCTCAGAACGTAAAAGACATGCAGAAGTGCAGGGGATATCATTTATTAGCTCTCTTTCTGCATCAGAGGATGTCATTATTTGACATGCAATCCCTTGAGATTTTTTTCGGAATAGCTGCATGTGAAGCTTCATTTTCTGAACCAAAGAAGGTGGAACCTGCTCGAAACAGTTTGTCACCTGCCGCGATTATACAGGAAGCAAGTTTTGAGGATCTAAATCTGTCGAAGTTCCGTGATGAAGTTTCTTCCATTGGGTCTCATGGAGATATGGACGATTTCTCTGCACAAAAAGATTCAATTAGCCATATTTCAGAGTTAGAAAGTGCTGATATGCCTGAAAATTCAAATTGCATTGTCTTGTCCAATGCAGATATGGTTGAACATGTGCTGTTGGACTGGACATTGTGGGTTACTGCCCCCGTTTCCATTCAAATTGCATTACTGGGATTTCTTGAGCATCTAGTGTCGATGCATTGGTATCGGAATCATAACCTCACTATTTTGCGCCGAATCAACCTGGTCCAGCATTTGTTGGTGACTCTGCAACGGGGTGACGTCGAGGTTCCAGTTTTGGAAAAGTTGGTTGTATTGCTTGGAGTCATTCTGGAAGATGGATTTCTGTCATCTGAATTGGAGCATGTGGTTAGATTTGTGATTATGACATTCGATCCTCCTGAATTGACACCAAGGCAGCAAATTGTGCGAGAGTCAATGGGGAAGCACGTTATTGTTAGGAATATGCTGCTTGAGATGCTTATTGATTTACAGGTCACTATAAAATCAGAAGAATTGCTGGAACAATGGCATAAGACTGTCTCCTCTAAATTGATAACATACTTCCTAGATGAAGCTGTTCATCCAACTAGTATGAGGTGGATTATGACTCTTCTTGGTGAGTGTCTTGCTTCTTCTCCCACTTTTGCACTTAAGTTCCGTACAAGTGGAGGCTATCAAGGTTTGGCACGGGTGCTTCAAAGTTTCTATGATTCGCCAGACATATATTATATTCTGTTCTGTCTCATGTTTGGAAAGCCTGTTTATCCGAGATTACCAGAAGTTCGTATGCTGGACTTTCATGCTCTTATACCTAGTGATGGAAGTTTTGTGGAGTTGAAATTTGTTGAACTCATGGAATCTGTTATTGCTATGGCCAAGTCAACATTTGATAGGTTGAGCATGCAATCAATGCTTGCCCATCAAACTGGCAACCTCTCAGAGTTTACTGCTGGCATTGTGGCAGAACTTTTTGAGGGAAATGCTGATATGACTGGAGAGCTTCAAGGTGAAGCTCTCATGCACAAGACATATGCTGCGCGTTTAATGGGTGGGGAGGCATCAGCTCCTGCTGCTGCGACTTCGGTTCTGAGATTTATGGTCGACCTTGCAAAAATGTGTCTTCCATTTTCTGCTGTTTGTAGAAGAGCAGAATTTCTTGAGAGCTGCGTCGACCTTTACTTTTCTTGTGTTAGGTTAGTCTCGAGATCCTTTCTTTCTTATTTATTCGTTCCTGAGCATGATATGCCGGGACTTGTTTGTGTTACCTCGCATTCTACTAGATTCATAATTGCAAATCTAGAAACCAAGCAACTGTGTCTTATCTGATACAAACTCGGCACTGATCTAAAAATTCCTTCTGTTTTCTGCTGGCAGGGCTGCATATGCAGTGAAGATGGCGAAGGAGCTCTCATTTAAGAGTGAAGAGAAGCACTTGAATGATGGTGACGATACCAGTAGCTCGCACAATACATTTTCTAGCTTGCCTCATGAGCAGGAGCAATCAGCTAAAACCTCCATAAGTATTGGAAGCTTCCCTCAAGCCCAAATAAGTACAAGTTCTGAGGAAACACCTATTCCTTGCAATTATACGGCCGATAATAGTGCTGAAATCAAGATCTCCACATCCCATCAGGATTCAACCAGATCAATCCTCAAAGATGACCAGGCTGTTCAAAGCCTTGATGGTGAGATTGTTGACCTGGAGTCACCGACCTCTGATACAAATGGACCAACCTTCCACGATGTTAAGACTGCAGAATCTACTGCTCATTCCATAGATATCCAGGATTCTGCGCCTCCAACTGCAATTAATTCTCCCAGTTTATCTGAGAAATCTAACTTCAAAATTGCATTGACTCCCTCTTCATCTCCAGTTATTGCATTGACATCATGGTTGGGAAGTACAAGCCACAGCGAGTCCAAGAGTCCTCTTGTTGCTACTCCATCCATGGAATCCTCTCTCTCTGCTAGTGATTTTGATCTGTCTTCTGAATTAAAGTCCAGTTCTCACAGTTCAACCGCTGCCAATACCTTCTTTTCAGTTACTTCGAGGATTCTTTTTGAAATTGATGATGCTGGTTATGGTGGTGGTCCCTGTTCTGCTGGAGCAACTGCTGTTCTAGATTTTATGGCAGAAGTTCTATCTGATTTTATGACTGAGCAGATAAGAGCAGCCCAGGTTGTTGAAACAATTTTGGAAAATGTACCTCTTTATGTTGATGCTGAATGTATGCTAGCATTTCAAGGTTTATGCCTTTGTAGGCTGATGATTTTCCTAGAAAGACGTCTTGTACGTGACGATGAGGAAGATTACAAGAAGCTTGATAAGATCCGCTGGTCATCTAACTTAGACTCATTATGCTGGATAATTGTGGACCGTGTGTACATGGGTGCTTTTCCACAGCCTGCTGCTATATGGAAAACACTGGAATTCTTGTTATCGATGTTACAGTTGGCAAATAAAGATGGACGAATTGAAGAAGCAACTCCTACTGGAAAGGGTCTCCTATCAATTGGCAGGGCCAGCAGACAACTGGAGGCTTACATCCATTCAATCCTCAAGAATACAAATCGGATGATAATGTACTGTTTCCTACCATCGTTCTTGGTCATGATAGGGGAAGATGATCTCCTTTCACACCTAGGTCTACTTGTTGAGTCTAAGAAGGGATTATCTTCAAGTTTGGCCGTGGAAGATTCTGGGATTAATATTTGCACTATCTTGCAGTTGTTGGTTGCCCACAGGCAAATCATCTTCTGCCCCAGCAATATTGATACAGATCTAAATTGCTGTCTTTGTGTCAATCTGATCTCTCTTCTTCAAGATCAAAGACGAAATGTGCGAAATATGGCAGTTGATGTCATCAGATATCTATTGGTGCACCGTAGGGCTGCACTAGAAGAAATGCTTGTCTCTAAACAAAATCAAGGACCGCACCTGGATTTACTACATGGAGGTCTTGACAAATTATTGACAGGAAGCTTACCGGCATTCTTTGAGTGGCTTCAGAGTTCAGAACAGCTTGTCAACAAAGTTCTAGAACAGTGTGCTGCTATTATGTGGGTGCAGTATATTGCTGGATCAGCGAAATTTCCTGGCGTAAGAATTAAAGGCATAGATGGTCGTCGTAAGAAGGAGATGGGAAGAAGATATCGGGAAACATCAAAGCTGGACTTGAGACACTGGGACCAGATAAATGAACGGAGATATGCATTGGAACTGGTTCGTGATTCGATGTCTACAGAGCTTAGAGTTGTTCGTCAAGATAAGTATGGATGGGTTCTTCATGCTGAGAGTGAGTGGGAGGCCCACCTCCAACAACTTGTTCATGAACGAGGCATATTCCCTATGCATAAATCACCTGATGAAGGAGAGCCAGAGTGGCAGCTTTGTCCCATTGAAGGACCATATCGGACGCGCAAAAAGCTGGAGCGATCCAAATTGAAAATTGATTGCATCCAGAATGTTCTTAATAATCAGTGTGAGCTGGCTAGATCAAAGAATGACAATGGTCCCAGTGCTTCTGATACCGATTCGGAACCATTTTTTAACCAGTTGACTGAGGGTGGAAAAAAGAATGATGTTGATGGGGAGCTATATCATGAATATTCCATTAAAGAAGCAGATGATGGGAAGGATGTGGCCTCCTTGAGGAATGGATGGAATGATGACAGAGCTAGCAGCTTGAATGAAGGTAGTCTTCATTCTGCCCTCGAGTTTGGTGCGAAATCTAGTGCACTGTCTGGGACAATTACTGAGAGCAATCAAGGGAGATCTGATCTAGGATCTCCGAGGCAATCTTTGTCTATGAAAATTGACGACACCAAAACTATGGAGGATAGGTCAGAGAAGGAATTGCACGATAATGGAGAATACTTAATCAGACCTTATTTGGAGCCGTCTGAAAAAATCCGATTCAGATATAATTGTGAACGAGTTGTTGGTCTTGATAAACATGATGGAATATTTCTGATAGGTGAACTGTGCTTATATGTGATTGAGAACTTCTATATTGATGACTCCGGGTATATCTGTGAAAAGGAATACGAGGATGAACTCTCTGTCATTGATCAGGCTTTGGGGGTAAAGAAGGATGTCACTGGAGGGATGGACTTCCAATCCAAGTCCACTTCTTCTTGGGGCACTGCTGTCAAGGCTTTGGTTGGTGGAAGAGCATGGGCTTATAATGGTGGTGCGTGGGGGAAGGAGGTGGTCTGTACAAGTGGCAATCTGCCTCATCCCTGGCGAATGTGGAAGCTTAATAGTGTTCACGAAATTTTGAAGCGTGATTACCAGCTGCGTCCTGTTGCTATTGAGGTATTCAGCATGGATGGGTGTAATGATCTCCTTGTTTTTCACAAAAAGGAAAGGGAAGAGGTGTTCAAAAATTTGGTAGCCATGAATCTGCCAAGAAACAGCATGTATGGTTCTTCTTTCCTCTTGGTGCCACATTCAAAACATTGGTTCTTGGTCATTATTTCTTGGCATTTGCCATGACTTTGATCTTGGAATAGATGTCTACAAGATGCATATCTGTTTGCCTGCGTGAGAGATTGGTTCACACATTTCCAGTTTTAAACTGGTGTTGGCTTGGAGCCTGTCCTTTACAAATTACATGCTCCTTTGTTGATATGATCTAATTTACCTCTGGTAGTCTAGCACACGATGGTGTTTCGCGCAAGGGACAGGAAGTCAGTTTTAAAAGCTTTTTGGTCCTTTATGATTATAATAATGGGTTCTGGACATATCACATAACAAAAGAAAATTAGCCAGTTCTGGATTTAGTTCTGTCATTTCTTTAGAAGGCATGTTGTGTGTGGTCCAAGAGAGACTTGAGAAATGGTTCATATCATATATCTAAATTTCATGCGTTGTGCTGTCTATTCTGAACATCTGAATTCTGTCACCCGTTGCTTCTATAATATGAGCTTTTGATCTTGACACTTATTGCCCTTCCATTTTCCTCAGGTTGGACACGACCATTTCAGGATCAGCAAAGCAAGATAGTAATGAGGGCAGCCGTCTTTTTAAGTTGATGGCCAAGTCTTTTTCAAAAAGGTGGCAAAATGGAGAGATTAGCAATTTCCAGTACCTGATGCATCTGAACACCCTCGCAGGTCGTGGATACAGTGACCTCACACAATATCCAGTGTTCCCCTGGGTCCTTGCAGATTATGAGAGTGAAAGTCTAGACTTTTCAGACCCCAAGACATTTCGTAAGCTTGATAAGCCAATGGGATGTCAGACACCAGAAGGGGAAGATGAATTTAGGAAAAGGTAAACATATAGATGAGGTGTAATATTAGATTATTCACTATACACTAAGGCTGCTCTTAGATGCTGATCGACTCACTGATCATTCTGTAGTCTGTCTGGGGGTGTCTTGGGATTTTGTGTCTCCTTTGGATTTTAGTTGTTTTTAACTTCGGCTTATATGAGAATATTATGTTGAAGCCCCCTCAAACAGGCATTCCTAATCCTGTTTTCTAGACGAACCCTTTCTAGCTGAACAGAGAGGAAAAAGAAAAGGGTAATAGGAATCAATAGAAGCTTGAAAATGACCGTAGGACATTTTGTTAGCTACTTAGAAATGCTGGTCGGTTCATTGAACCGCCCTTCTCTAGAGATTTTGCGACTATGATGTATTAATCTAGTTGAGCTAGTGCAATCCTGCTTATCCGTTTGTGTTCATTTTGTACTGCAGATATGATAGTTGGGATGATCCAGAGGTTCCGAAGTTCCATTACGGTTCTCATTATTCAAGTGCTGGAATTGTCCTTTTCTACCTTCTTCGTTTGCCACCTTTCAGTGCTGAAAATCAGAAGCTACAGGGTGGCCAATTCGATCATGCAGATCGTCTCTTCAATGGTATCAAAGACACTTGGCTGAGTGCTGCTGGGAAGGGTAACACGTCAGATGTGAAGGAACTTATTCCTGAATTCTTTTACATGCCTGAGTTCCTGGAAAATCGCTTCAATCTTGACTTGGGAGTCAAACAATCTGGAGAGCAGGTCTGTCTTGGTATCTCTATTGGATTACTACCTTATTTTCTGTTTTACGTGTTAGATGAGTAAGTGGGTTTCTACTCTGTCAAAAAGAAAACCAGATTTCTACTGCGTACATACTCCTTTTTTGGCTTTTCAGTGATTATGAGAAAAACGTGGTGATCTTTCAGGTAGGTGACGTTGTCTTGCCTCCTTGGGCTAAGGGAAGTGCGAGGGAATTCATCAGGAAACACAGAGAAGCGTTAGAATCTGACTATGTTTCAGAAAACCTGCACCACTGGATAGACCTCATCTTTGGATATAAACAAAGGGGCAAGGTAGGTCTCAGGAACTTTCATTTCACAGTGAAATCTGTGTACATAATCTTTTTTATTAAGAAAACTCGTCATGACATCTTGGAGGATTCTGAATTGATCACCAACTCTTAGAAAGTAAAATTCAAATGCTATACTTCTTTTGTAGCAAACCTTGCTTTGTTAGGGCTTCAAAGCCTTGCCTCCTTAACTTACCCCTCAAATTGAGGCGTGTGCGTTGGCGCGGCTTTGATCCCATCATTGGGTGCCGAGTTTGAATCCTTCCACACGTACTCAATTTGGACTTACCTGTGGTGCCAGGGTTGCAGCCTTCCTGGCAGCCCTTGAGTGGTTTACCTTATGCAACTGGCACAAGCAAGGAGGCATAGGTTCCCCTCACAGTCCTAAATAAAAAAACCCCGCTTTGTCACTGATGCAGCGAAAATTTATGCTGTATTCACTGCTGATCTACCAATTTTATTAAAGAGGAAAAATTTAAATACTGCTTTTATTTGCTAACAATTGCGGCTGGGAAAGATCACACTATAATTGTACGGTGATAGTGTTGATATACTCCAACCTTTCGTTAATGCTAGGAATTAATGTGCTAGCAAAGTCCATTGTCTCTTCTTTATAGATTCCCATCCCTTTTCACTATTTCCCCTACCACTGATCATATAAAAATGAAATGCTACTTGCTAGTCTGCTAAAATGAACTATTCACAAATCTTCCTTTCAGTTAGTTTTTTGTTTCTCATACTTACGGCTGCTCTGTTGACAGGCTGCTGAAGAAGCTGTTAATGTATTCTACCATTATACATATGAGGGTAGTGTTGATATTGACTCAGTTACAGACCCTGCAATGAAAGCCTCCATCTTAGCACAAATTAATCACTTTGGCCAGACACCGAAGCAGCTTTTCCTGAAACCCCATGTAAAAAGAAAAGTTGACAGAAAACTTCCTCCGCATCCGCTAAAGCATTCCGCCCATCTTGTTGCGCGTGAAGTTCGCAAAACATCAAATGCGATAACTCAAATTGTTACACTCAATGAGAAAGTTCTGGTAGCTGGAGCCAACACATTGCTTAAACCCAAAACTTACACCAAATATGTTGCATGGGGTTTCCCGGACCGTAGCTTGAGATTTATGAGTTATGATCAGGACAGACTCCTCTCTACTCATGAGAATCTTCATGGTGGCAACCAAATTCAGTGTGTGAGCTCGAGTCATGATGGTCAAACTCTAGTTACTGGGGCAGATGATGGCTTAATTTCAGTTTGGAGAATAAGTAAAGATGGACCCCGCATCACACGTCAATTGCAGTTGGAGAAGGCACTTTCCGCTCACACCAGCAAGGTGACTTGCCTTCATGTTAGCCAACCGTACATGCTGATCGTGAGTGGATCAGATGACCGCAGCGTCATTATATGGGACCTCAGCACATTGGTCTTTGTTAGGCAATTGCCTGAGTTCCCAACTGCAGTATCGGCAATTTATGTAAATGACCTCACTGGGGAGATTGTAACAGCGGCAGGAGTGTTGCTTGCTGTTTGGAGTATCAATGGGGATTGTCTAGCTGTGGTGAATGCATCACAACTGCCATCTGACTATATTCTGTGTGTAACCAGTTGCACGTTTTCGGATTGGCTGGACACAAACTGGTATGTGACTGGTCATCAAAGTGGCGCTGTGAAAGTTTGGCAAATGTTTCATTGCTCTAACCTAGAGGCCGAGGAGAGCAACTTGAAGGGTTATTCCGGAGGGTTTAATCTGGGTGATAGGTCATCAGAGTACAGATTGGTGCTGCGTAAAGTTCTCAAGTTTCATAAGCATCCAGTAACTGCCCTCCACCTGACCAGTGATCTGAAGCAGTTGTTAAGTGGGGATTCCAATGGGCATTTGTCGTCATGGACGATACCTGATGAAGTAGTGAGATCTTCGTTTAATAGGGGGTAGTATGTGGAAAATCGATGATTCCTGATCGTTTTTCCTCAAGTGGCAGATTGATTCTTTGACGATACTCCTAGGGTGAGTGTGCATCCATGATGGAGGAGTCTTCAGTCCACGTGGTCTGCAGAATGTCGGACAAGGGACTGACCCGCCATTTAATTGAAGAGAGCAAAGCCGAGCCTCAAGAAAGCCTCTTGGCAAGGATCGGTGAAAGAACGGACAAACCTGAGATGTGTCGAGGTCCTGGAATTGATAGTACGCGGTGAAATTTTTTAGTGAGGCATGGGATGTTTCTGATTTTGCTGGTGAACATCCGGGGGAGTGATTTATTCAATGTAAATAGATGAGTTCGGTGACAACGCGCATTATGTTGTACAGCAAAGATAGTGTGCCTGTAACATTTTATGACAGTTCATATTGGAAAGAATTTGTGAGAGTTCTTGAATTAGTTCACACTTGACAGTGTTCTTTCACATTTCCATTTTTGCAAAAAAGCGCCACTTGGGTCTTGAGCCCCGCTTTTATTTTGTTGTGAACAGGTGAATCTCTCTTTTCTCTCTTTGACTTTACAGTGTCAATTTTCATTTTGTTTTCTTTTCCTTGTAAATCCTCCTTAATCTTGTTTATGGAAGACTGATGAGCCATGAAGTTGACATGCATACATTTTCTCTTCCGGGCCTGTTTGTTTTGCCTTTTTAATATTACTGCTTAATATTACCTTTGTTGTTTCTATCCTACAAAGTAATCGAGTATCACAGATAATCCCACTTGCAATCAAAAAGTGAGATGCATAAATAAAGGGTAGGATGAGATTTGTAACTAGGAGGCAATAGTGATTTTCGTTACCAAGTTCGCGTCATTGGAAAAGAAAGTCCTTGTATCTTTGCTATCCAGATGACAAAATATCTTAAAAAAAATCCTAATTCCCTATTTCCCACTTTCACTGATGGCGAAAATTATGTTATTTTCTATTATAAGTAGCTCATTGATCAGACAATACATGATAGTTGGAGGAAAACACCTATAGGAACCATCTCGGATGCATCGGTTGCATGCGTTTTCAATGCATCCCAACCCTTTTAGATTATTTGTGTCTAGCTAATAATAAATGTTTTAAATGCATTGATCTCACGTGAATCCGGATCATCTAAGAATTTTTCCATAACATGAAAACACTCCTTCAAGATTTAATAAATAACAAGCCCTTTTCCTTTCCTTTCGATAACCACTTCCAAACCGTCAAAAGACTGAACTCAAAACGGAAAGGGAGAATCTGAAAACTTTCCTGCAGACCTGAGAGTGCCATCAGGAGAGGAGAGCCCCCGGAGATTTCTTCATCGGGATCATGTGGGACCCGCCAAGATAAAAAATCTAGTGGGTCTTGACATGACATGACATGAGCAGAACAAGAAGAAAGCTCGTGCTCCTCTCCTCCTCGTCCACCCTTCGTGGGTTCGCAGCGCCTTCTATTCCTCCCCATGCACGTACCCGACCATGGCCGCGTCGATCCCACCCCCGTCCCCTCGTCGCCACGCCTCGTCGGCCTCATCGCGCCGCCCTCTCTCGGGGCAACCCCGGAAGCATTCTCCTCCGAAGATCCCCGGACTCATCATCAGCCCACAACAGCCTCCTTCTTTCCAAGAAACCCGCGCGCGAGGCTGCCTCAAGGCGGCAGCCTCCGAGTCCCTGAGCAGCCTCATGACCCACCACCCGAGTGCACACGGAGTTACCCCGGCCGAGGCCTTCTCGCGAATTCTCGAGCTTTGTGCCGCGAAGGAGGCTCTCGCGGAGGGCCGACAGGTCCATGCCCATCTGGCGAAGTCCGGCTATTTCGGCCATCCGGTGTTCTTGAGCACTAAGCTTGTGTTCATGTATGGGAGGTGCGGCTCGCGCCGGAGTGCGGAGAAGTTGTTTGACGGAATGCGTGAGCGAACGGTGTACACCTGGAATGCCATGATTGGAGCGTACCTGGCTGATGAGGACCCTGCGGGTTCTCTCGAGCTGTACAGAGATATGCGGGTTTCGGGTCCGCCTCTCGATTCCCGTACTTTTCCTTCTGTGCTGAAAGCTTGCGCTTTGCTTGGAGATCACCGCTCTGGTGCCGAGATTCATGGCTTCGCTGTTAAATGTGGGTTTACTTCCGTTTTATTTGTTGTGAATTCGCTGGTCGCGATGTATGCGAAGTGCGATGATCTTGATGGGGCGAGGCAAGTATTCGATAGCATCGATGTTAAAGAGGATCTTGCTCTGTGGAATTCTATGATTAGCGCGTATTCAGCCAGTGGTAGGTCCCTTGAGGCATTGTTTCTTTTAAGAGAGCTAAAAGGTCGTGGTCTTGTGATGAATACATACACCATGGTTGCAGCTTTGCAGGCCTGCCAAAATCTGGACTACCAAAAGCTTGGCATGGAGATCCATGCTGCTGTCTTAAAATCTGGTTATGAGATCGATGTACACGTAGGCAATGCCTTGATTGCTATGTATGCAAGATGTGGTGAAATGAATGGAGCTGCTCGTGTATTCTTTAATTTAGTGGACAAAGATTCTGTATCTTGGAATTCAGTGCTTTCTGGTTTTGTGCAGAATGGTCTGCACAGCGAGGCATTGCAGTTATTCCGCGATATGCAGCATTCTAAACAAGAACCGGACACTGTTTCTATCATGGGGATTCTTGCGGCATCTGGTCGACTGGCCAATTTGTTACATGGAAGGGCAGGACATGGTTATGTCATACGGAGGGGTCTAGATACCAATCTGCAGGTTGGGAATACACTTATGGACATGTATGCGAGGTGCTGTAGGCCACGGCTCATGGGCAAGGTTTTTTATGGTATGCCTGTGAAGGACATAATCTCTTGGACAACAATTATTGCAGGCTACTCCCAGAACGATTGTCATATGGATGCTCTGAAGTGTTTCAGAGAAGTCCAGATGGAAGGGATGGATGTCGACAAAATGATGATAGGAAGCGTTCTTCTGGCTTGTGTGGGGTCAAAATCTCTTCGCCATGTGAAAGAAATTCATAGTTTCATGCTAAGAAAAGGTCTATCTGACCTTGCTCTGCAGAATAGAATTGTTGATGCATATGGAGCATGTGGCCACACAGATTATGCATCTCGAGCTTTTGAGCTTATAGAAAACAAGGATATTATATCTTGGACAAGCCTAATCTCTTGCTATGTGCATAATGGGCTAGCTCAGGAAGCTTTTCAAGTCTTTCTTGAAATGAAAGAAGCTGGAATTGAAGCTGATTATGTTACGCTTGTAAGTGTGCTCTCAGCAGCTGCTGATTTGTCTCTCTTGCAGAAAGGAAAGGAAATTCATGGATCAATTATTAGGAGAGGCTTCATCTTGGAAGGGTCTGTTTCAACCTCTCTAGTAGATATGTATGCTTGCTGTGGGGACCTAGAAAATGCATGCAAGGTGTTTTCGTCTATTGACAGAAAAGAATTAAGCCTGTGGACCACAATGATATATGTGAATGGAATGCATGGCCGTGGAATGGTGGCCATTGATTTATTCAAAAGGATGATTGACACTAACCTTGTTCCTGATCATATCACGTTTTTGGCCATTCTTTATTCATGTAGTCATTCTGGGTTGATCGATGAAGGCAAAACATTTTTTACATCTATGCAACATGATTATCAGTTGGAGCCATGGTCCGAGCACTATGCCTGTTTGGTTGACCTTCTTGGCCGTGCAAACTGCTTAGATGAAGCTTATGAATTTATCAAAAGCATGCCGATTGAACCGACCGCAGAGGTTTGGTGTTCTCTACTTGGGGCTTGTCGAGTTCACTCAGATAAAAGGCTGGGAGAAATTGCTGTGCATAAACTTCTAGAATTAAATCCAGACAGACCTGGAAATTTTGTCCTGATGTCCAATATCCTTGCTGCAAATGGTAGATGGAAAGATGTTAAAGAAATGAGAACGAGAATGAAGGGAATTGGATTGAAGAAAACTCCAGGCTGCAGCTGGATTGAGCTTCGGAACAAGATACATTCATTTGTAGCAGGGGATAAGTCTCATCCACAGTCGGATGAGATTTATCGGAAGCTAGCTGAAGTTACTGATAAATTAGCTCAAGAAGGTGGTTATGTGGCTCAAACCAGGTTTGTCTTGCATGATGTGGGAGAGGAACAAAAACTTCAGATGCTTTATGGGCATAGTGAAAGGCTTGCCATTGCTTACAGTCTGCTAGAGAGTTCTCGAGAAAGCCCTATCAGAGTCACTAAAAATCTTCGGGTTTGTGGTGATTGTCATACTTTCTGCAAGCTTGTTTCAAAATGCTTTGGACAAGAACTCATTGTGAGGGATGCTAGTAGATTTCACCATTTTAATCATGGGGTCTGCTCCTGTGGAGACTTTTGGTAATTTAGTACAGAAATAAATCTCGATTGCTTCTGATGATACTGATTCACAGAATACATCTCTAGCCCCGTTTCATGAGCCGGAGAAATTCTCTGATGGAAGCTTACCTCAGGAGAATTTGAGCTCCAAGTGCTGAAGAAATTTCTTAATGCCTCCCAACCGTGCATTGGGGAAGTCAATGTTGAGGTCACTATCTCGACATTTCAGCAGGATTTGAGAGGATCAGGGCACAAGGATGAAGGAGCTCTTCAAGGTTGTATTACTGAGTTCTTTTTCAGGAGAATGAAGCTTGGATGTAAATATTCCTGACCTGATCTCCCAAAGAAACGGCATCATAAGGATTTGAAATCCAGAATGTACTGATATTGGGTAAGACGGCGAAATGGCTATATTACTTTGTTATGGCAGAATAAGAACTTAAGATGGCCTAGATATTCAGGAGGAGAATGAGGTTCATTGTAAAACGTTGTCAAATAATACCTGTGCCTACGGAAGCAAACCAAAGCATGTCATCTTTGCAATGGATCACGGGCTATTCAAGGTGGATGGACTTCCCAATAATCTGTATATTGTAGTTTCAGGGCTGAAGCAGTTTTCACATTAAGAGGTCATTTGCATCTAAGTTGGATCGTTGAGCTGCAACTTGCCGGCAAAATAATAGATAAAAATAAAAAGAATTGTTCGGGCCAGCAGTAAGGTCCTCTGTTCCAGATTTAAATCTGGAATTATACTTTTGTTTAGACCTTAGCCTAGTCCGTACTCTCTTGCAGCTGCCTCCTGAGTTCTTAAAAGGGAATAGTGTTTGAAGCAAGCATGGGATGGGATCTTGAGATAGGCTCCGATCATGAGAAATTCTGTCACCTTTGAACCCAGCATTCCCATCAATAGATTCCCGAATTGATAAACCAAAGGGATAATATAAAGAACAAATTCATTAAAGGATAGGGACATCTGAGGCTTGTATATGGAATGGATTTAGAAGGCAAGGTAGGAAAATGGGTATTTAATAAGTGGGGCATATTCATATACTCAACAAGTTGAATATGCCCACAAATAAAAGAAATATTATTTTATAAACAAAATTTACATATTAGTATGTCCAGTATTATGCTTGGCAAATGATCGAGTGGTTTTAGACTTGCTTTGCAAGCGAAAGACATGTTCCATTACCTAAACTATTAGCGATCTTAGGAAACCTAGGTGAGTGCATAGGACGAGCCTTAATTTAGGTGTATCGCCAAACCGCGGTGATAAATTCATTCAGTAAGTATGTTTTGTCAGCGCTTTAAACTGAATATTCCAACAGCTGATGAGTAACGTTCCAATCTCGTCCAAACACTTTTTGGCCTGTTATGGCTAGCAAAAGAAGAACAGAGAGAGAGAGAGAGAGAGAGAGAGAGAGAGAGAGAGAGTGTGATCCAAAACAGTAGTTTCCATGAGAAAGGATTGCTACATACTTAAGAAAGTGGATTGCGCAGACCCGGCAACCTCGTCTATTCAAATCGTACCGAGCATATACAGTATCTTCCTTTCGTCTTTCAGATTGTCTTTGCATCGACTCCGTTTTCACTGTAACATAAAAGACAGAACCAAGCACAAAAATCAGAAAGTAAAAACATATATAAGCAATTGAAGAATAGATACCTATTTCACGAAAAGAAGAACCCGAGGAGGATGTACATAGGATACTCGGCAAAGGAATGGAAACCGTGGACATATTCATCCACCTTAATCACGCAATGATCTTTAGTTCTGAATATTTGGTTTTCTGAGCGCGAAATTATCCACAGTTGAAGCAACCAGCATGATCCAATCTCAAGTTGTATATCCTCCGCAGCTGAGGGTGGATCATGCTGGCAGCTTTAACCGCGAGAGGTTCACGGCAAGCTGAATGGCGATATTGTGGCCAAAACTCTTGGAGAGGAGATGAACAAGAAGAGGGATAGATGGACGCATTTATAAAGAGGACAATACTGCAAGTGTGTATGCATGAGCAGAGGAAGAACACCAGATGACATAAATATATAATTTCTTTGGCAAGGATAAGGTTTTGGCATGATTTAGGTACATGTGCGAACTGAAAAGTGCTATTTGATTACTTTAGGTTCTGCAAAGAATTGGTTAATTATGGAGTGATTATGAAAAGAAGAACGCAGATGTCGTTTTAGTGGTCCATTGTGATAGAGTTACAGGTCTGAGCATTTCGTTCTTTTCCTTTTTTAAAGTTTTCTCTTTCCCATCCAACCAACGCCATGCAGACAGGATCGCGGTTGGCGAGTTCTTCCGACAAATGAAAGCGCTCCACTTTAGAGTTGCTCAATCTCTCCTCTCACCTGGGTGTGTTTTCTGTTAAGTTTTAGGCATCGATAATGTCCATGTTTGTCACCCATCACCCATCAATTAGAGATTGATCTCTTACGATTTGGGGTGGAGGAAAATACAGCGCATTGGTGAAACATGGAGTTTTAGGATGACCTTTTTTAACCTTGCTCAGATGCGGAACAATCTTCCAATTTTACTATTTTTGTTGGTTTTGATTTGACAACTCGACGAAAAAGAATTGCCACATGTTACAAGATTAGGGTTCTCTGAACTAATAAGACGAACATGTCGGTTTGTTTGTTTGTAACTTGTTTTATTTACAAGGGATAGATGTGTAACTTGAGTAATCAGTACAAATGCACTTAAACTGCTCGGTCCAATAACTATTATTGCCTCCATAAAAGAAAGACTATGAGAACCTAACTTGAATACAACGTGAATCGAACCTGGACACCAATTAACATTATATGATCAACTCAAGATCAACACAACTTTTTACCCATTTTTATCACAAACACTTTATGATCAAGTAAAAACGTTTTGGTAATAATAAGAAATGGCATGAATAATCGACAAGAATATGACCGAATGGTATGATTCATTACCTCTAATCTTGAGAAATTCTCATTTTAATCATAATGAACAGGCATCTTCAAAATACTCGGTGAACCTAAACCCTTGTCCCCTTAATGTTAGGTTGGTTAGATTTGTGCGTGATTCTTTATCTTGTGCCTTTTCTTTTTCTTTTTGATTCGAGGGAATACCATTTGTCAGAAGCCTGCAAATTTGAATCTTGTTGGTGTCAGCAGCTGGTCAAAAGTTATGTGAAACAACGCAATAGACAATTAGCCAGCCATCAGATTCATTCTGGTAAAGCGCAGAGCTGTTACATAAATATTACTTAATAAAAGGATGATATTCTAAGAAAAGTAGTTGGGATTTGGACAGGAACATGGCCTTTTGGATTGGAGCCGTGTTTTCATCTGGTTTGTTGGTTTAGGGGAATGGAACCCAATGCAATGCATGCGGAATCATCCCCTTCTCTACAGAAAAGCATCCTCATATTCCCAAAAAAAGACAAGATTTTCACCAATTTGGCTTCAACTAGGTGGTTCCAAACGCTGTCAAACAATGTGCAACTTGGAGGACATGACCATGTGACAGCTCTCTTTTTTGGATACTCATGTAAGTTTCTAGCGACAGAATCTTTACGTGCACTGACGCTGACGTTTGGCTTGCGGGGAATGAAATCGTGCCGGAATGGAACGGTTGTTCCGTGGGAATGCAATAGAGCACAAACAATTATTCCAAGACCATGCCCTATTTTTGATTTGTTGGAATTGTATGGAGAATGAGCTGGGAATCCTGAAAAAAAAAACCCGTTATTCCATTTGAAAATGGTAAATGAAAAGTATTGCCGTTCGTAATTAATATAAATTTTTTGTTTCGAATAATAATTACAATGAAATGATTAACCTATTATGATTGAATATGTTTGCAGTTAATATATTAATTGAAAAGATATTCTGTAAATAAGTAAGCTAAAGCAGATAATATCTTTTAGGAAATTGGTTCCTTGATATTGTTTATAATTAAGATTTATACAACGTAGTTGCTGAAAAAATTGAGTTTTGAATATATGTGATAATAGGTATTCTAACTTAAAATCTTTTCGATTGGATAATTAACAATAAGAACTAAGGTGGTCCTTTTTCCACTTCCACCGGGGCTAAAACACTTCCCATCACATTGGTTTGGCAATATTAAACTTTGTGGGTCCCATCTTTTTTCAGCATCTTTTTTTGTTTGGTTCTGATTTCTGTTTGTTTTCTTTGTCTTGTCTTCCCATTTTCCTCGTTCTTTACTTCTTTATGTTTCATCTAGATTCTGATCCTGGTTCAAACCTTGGCAGAGTCTGTCATAAAAAAAAGAACACCCTGTGGTCTATCCATGTCACTTGTCATCCAGGCTATGTCGCACACATTAGTTTTGGATTCCTAACCAGCGTTTGATGTCGAGAAACACAATAGACCTAAAGGCTCTCGCATCGAGCTTCCTCATGACAATCAAAACACAGAGATCTTGATGAGCAACAAGGATGTAAAAGGGCTCAGACTTTAGGGTCGAGTTTGTAATCACCTCTTCAATCCTCTCAATTGCGATGGCTTGATGATCGAGATTGGCTTGAAAGTAGGAGAGAGCACGGAGGCTAGAGGGGCCAAATCCTCATTGGTCTTGAGAATGGAATTTTCGTCGTTGAAGGTGGCATTTTCAATTTGCATAAACAACTAAGTTAGAGCAGGGGTGAATATGAGCCACGGATCTGGAGGTTGGTAGGTGATGGTGAATTGGTGGAGAAGCGTACATTGCTAATGAGCTTGGCCGAGGGCTTTAGCTCCTAGATCTGATCTTTAATGGGGATTTTTCTTGTCTCCATGATTGGTCAATTGAAGAGTCTGATGCAAAATGGGACAATGAATAATACAGAGAGCAAAAGGGTGGGATAGGGATGAAGAGTGAAGCTATATGAGTTGGGCTCTTACTTACAATTGAGTTGTGAGTTGAAGAACTGGAGTGGAAGAGGACCAGTTGGGTGAGATGGACTACAAATTTGGACTTCAACTTAGTGAGTTGCTTGTATCAGTGATGGACTTTTTTTTTTTTGGTTGCTGATGATGGCCGTTCTATTATTGACTTGAGAGTGGTGTTTTAGAAGGAGAGAAAACATAGAGAAATAAATGAGAAGAAGGAAAGTGGCACAGCTGAGAAAGAAAGGGAGGAAAGCAATTAAGGTAGGATTTTTACAAAGGAAAATTTGTCAAAACATTGTCAGATGGAATGTCGTTGTAGCTATGACGAAAGTGGAAAAATCACGACCCTAAGAACTATGATGTGATAATGATGCCATAACTAATAATAGCATGAGCCTCATGCCACGCTGGTTCGACATTTTAGTAAGCAAAACAAATCTACTACATATGTTCGGTTACAAATAATTGGAGCTCTCATACGATTGCGACATTTTTAGGGTTTCTTTTCCTATAGAGTAAAGATGTATAATTGAAACTCACTTGGAAACGTCTTCCGACATTGATAGTTCAAAGAGGACCGACGTTTCACATTCACATTTGTCCATCGGATTTTCTAACCTCGTCGAATCTTGTCACTGAAAAGCACCATATTTTCACCATGCCATGAAACTCGCGTATATCAAGTTAGTGTCGTTTTCGAATTTGCGGTACAATCGTCGTTGGTGTCTGAAACTTGTGTCACCCCCGCATACATTGCAGCAGAAGTTACTGTGGTGACAAGAGACGTCGCCGGCAATCGCAATCAATCACATCGAAGGCCCATAATCATAAAGCCCAAGCTCAATGATCTCATAATTATTTGGTTGGAAGCTCCTTCTAATTGAGGAGATATGCACTTAGCAAGAGTTATTAACAAGCCCTTTTTTTTAAACCGTTGTAGTGCTACCCTTTTAACTCTTCAACTAATCAAATGCTTAATCCAACTCGGTTCTTCAAAATTGCTAAAACATTTACTTTTGTGTTCAAGTAAAAATGGAAAGGAAGAAAAATTCTTATGTGTAGTAAACACGAGATATCCAAACCTTTCATTCAAATACTATCGAAAAATACACGCGAAAAGCCTTGCCCTTGATGAGGGGACGCAATTCAAAAAGAGACTTTCGTGACATCTGAAGCATCGGAAGCAAGTGCCTCATCACTCGGCCGACCTACTCTGTAATTTAATCAAGTGGGTCATATTCAACCTACTCCGTAGTATCTTTTCTTCATTTATGTTCTTCTATTCCGGACATGATGTATAAGTTGCGTTTTCAACAAGATTCGAAGAAGATAATTGCCATCATTTCTTAACCATTTCCTTCCCATTGTCTCCCCATCCTCCACTTACCACAATTACTTTTCCCGTGAGAACTATTTCTTTCACCCGACCAAAACCCTTTTTTTCTCACCTCAGTATAAACACTTCAGTCGCGATATTTACGGAAGGTTACCTAACAAATCACCTATCAAATTCACATATTCAAACTCATCTCGAATCTAGCATGTGCATGTAATGATCACTGATGAACAAAAGTTGGCCACAAACTGATTCTACCAATTTCATCGAAGATGAATAAAACATAGACCCTATCATCAACGCCACATCAACATTCATTCATAGGAAAAGCTAAAGATTAAAAAGAAAAAAAGAAAAAAAAGACGGGCATTTGCTTCGGCCTCGAGTCGCATTGGTCAACAGCACGTCTCTTACCCTTTCCCAAAAGCTCTTGGAGACAATGTATTAAAGAACACTTCAATCCGCTCGGGAAAAGAATTTATTGAGCATAGAAAAAGCTCGTCATGATTAGAGAACAAACATATAAAAATATAAAGAGCGATGAGAGGAAAGTAAAAGGTTAGGCAAGCGTGCTCTTGAAAACATAAAGAAGCCACAAAAGCATGCTGTGCAGAGACAAACCATTGGAAGATAAACGCGAGGGAAAGAAAAGGAGCATACTTACAGTGATTTCTCATTACTTTTCTTTTTGGCACTTTGGAACTTTAGGATGTGATGTGAGAGATGTTCAGAATCAAATGATAATAGGGTCCCCGGAAAAGGGAAGAAGTGAGGCTGTCGCAGCATGACCTAGCTAGGGTTAACCACTTCTTCTTTTCTTGTTTTTTTTTTTTTTCGGTTGAAGTTTCAAGTTAGCCGGAGCTAGATCATGCTGGCAGCTTCACTCGTTCCCTTGTGGACGTGTGATCTCCTCAACTGCTCAAGAGGCCAACCGAGAGATACGAACTGATAAACCAAAAGGGGGAAGAAAAAAAAAACCAGAGAGAGAGAGAGAGAGATGTTTGATCATCACTAGGCTTCTTTCTCCCCTCTTCATTTGCTTAACTGCTGACGCTGAAGAATATGCTAAAAAAAAAGACAAAACAAGGGCTGAGATGGGTTGAACTAGCTAGTTAATTACTAAAGAATGGGACATGCGAGAAAGAAATATCTAATGCAATGGGGTGAGAAATGGAGCCAGAAAAGAACATGTGCACACTAATTTCTTAGGTACAAAAATAGAGGAGGGCAGCCGAGAAAGACCTTACATGCAATATGCAACCCATGACTGTTTGGACTATAAAGGGTTCTCGACCTTTGTATGAAGAAAGAGGGCTCGTGCAAATGTTAGCAGGCTAAACGAGCTCAATATGCAGAGAGAGAGAGAGAGACCAAGAAGGCAGGAAAATGATCGAGGACTCCATGAAGACTGTAAAAGAAGAGGAAACGCAGATCAACTAACGTCTTTGAAGGAAAAGCAGGACTAGATGAAGACTGATAAGGAAGAAGATTTGAGTGATGACCTTATGGAGGTGACCAACAGCCATAATTTATAGGGGGATTTGGGGCACGGACCAAGAAAGAGGAGAGAAATAAGGGTTTCTGGGGAGGGCAGAGGTAGGGCAAGAGAAAGCTGCAAAGAAAGAAACATAACCCATCTGGTGAAACAGTGAATTAAAGAAGCATCTAATGACTTTTGGGCGGCCGACGACCTCTGTGTATGTAGAGAGAGAGAGAGAGAGAGACTTAGACCAGGCTATACAAGTACAGAGATCGAGAAATTATTGAATGCACGGCAGACAAAAAATCATCACGCGGTGTAAAGAATAAATGTTTTCCTCTCATGTAGCTCTAGCTAACGTCTGCCTATATCATATTGAGAACTATCACAGTTTATAAGAATGTTCTTTCAGCCAATTGATTGATTGTGATCAATTGGTTATAAAAATAAACTAGTCTACAAGCTTTTTATTCTTGGCTTAGGCTAGATGGGTGTTTGTAATTCAAATATATCAACATACAAACACAGATCAACTAAGGTCCTTGGCTTACTGGAGTTCAAATTCGAAATGGTATGTAGTAGAAACGAAACTAAATTTTCTCTTGTTGGTATGATAATGTTCATGTAATCCATCCACAGCTTCTACTTTCCAAGACTCAACCGTGGGATAAAATGAGACTAGACGTGTTATGGGAAATCATATTTAGAGCACAAAAACCGATATTTTGATCGTCGATGTGTGTGTCTTGAGCATACATAAAAAATCTTGATTTTTAAAATGTGAATTTCGCTTTTATTACAAAAGAAGTAAACATATTTATAGTAAATATGATGAGATGGAGAGAAAGAGAGGCACAGATATTTGTTTGGATCCTACTCATGAACAACCCAATGAATTATGCTTGTTGATAATGTATATATGTTAATGAGCTTCACAGAGTTCAACGATTATGATTATACCCAATGCATGGACAAACAATAAATTTCCATAAAAAAGAGGCATTGTGTCATACTCTTTAAATAAGCTGTAAAAATGATAAGAAGGAATGTCCTCGGAACATAGCAAGAAGATATCTCAAATCGTTATGGAAAGTTTGTGTTCAAAGAAAGGATAATGATATAAATAATCCATAAATTCTGATATAATGTATAATGTGTTCATTAAATTTTTAAATTATTTTATGTGGCTCGTGAATTTAATTCAATGTACAATGTAATTTCTGAATTTTTAATTTATTTATCATAGTTCCTAAATTTTTTATATATATTCAAATCACTTTTTGTATCATGTAAAAATGTTTAATATTATCTTTTAATTTTATTAAGTTAAAAGTTCAAAAATCAAATTCAAATTTAAGTTCAAATATTAAATGTTGGATAATTTAAAATTTTCAAGATTTTACTGTACGTTAATTTAAAATCCATGATGTTTTAATATGGGGCGCCGTAAGAGACGTTCAAGATCGGGGAGCCGACACGAACGTGCGACAAAAATCGCATCAGAGAGGAGCAGTAATGAAAGTCGGGGGCGGGGGGGGGGGGGGGGGGGGGGAAGGAACAGGTGGTGGAAGTAGGGCGGCCCGAGCAGGGTGGGGCTGAGGGACCGAGAAAGAGAGGAGAGGGAAGCTCTGCCTGGTGGCGCATGCACGTTGCATCTCGCGCATTCAATACGCCGTATGCAAATCACTCTCTCTCTCTCTCTCTCTCTCTCTCTCTCTCTAGCATCTGCGCCTACGAGGATTTGTGATCAGTGATCGCAGCACGTAGGACAGCTAGGAGCTTTAGGGAAGGAGGGAGGGAGGGTTAGGTTAGGGGCTTTTCCCTCTTAACTCCTCCTACCTGAAATTCAATTCGAACAAAGACAAAGAAGAGAGGGTCCGGATTTCAAATCGAAAGTTGCCCTCTTTTCCCTTTCTCCTTTCGCTGCTGGACGACAAGGACGAGTCGGCAGTAGCGGCCAGGGTTGGGGGAGCTCCAATTATTGGGTTCCCTCCCGTGGAGGTTTCTTCTTCCTCCTCCTCAAGAATTTCGATGCAGCTTATTCAATGGATCTGACCATCGATATTTGATCGTAAAATCTTCCGAATTTTTGTATGTCATTCGCCATTTTTATGCAGAAATTTACGAAAAGAATGCGAATCCGTCGGCACCTCATAATTGCCCCCGACCCCCACACGCACAGAGAGAGAAATGCCCTCTCATTTGTCCTCGTGGATCTGTCAATTCGATCCCATCCCATCAACTGAAATGCCACCTCCATGTTGCCTCCCATCATCTTCTGTTTTCAACCCTCTTTTTTTTTTGTCCTTTTAAAATTTGTTCGGGTGCGGGGGAGGAGAATGAGGTTACGTTTCGATTCTCGGTTTGCTGCTCAACCAGGGGGGCACTGATCAAAGGACTTGGTAACTGAGAAGGAGATTGCTGAGCTTTCGCCTCCTATTCTATATGCTCTTTTCTCTTGACAACTTCTTGATTTAATGTGGGGATCGTTTCGTTTGAATTTACGCATAAAGCAAAGATGATAATATTTCCTTTTGCTTTCCCGTTAAAAATTTAAGGTGTCATTAGAATTTCTGAAAATTGGGAGAAAATCATATGTGATATCAATTGTCAAGAGTATATTGCGAGATTTTCTTGGTATTTCGACTTAAAATAATTAAAATGCGTGCATCACAAAATTAAAGCTAAGTTGGAAGAACGCAAACAAATACCTATCTAGACACACTCACAGTCCTAAAAAGCTTCAACTTCTAAGCTGCGGTCAATGGTCATAGATATTTTGCTATCCTATGACTACGCCATTTTGTGGATATGGATCGGAGAGAAGCAAACTTACTAGGCATCCCTGGATGATCTAGGTCTTGTCTATATCAATTTTTTACAGGCCTCGCATGGGTCCCACGAGATTCAACAGTTTTTTTTTTTGGTCGAAAGATTCAACAGTTCAAATGTACTGAACTTACCACATATGATGTATCTAACAACTTGTGGGTAGAGATGTTTTTAAAATTACCACGTTAGAGAAATTTTGGATGGGAGATAGGACACAATTCAATTTCGATGTGGCGTAGAATATGACCACTTGGACTTTTAGGGAAAATTACAAAAAAAAAATTATAAATTTATTGCATTTATACCAATTAAGTGCTAAACCTTTCAATTTGACAAGTTTAATCTTAAATATTTTTGTATTGGTACCAATTCAGTTCATCCGACCTTAGGTTGGAAATTGCTTATATGGGTTTTAATGATCTTATATGGTATGATTAATACTGACGCAATTTTTTTTTTTTAATACTTTTTGAGAATTTTTAAATATTTTTTATTTATTCCCTTTTCTTTTCTTTCTTTTTTTTATTTTTGTCGTCGATGATGGCCCCCCGCCCAGATCCAAGTGAGGGTCGAAATCCTCACCTGTTGGCCAACGAGGACATCCCTCGCCTAGACTAGGCAAGGGCGTTACGACCCTTGCCCTTGTCGGCCATAGGCAAGGGCGCGAAGGCCATCACCTGGATCTAGGTGAAGGTCTAATGCCCTTGCTTGTGGCGAGCAAGGGCGCAATGCCCTCATCTGGATCTAAGCGAGGGCCTAATGCCTTCGCCTAGGGCCTACGAGGGCGTTGCGGCCTTTGCTTGCCACGAGTGAGGGCCTTTGCTCCCTTGCCCATTGTCAACACCCTCACCCGTGGCCGGTGAACTTGCTGGTCAATAGTGTATGAAAAAAGAAAAAAATAATGAAAAGAAAAGGGAAAAAAGAATAAAATAATAAAATAATTCTAAAAAATATTTTAAAATTATAAAATTTATTTATGTCGACGCCAATCGTGTCACGTAGAACCCTCGGAGTCCATGTTAGCAATTTTCGGTCTAAATTGATTGGATAAATTAAATTGGTACTAATAGGAAAATATTTATGATTAGTTTAATTGAAAGGTTTATGACCGAATTGGTACCGATGTAATAAGTTTATGACTTTTTTTATATTTTTCCTGGACTTTCAAGTAGGGAGCATCTCCCAAGACTGCAAATTTGCAATTCAGGTTTGGGCCGAATGGGGGCACAAGCCATCTTATGCTTTGATTAGTCAAACTGTGCTTGTTTACTCATTTTTAGAGGTGTCCATTTAGGGTGCGTTTGTTTGTGTTTTTTTTCTTTTTTTGTTTCGGGGACTATTTCTGTTCCAAGGAATAATTTTTTATTAGAAAAACACGTTTGGTAAACTTGTTCCGGGAATAAAAAAAGAACAGAAACACGTTTGTTAAATTTGTATTTTGTTTCTTTTAATTTTTTAATATTTTTGTTTTATTTTTCCTTTTTTTCTTTCTTTTTTCTTTTGGCCGGTCGCTGGCCTCGGCCATAGTGAGCGACCGGCCAATGAGGGCCGGCGGCCTCGCCCAGCCACGGCGAGGCTCGCCAGCCTCGACGAGGCTTGACCTCGCCTTGGTTGGGCGAGCCCAAGCTCGCTGAGCCGACGAGGCTCGGTCGGCGTGGGGCGAGGCTCGGCGAGCTCGGGCTCTCCCAAATTCGGTGAGGCCAAGCCTCGCCAGGGGCCGGCGACGCTCCGGCGAGGTTGCCGGCCCTCGACGGCCGGTCGTCGGCCATGGCCGAGGCTGGCGGCCAAAGAAAAAAGAAGAAGAAGAAAAAGAAAAGAAAAGAGTGGAGAGAGAAAATTTGTTCTTAAAAGTTATTCCGGAGACAAAAACAACTTTTTTTTTGTTTTTTTTTTTTTTTTTTTTTAACAAAAAAATAGATTTAACAAAAACGCAAACAAATGCGTTTACGTTTTTTTTATTTCCTAACAAAAAAATGTAAAAATCTGTTCATAAACAGAAATGAGAAACACAAACAAACAGGCCCTTATTGACCCATATATAATGTCTGACAAAAAAAAAAACCCATATAAATTGAATTGAGTCATATGTATTAGCTAAATTTTGCTAAGTGGGTAGATATGGGCTTAAGTAATAAAGTGTAACAAAATGAGGGCTTTTTAATGGGTCCAAAGCCCAACCCATCTGTACTCCCTCTTGAGGCCTGCTTGCTTGCTCCTCCCTTCTCCACCGATCCTGATACCGCCGGTCTCCGTCCGTGGTGAGCTCCTCTCATTTTTGGCGTCGCCGCTGCTCCCACCGCCTATCTCCAACACCACCTCCATTCCAACAAGAAGCTCAGCCAGAATCACCGTCTACGGACTCCAATCGTCAGGGAATCCAACGGCTTCCCTGAGTTGAAGCATGATGTTTTGCGACCAGCACATCAGCGCGGTTCGCATGTTGCCCACGAATCTAGATGAGCCAGGGGCTGAGTGGTTAGGCTTGTGAGCTACCACGTGAAGAAGCCTGACGGAGTCCTAGGCTTCTCGTATAGAATGTACGAGAGAGGCCAGACCCACGACGCAGCGGTGATCTGAACCGCACGCGGCGTGATCGTCGGAAGATATACGATCGTTAATCCTCTTTCTCACGGAGGTTGGGACCGCTTTTTCTAAGGGCGAAGAAATGAGAGTTGGGTCTTCCCCAACAAGAGGCTCAGCTAGAACCAGCAACTACGGAGTTCGATCGTCGAGGAATGCGATGGCGACCCTGAGTGTAAGCACGATATGCGAGTCTACTTGGGGAAGATCTGCCTCTAGGACTATGCCGTGTCAATCCGTTCCGGAAGAGCATGACGTTTAGCGATAAGCACATCGGCAAGGTTGGTCCGTCACTCGCGAATCTAGATGAGCAAGATATTGAGTGTTAGGTTTGTGAGCTACCCGGTGAACAACCCGGGAAAGAAGCCCAACAATGTTCTAACTTCTAAGCTTCACGCATAGTGTATGGAAGGGGCGAGACCCACGACGCAGCGGTGATCGGAACTGTACCACGTGCGATCGTCCGAAGATATTCGATCGTCAATCCTCCGCAATCTAACTGTCTTCATGTCTTCCATTTATGATCATTTAGTTAAAGAATTACAATCTTTCAAGCTTTAAAAAATCGTGAAAATTAGTGTAGGATTTAATATGTCAATAATTATTGAATGATTGATATTAAGAGATGTCAGATACTTCATTGCTAAATTCGGAAAAATTTGCAATAAAGAAAGATCACAAACAAGTCGAAAATCTTATTTAAGACTTTATGAAACTACAAAAGAAAATTATTTTTTACACACTACGGGTCAAACGCTAAGCTGCCAAACGCGCTCTAAGATTCTACACCAATCTATGGATATAGTAAGTAACATGGCATACTCTAATTAAGCCTTTAAACAAGTTGGTCATATTTAACATCCAATCACTTGCTGCCACCTGCCATATACCAACTTTATACATCAATGGTTATCACATCTATCATCATCCAAAAGGTAAAACCCATCGTCATTTATTAGTTGCAGCGCGTGCTAAACGATCTTGAAGTTGAAGTTGCAGAGTCCAAGAGTCGTGCAGTAAAATGTGGATCAACAGTTGGCCCCATTGAAGCGGAAACCTATCTGATCCGATTTCAAGACCCATCAGTCAAACTATCAAAAGCAAATTAATTTTCCGAATATGGCATTGCACTGTGAACGGTAGCTATTGATGAACGAAGCTACTACTAAATATAAAATGCAAAGAATGGAACAAGTTGCGATCACGATTGTTATTCTGCACCAAAACCATGAGGGTGACGGCTTCTATCTTTTGACCACGGCTTCAAAGGAAAGGCTAAGGACAACAAACAATGCGAAAGTTCTCCACTTACAGGATGGAGTTCCATATCTGGCTCATGCCCATTGATAGTTTGGATGATCTGCAGCCAGGATTAAAAGAAAAGCACTCATCAGTTAAGACTGAACCGGAGCCTAAAAACTATTGATACTAACTAATTGGCAATCAGATAGGCTAGGCCAACAGCAATCTCCATTCAAGACACTCATCACACTGGTGGAGGAAGGGAAACCAACGATTCATGGCGAAGAATCATCTCAATGATATCAAATATGAAGAAGAAAAAGGACATAATTTCTACGAAAGATAAAATCAAATAATCTTCTTCGGTGGGTGAACATTTTACCTCAGCCCAGGTACCGTATTAACAGAACCGACTCTAGTAGCAATAATCAGTCGCACAAAATGAACAGCCACTAGAATGTTCATCCATTGATAAAAAGAAAAGGAAGCTCTTCAAACTTCATGAAATAATGATTACTTTTAATCAGTTGGTAAAATCATTCAGACATTGAAGGCCAGGAGAGTGTCCATGACCAGGAAGAATGCAGTGGATAAGAAAGAAGAATACTAGTAGCAAAACAATTTCTAGTGATCCATATTCCATCAGACTATCCTTCAGACCAATTACCTCAAAGGCAACGAATAAAGTCAAATTAAAGGAGTAATCAAGTGACAGAACAATAGATATGTGACTGCCGAGATTTTTCTTGCATTATTAGCTTATGACATATGCTCTTTGGTCTTGGTCAAAGAAAGGAATTAGCTACTCAGCATAAATTTTCAAAAGGCGGTGCGGACATATAGATAGCACAATGTCAAATGCAGAGTGAGAGTCCTGTATGTGCACACTTACATCTTGTGTCGAACTATGGGTTAATACCAAAAAGGACTAGCTCTTACTGTGGGAGAAAAACCTTCCTATTAAATAGTACATTCTTTTGTGGACCATGATGTGACCAAGTTGATTTTGTTCGACGAACAATTCATATGTCGACCATGCCAAGAAAACTGTTTTCCAAAACATTCAGATTTCTCCAGTTTCATAGTTGAGACGCTTATCTACCTTCCCCACCGCCCTTGTCTTAGATTGAGACCTCTTGGCAAAGCAAAGTTGATTATTAAATTACTGCCTGGCAGGCTGCTACCGCACAACGTTCCGCCTACCCCACTCACCGCCCAGAGTCGGACGAGAATCACGGTTAGCAGTAGAGCCTTTTTCTTTGGTTATTTCCTCTGATCTAAGTATGCATCTTTTGCATCACACTTCTTTTCCATTTCCTTCCAGCTGGTAACAGGCCTTTCTCTCTGACAGACGCCCAAATTATCAACACATCCCAAGAGAAAAACAAACCAGAAAAAATCTTTAATAGCAATGGGAAAGAAACAAGCCAGTTAGTCGAAATGGAAATTTTAATAAGAAAATCAGAAATCAGCATGGCTCTGTGACATCATAACACACAAAACAGCCAGCCAATCCATCAAGTATCTGCAAATTTGGGACAATATTATTAAGAAACGGCATCAGAAAAAAATTCCACCACACCCGTAAGTGCATAAGCAATATGCATAACAATACATTATGCAATTGGATACTTGACATCTCTCGCTCTTTCACTTACAAATCTCATGCCATTGCCAGCAGGCGAATCGACACGAAACTTACATTGCCCGAGCAAATTGAAATATTCAAAACTTCATTAAATCATTGAGCAATCGAAATAGCATTACCTCAAACACCCTCATCCGAACCAAACTGCAACTTTCTTGATGTCTCCACAATCCAAGCTCAACAACGACTTCCGCCTGGAAAATCTCTTACATCCGCACAATCACATTCCAGCACTCAAAATCGTAACCTCAATTAGCACTAGCAATGCCCTCATCGAACCGACAAGATCAAGAACTCAATCATCACCACTTAAATCAGTCTTCCTCGCTACCAGTTCACTAGCCTTCACATAACTCACACCACCACGTCCGCATTTCACCAAATCGTCCAGACCCAACTCGCCAAACCATCCCAAATCGAAACTTTCGCTCTTACCAGCCAGACAAGCCCGCGAAATCAGCCGCCCAACCACCGCCCTCTCGCTCGCCGCCCTCTCGTCAGCCACGGCGACCCTCGCGCCCATGAACGGCTCCGCGCACTTGTCCGCCGCGAAGCCGGCGCACTTCTCCTTCGCCGCAACGAGGCAGGACTCCATCTCGCGCACCTCGCACTCCTCCCTCTGCTTCGGGTCGGCCTTCCGGCAGGCGAGCGCGGCCCACCACGGGGGCGCGCAGCTCCGCGACGCGGCGACCGCGCAGCCGATCCGGGCGCCCTCCTCGCACTGCTCGACGATCTTGGACTCGGAGGACGCGAGGGCGGCGGACCAAGAATGGAGGTCGCGGAAGGCGAGGACGAAGGGACCGGCGGAGGGGTCGTCGGTCGGAGCGGCGGGGAGGGGGCCGCGGAGGAGAGGGAGGGGGTGGGGGAAGAGGGCGGTGGTGGCCGACGGCGAGTAGTCGTCGAGGTGGTCCGGCGACGACATGGGTTCCGGTTCCGGTTTCGGTTTCGGACCTAAGCTGAGTATGGCGAGGGGTTTTGGTTTGTCTAAAGGAAAGGAAACGGGCCGGAACAGCCCGGACATGTGTTATTTGGGCCGTCCGGCCGGCCCATGTTGTTTCCTAGACCGCCCAAGGCATGCGCTGGGCCAAGCGAGGTCAGGCCCGTGGGTTGTACAGGCCCAAATCTCGCCAGCCCAACTTGTCGATAATCAGTAGCTGTTGGGCTAGTGATCTGTCATCAGTTGGCTATTGAAAAATTCAAAAAAACTTGAATCGGGTCTGAGCACAAGTCCCACCCGACGCGATAATAAACGCTCCAACTTGGGCACAGCACTACACAAATGGTCGAGTCGTCTAGCCCACTACAATGGCAGGGATAGAGCTAAATGACTTCTATAAATTAACTCACTGAAGATATTGTTTACTTTATCTCGTACCATATAGTGCCATTTCTACTGGAGGGGTCCCACTCTAATATCTGGTAGCCACTTCTCGTCCTCATCGAATCATCCCAATAGCTTTCACGTGGTTCATCCCGAATCACATAACTACTGGAGGGGGTCCTAATCTAATGTCATATTGTGAGATTTTTCGATTAACTCACTCGAAATATTATCTATTTTGGCTCATTCTATATTGAGCCTCACGGTTTTATCCTTTAGCGTCCATGTAGGTACTATAGTACTCTAGTCTAAGTGTTCTTAACTTTGGAGTTCTAAGGCAAAATTTGCTATTACATCAAAAGGTGTTGATGTGAGTTAATTATAATTTTCACATATTTGTCTTCGACACCCTTTCCTCTATTCGATGTGTAATTCGGTTTATTCCCACCTTCTTCGCTATTTTAGAAACCTGTCAAGAGCTGTTCCTTATCTGAATTCTTGGCTTGGCTTCCATTTTCTATCCTTATTGGATTGAGTCATTACAATAATGGCCCATCTAGAATGAGAACTATTATTTTTGCCTAGGTAGTGATGTCATTCATTTAAATCACAAAACTAGAGAAAACATGGGACAACACCATAGGACTAAACCTATCATAAGAGATAGCCTCGTTGACCAGATCGGGAATTCTATTAGAAGAAAGAACATTAATTATACCTAACTTCGAAAAAGCTCATTTAGCTATCATGTGAGTAATAGAATTGGCAGACCTAAGGGGACCAAACTCAAGACCATGCGTGACAGAAAACTATAAATATCCAAACCGTAAGTATGGGTGGGCCAAGGGCATAGCTCTTGGCAGCAAAAACTATAGTTTCCTTGCAATCTCCTTCAATCAAAACATGGAGATGTGAAATACCAGCAAGGTGACAGGTAAAAAGATGTATTGTCACCTCATTGGCAATAGAGGAATCTAACAAGCTTTCGTTGTTGCTTGCAATGCAATCCTCAAGTGATTGCGAGCAATAAAACGCAACAACACTGCGATGGTCTTTTCAAGCGCCATCAATATTGATGATATTGACGGATGGTGGTCACAACCTTCTTAAATCTTGGATTACGGCCTCCTAGTGTGCATAGAACTTGTATAAAGCTTTTGAGAAATATTGAAAATCCTACAACACTCGTCTTATTAACTGCATAGTGTTAGATCGCTCTCCATTGTGCACAATCACATTTCAACCCTTCCAAATGTTATCGCATAGGATAACAGCAAACCCACTCAGTCGAGTAGCGTTAATGGCCAAGTTACCTGATCTGCCATTATTGTTCATGAACATATCAATTAGTGTCATTTGGCTATCCCATTGCCTTGATCCTGGAATTAACAGGTCTGCCCCCTTCATGCCTTGATTAAGTTAGCCCCAATAAATGAGTTTGACACAATGATCCGCTGAGTCAGGGATCCATAGGTAATGCTCCACTTGAACGTCCTTTATACTCCTTGTTAAATACACATGTCCTGTTTGAACATCTATCATAAGTTTCAGGATGGCTTTCCAAATCAGCGAAGCATTTGTCATAACACTTTCGCTTAAAACTCATCAATGTTGCTGATCACTCCCCAACTTAGCTTCATTGGCAAGGCCTCATTAAACAACCAACTATGCCCAAAGTTTAATTCACTTGGAGAGTTTGGATGGCATTAAGTATCCGAACCGGTCGGTGTGAAGAATTGCAGCTTTCCATCATCCATTGCCCCACCAAAATCTGCGAGTAGTTGCATCTAATTTGTCAGACATTGATTGTTACCTTCATTGATCGCAGGCATGCTCTAAACTATTATTATGATATAAGTTATCTGGCTAAGAATAAACTGTTCTATATTTTAAGGTCTTGGTTAATTTTACACCTTTCACGTAAGAAAATCAAAGTGCTTTGTTCCTTGCACCTTCAATCTCCAAGGGGATGCCCAGGCTATGTAGTATCGCAATTGATGGGCTTCTTCTGTAGCTCCTCTTGACATTATCTTTTATCCCCATACACACTTTTCTTGAGACAATGAGCATCAATTTCTGAAAATTCACTACTTGTCTAGAGCAAGAGCACTAGGACTCAAGGCATGCTTTTAACGCCCTCACCTGCCGCTTCATGGCCTAGGTAAATTGTAAAAGTTGGTTTAAAAAGAAGAAGAAAAAGAATAGTTGACTTGGTAAAAAAATTGGCTCAAACAAAATAGAAAAGTTGAACCGATAAATTGAAGAAGGTTGGAACTAGGATCATAGTTGGATATTGAGCACTATATTGATCAATGGAATGGACCATTGGTATTTGAGTTGATATGATTGTAATAATATAACTTATTTTGATGTCGTGTGTATATTATATAGTGGATTCAAGATAGACTAATAATAATATTATTTGTAAATATGTATAGTGAATGCATGAGCTTAAAAGAGGTATGTACTATTCATTAGATTGTGATTGCTCCTACCTTTCATCTTAACTGTTTTTCAAGTTTTTCAGAATGATAAGTAAAACAAGAGTGCTATTAGCGATGAACTTTTGGTAGTTGGACTTTTGAGTACAAGTTTAAAGAATTTATATATTTGAGAAGATATGTTTGGGTTTAGTTGAGTTGTAGATGTATATATACTTCTTGATGGATTTTAGAAACTCCAATTCTGAATCAACTCATTATTTTATTAGATAAGTAGATTGATATATTTTTAGATAAAAAGTTTATGTTTATTTGTGTTTGAGATTGCTTCCATGAAATAGGAGGATGGGCTTGACATTTATTATTGTAGGAGTAGGGTATGACATAAAAAAACATAAAAGCATCAACACATTTGATATGCATGATGGCTGCACTACCTCTCTTTGCCTTTAAACTCGAAGTGGTTCTAAACTGTTTAGATCGACAAAGCATCTTAGCGAGAATTTGTGAATTACTTACAGAGAGGGAAGGGAAGAGCGCATCCCCCTGTTTAATGCATCCTTTCGGCGTGACATTGCCAACACAATGGCCACTGAGCAACATGGTGGAATTCAGATGGAAGTACATGGCTCAATCAATTTCTCTAGAAATAGCACATGGGTTTTGTTTTAATGTGAAAAAAAGTTGTTTCAATGGTACGCGTAGTATTCTTTCAAACTTTTGGCCTCAATTGCGGGATAAAATCTCCTAGACTTTCATCACGCTATCGCCCTAACTACCAATCAATTTTCATGGATAAACTAATATTGAGATTAGGGTACTTTTTTTTTTTGTTAATAAGTTTACTTTGTAGTCTCGATAACCACGATAATCACGAGAATAACAAAAATGAGGAGATGAGCTTGTGCACTGGAGATGGGTCGCCCTTGATGCACGGAATATATAAGCTAGGTCCGATCAAAGATTTTTATTACCAAATTATCAATAATTTACAATACTTTGCCAAGGACATGAAATTTTGTACCATGTCTTATTTTGGAGTGGACAATCAATGTGAATAATGCTAACACCGAATGTAAAAAGATCCGTTCAAAATTATTTATATTTTGACTTACTCTCGGTTTCTGCTTATAACTTTTTCTCTCAAATTTAAAGATATAAATATTATGTAGAACTTACAAATTATACGTGATTATTCAATAAAACGTTTCAATATCTTTAAAGACTTCAACCGTGTCGAATTAAACAAATGTCAAATATTAACATCACAAAATTACAGAAGGTCAACAGTCAAAACAGCAAAAATCATGTTAGGGTCCAGACAGAACATTCACTACTACCATCTTTAAACAAGAAAAATAGAATTCGACCAAAAAAAAAGAACAAGAAAAGAAAAATAAAATCTCAGACACACGTGAGAGCGTGCCGGATGCCACCCTAGACTCCCCCTCCCTCCCTCTCAAAGGCGAAGCGAAGCTCTTCTCCGGAACTGCAAGTGAGATTCTGCAGCCGCTCTCTCTCTCTCTCTCTCTCTAAGCTCCAAGTTCTAAACTTGAAGGTAGTTTCCGCCTCTTCAGCTTCACATTCTCGATCCTCGTTCTTCATCTCCCTCTTAGATTAATTCAGATGTCACGATTTCAAGAATTTACTTCTCTTCTGTTTCTTCTCTTGCGGTTATGCACTTTCGATTCGTGAAGTTCCGGTATTTCCAACGAATGTGCACGTTGCCATGACGTGGAATCCAAGGAGTGGAGTGATTAGGGTTTTGGGTTTTGTGGGTCGTGATGTATGCACTTGCAGGTTGGCGAAAGATACGATTTTTTTTTAGGACGACTTATGTGCTTCCACTGCGTGACGATTCAAAGTCGAAACCTTTGCGGTGAATCTTGTGGGTTTCTGTAGAGACAAAGACGAGGTTTTATATGGGTTGTTTATAGACTTGATGTCCATTTTGTGTTTTGAGCTCTTGGATGACACGTTGTGATCTTTCTCGTTAGAGATTGGTGTGACAATTTTTTCTGTGAAAGTAGTTTCATCCGTAGAGACTTCGCATGCCTGTGTTTATGCTTGATGCCACTCTCTTAGTCATACCTGGGACTGCAAGTGTCTGTTAGAAATTGGTTTCGCTTGGTTTATTGATGACCATTGACCTCACTATCTTTTCCTCTTTTGTGTTCTCCTTCAGCATTCTTGGAGTCGCGGGACATGACTAAGAGAAAGAACCCTCTCGTCTTCTTAGATGTGTCGATTGATGGGGATCCTGTGGAGAGAATTGTTATCGAGGTAACCTAGAATAGGAGTCGTTCATCCAAAATATCTTTTTGTCTATGTCATTTTTCTCTAAGAAGTCTTGACTGTTGCTTTTCTATCGGAAGCACACTTACATTCGTGCTTTTTTCTGAGTCTTGCAGCTCTTTGCTGACACTGTTCCCAGGACAGCAGAAAATTTCCGATCACTCTGCACAGGTTCGTTTGATCTAGATTTCTCATCACTGGTAATTGATTTTGAATGAATTTTATGATGGCTCTGTCCATGATCAAGATGGATTTGATGTGGATACCACGTTGCATAATCTCTGTTATCAAAGTTTTCATTTAGGTGAATAATAGATCTCTAGGTTTCTAAATTCTCCCCATTGCTTTTAACAAAGGTTTGGCACTTATTGTGAGTCTTGGTTTGTTGGTCCAGGAAAATATATCTAAAAGACATGACATATAATGTTTAGATGCAAAAGAGCATGAAAACTAGAAGCTCTGATTTTGCTTAATTTTTTTACCAAGGTTCTTGGAAGTCTTGACATCAATTGACAAGCTCTATGATGCTTTACTCTTTCTTTTCTTGCTCGCTTCCACTCTAATATGAGTGTAACTAAATGAACACTCTTTTCATTCTGTTGGTGTTGAGTAAGCAGTATGGGTTGCATTGGCATTTTATAGATTGTTGATGGTATTTTCTATTCAATTTAGGAGAGAAAGGAGTGGGGAAAACTACTGGCAAGCCTCTGCACTACAAAGGATCGTACTTTCATCGAATTATTAAAGGGTTCATGGCCCAAGTACGCTATTTTTCTCTTTATCAATCATGTTCATTCTTGTGATGTATTTACTTTAAGAATAGTCTAATTAGCACATTGCTACTAATTACTTCACCTTCAGACTGCATATAATCGTAGTGTCCATTGCCTATTGAGCCTTTATCTCTGAGAGTCGAAGAAAGCTTGTCAAATTAGCATAAGGACTTCATTGTATGCGAGCATCTCGTACAGATGTGTGAGCCTTATTATGCGGCTTGACAGTGCCAGTAGGTATAATGGGGTCCTGATTGTAGATGAAAGGATGTGAGTCTGTTCAGCTAAGGGGTTGATGGTGGCTTGTCCATTGGATTGCAAAACCTGTGAAATCGATCTTGAAAACTGTGAAGTTCAAGGATGAAAGAAGATTGTCCGTTATACTTATTAGACCGAGACCAAGAGAAGAAGAAAAAAAGAAATAAATTGGTGAATGCACGTTAACAGTCATTTTTCTGTCAATAATAGCATCACTTAGAATATATTCCCTGCCTTGATTGGTGGGGGAGGCTGCTGGCCCTTGCTTTATCTGTTACATAGCTTTTAATAAACGTAAATAGAATAATCATTTTTTTTTTTTTGAAAAAGAATCTATAATTAGAAGTCTGAAATCTGAAGAGGGCAGTTTTTGGGCGATGGACGATGATTTTAGTAGCAACATAGAAATCATTAATAAATTCTAATTTTTTTCCCTTCTGTAAAAGCCTCAATCATGATAGTCTTGGAAGTCACTAACTTCTTGCAAACGAGAGCTGGAGAAAAGTTGAAGCTGGGAAGCTTGCGAAGAGTGCTAGCCAATTTTAAGATTCTATTAGTATTGTCATAGCCATCTGCATCTTATATTGGATGAGTGATTTTAGAGTCGCTAAATAAGTTGTTACCTAGGATCCTCTGATTTGAAGGTTTAAATTCCTTGTGCACTCTGTTTATGTGATGTGTATAACTGGAAGCTCATTAATCCTCTTCACTGTCTTCACAGGGTGGTGATTTTTCAAATGGAAATGGTACTCTTCCCTTCTTGTAAAAATTACTAATGTTCATGATTGGATAAACTATTTTTGACTACATAGTCACGATCGGACTAGAAGAAGGGATGACCCTTTTTGGATTGCAGGCACTGGTGGAGAAAGTATATATGGAGGGAAGTTTGCTGGTAATATTTCTCCATCAACTTGACTGCTTTTTGTTTATTAACAATTTAGTGATTTAATTTTTTTCCACACATCAGATGAGAATTTCAAACTAGCACATGATGGACCTGGTCTTCTCTCTATGGCAAATGGTGGGCCAAATACCAATGGGTCCCAGTTCTTCATAATATTCAAGCGCCAACCTCACCTTGATGGGTACATTTTTTTTTTTTGGAAAAAAAATTACGACGTGCTTTCCAATTAGTTTATAGTATTCATGGAAATGTTACTGTTCTTCGTTAGTGAATTATGAATATGATGTTTACAACTTATGCAATATGTTTTTCCTGGCAGGAAGCATGTTGTATTTGGGAAGGTTACGAGGGGAATGGAAGTTGTGAAGAAAATTGAACAGTTAGGAAGTGCCAATGGAAAACCCCTCCAACCGGTGAAAATTGTAGATTGTGGTGAGACTTCTGAAAGAGGAACTCAAGATGCTGTTGTGGAGGAAAAAAGTAAATCTGCAACACTAAAAGGTACTCATTCTTTCGTGATTCCCTCAATTTGCTACCTTTTGTGGGATGACTGTTACGAGTCTCCTATTTCCAATATGTAATAGAATTTTTTTTATCAGCAAAAAAGAAACGATCTGCAAGAGATTCGTCTTCTGAATCCCAAGGAAAAAGACGACAGAGAAAATCCCGCAAGGAGAGAACGAGGAAACGAAGGAGATACTCTTCATCTGATTCCTACAGCTCTGAGAGCTCTGATAGCGATTCTGAATCTTATTCCTCAGACACTGAGTCAGAATCCGAATCACAGTCTGAGTCATTGGTATCTGATTCAAGCTCAAGTGATGGAAGGCGCAGGAAAAGGAAGTCAACAAAAAGAGAAAAACCTCGTCGGAAAAGAGGGAAGGATAGTCGTGGGGAGCGAAAGAGTGCCAGATATGACAAAAAATCAAGGCGCAAGTCCGAACGGTTGAATTTATTTGGATTTTTTGTTTGCTACATATAAGTTTGGCACTCGGCCCAACTGCTTTTTGTTTGCTTTGTATTGAGAGTGGCCATTTTTTTACCTTTTCTTTCCAGGAGTGCAGATAGTTCAAGTGATTCAGAAAGTGAAAGTTCTAGCCGTAGTAGGAGTAGAGATGACAAGAAGAAATCTTCTCGACGTGAGTCTGCTCGAAGTATTAGCAAGTTAAAAGATGCTGAAGCAAATTCTTCTGAGAATTTAGGTATGCCAATTCTTGGAGTTGTCTCTTCACTTTTCTATAAATTGTTTTTGATTTAATGAGGAGTTTATCCAATTGGATCTCTGCTGCTTTTGACTTGGAAAAATTTGCTGTAGAATCACCAAGGGATCGTGAAATCAAGAAAGTTGAGGACAACTCATCACATGAAGAAGGTGAATTTTCGCCAAAGAATGATGTTCAGCATAATGGACGTGGTAGTGATGCAAAATTTGGTAAATATGGTGATCAACGTCCCCGTTCAGATGGTTCAAAGAAGTCCAGGTTTCAGCTCTTGCCTTTCTTATGTGTTTTTTTTTTCTTGGTAGAAGGTTTGGGCATAATTTTTGTCATTCAGAATGCTTCCCAACACCTTCCGACTATAGTAAACTTTTGTGTATATTCCTGAAATTCAGCGGAAGCATGAGGGACAGCCCCAAAAGGTTGGCCAACAGTGTCCCTCAGGGAAGTCCGTCGAGCAGTCCTGCGCATAAAGCCTCTGAACCTTCTTCCTCTATTCGTGCCCGCAATACATCAAGAAGCCCTGTGCCAGATGGTAATTCAAAGCGCATTAGAAAGGGCCGTGGCTTCACAGAACGTTTCTCCTATGCCCGTCGATATCGTACCCCATCTCCAGAAGATGTAACATATAGGCCCTACCATTATGGTAGAAGAAACTTTCATGACAGGAGGAATGATAGGTGAGCTGGACTTTTCCAAAAATGGCATGGCCAATATTTTATGTTTGCTACTGCTTAGTGCTTAATGGACTTGTGTAGGTATTCAAATTACAGAAGCTATTCTGAGCGCTCACCACACAGAAGATACAGAAGCCCCCCAAGAGGCAGGAGCCCTCCAAGGTTCTTTCTCTTCTTTGAAACACACTTTTGCTCATGCTACTAGTAGAAAGCTGGTACAATTTTTTTTTTCTTTAACTAGATATTAAGAATCTTAAGTACAAGTTTTTTTTTTAGGCTCACTTGATTTCCTCACTCTAAATGGTTGCGACACACCCTAATTTGTTAAGTTGACAAAAATAACCTGAGAGAACTAAGTGGTTAAAATTATAGAGGGAAAGGTTGAAAGAGATTTTTTATTGAAAAATGCCACTATATAAGACTGCCCATATTAATCAAAACAATGTGATTTTATTCTCCCTCCCTATGTTATTTTCCTTACCTTTCTATGCCCAACTTCATGTTGGCTTTTCTACTTGCTAATGTTATTTTTGAATGTTTCATGATGATATTGAACCTTCAAGGTGTTTAGTCAAAGGCATAAAATGTATACCTTAAACAGATGCAAACTTAAGGAATTTCAAGGGTGTGCACAAATAGTCAAACTTATTGATAGGAAAACATTGGTACATGGATTCCAAAATTTATCTTTCTTGTTCCACTCAAATAGCTTTTAATACCCTATCTGGGACGAAACTTTCTTTTCTGGGAAGAATCTCGGCCGAAACTATAAATTACATAGAAAACCTACCTAAAACTTCCATCAAACATAAACTGGAGATTGCAAAAAGTTATGACATAAGGTAAGTCATCTAGAGTTTGCAACTTTAACATGGATCATGACATATAATTACATATAATTGTTGGAGACTGAATTTTAAAGGAAGGATTGTAAATTAATGTTTCCATAGACATCATAGTGTGAATGTTATGAATATTCTTTAAAATTGGAATCCTGAGCTTTTAATATATTAAGGTGCTCAAATCTTAAAAAAATTCTTGTATAAAACCAGCGAACATGTAAACTTCTCCAATTAGAACAGAGTAGAAGAGAGAAGGGAGAACACTTAAGAAAGGTAGATGAAAATCATGAGATTGGTTGATCCACAAGGTATGTTCATCAATCTTACTATTAATGAGATCCCAGTAAGAGTTATTTTGGACCATCTCAATTTCAGGGTGTGTCTAAAGCTATTTGGGGTGGAAATAGTGTGAGCCTATTTTAATAGTGTCAATTTCTGGTTTAACCTTTCTTTTGGTCAATCCAAAACTTCTAATTTGTGCTTATGTATGCATTTATGTTATTCTTCGTCAATGGCGACAGACAATCTCTTGGAAACTTACCCTGCATGTATGTATTAAATTTCTGACTTTGTTTTTCCCCTTAGGAGTAATTAGAATAACAAAACAATACACAATTCATTCTCATTAATTGCTTATTTCTCTTATTCACTAAAGATGGTGATATTTTGAGTCATCATATAGCAGAGTTGTATATTTTTCTAATCGCTTCAATGTTTTCAGTAACATTGCAAAACACTAATGTTTTGAGTACCATATTTAGATATTTTTTAAATGCATTGCATGCTGTACACAAACACTAATGTACTGGATATAATAAGTGGGTCTTTGTTTTTGTAATGAACGGCTTTCTTCTTTGCTTCCTAAAGTACCTTATGGTAAGTATAATAAAGTTTGATTCCACATGGAAAATTACATAAATTAAGTAAATAGATACATTTGTATGGCAAAATTCACTTACTTCTCCACTATTTTCATTACTATCGGTCCCTTACCATCTCAAGACACTTATCCACTCTCAAATGCATTACCTTTTACTGTTTTACAAGAGTTTTCTTAATCTCATTTTTCAGAAATAAGAACAATGTATCTTTCATTACAGTGTTTTAACAATTTATGGCTACGAGTAAGTGCAATTTGGACATTGACTATTTTTAAAGTAAAGAATAAGCAAGGGGTGTTCTTTTTTTCACTGGAAATAGATGAAACATTTGTACTTACTGCACATGTGATGTTTATTTGGCTCCTCATAGATACCAACGAAAAAGAAGTCGAAGCAGGAGCGTGTCTCGCAGCCCAGGTGGTAATAAAGGCCGATACCGGGGTCGGGACCAGAGCCGGAGCAGGAGCGGGAGTCGGAGCCCAAGGCGTGGTTCTAGTCCAGCGAATAAGCAATTGCCACTGAGCGAGAGGTTGAAATCGCGTCTTGGGACCAGAGTCGATGAGCATTCTCCGCGCAGAAGAAGGTCCTCCTCGAGAAGTCGTGATTCCTCAAGATCTAGATCCCCTGATGAAAACCCAGACAAGCGTGAGGGCAAAGCTGCCCCTGTATCTCCTGCAAGGTCTCGATCCAGCTCCCCTTCTGGGAGGGGGTTGGTCTCCTATGGCGACGCCAGTCCTGATTCTGGGATCAACTAAAGGGTCTTCCACTTCACATCATCACGATTGGCCGAGAGATTTGATGATCTGTGGAGTACCTGCACCCAACGTTTTGAGTCAGGTGGACTCGCATGGGGTGTGCAACCGTTGGAATGAACCAAGAGTAGCTTGGACCGGCCTCACTCGGTCGGTATTATGTACTCGGTAATTGAAATTTAATGACATAGCTGCTGGATTTTTACGAGGTCATCTTAAACGTTCTGAGAATTTCCTGAGATCATGGCCCTCTCATTTGCATCTTATAAAACTTTAGTAGACTTGGATTTGATGCTGGTGATTTGGGTATTTCGGAATTTGCCATGATTGAATGGACTTCATCTATGTCTAGGGTAAATCTCAGGTGGTGGTTTGATAGTTGCGGTTCGTCCTCAATCTGGACACTAGGACCGTGAAATATAGATGCTTGGTCGAATGAATGATTGGATGGTCGAATCGAAGGTTTGCTCGGCGTCTGTTCTTGGGCGAATCCGGGTGTGCTGCTTGAACGTTCCTCTCGAGATGCCCGAGTGACCTGGTTGAATGCTAGTTTTCTAAGTGACAACAAAATTATCGAACTTGCATAGGAATCTCTCATCAATTTTGGGGTGTATTGGCCACGAATTACCCTCCAAAGTCTGCGATAGACCGACAAAATTCGAATCATTGTTTCGCTCTTCTTTTGGGGTCTAAAGAAATTGCGCATGTGAGGTAGCAATTGCAATGATAATACGATTTCTATGTTTTTAGATTTGAAAATATCGTAAGAAACGTACTTTACTTTTCATGCGATAACTATTTGGCCTACCATTACTTTTCAAAATATGATCATGCTTAAAATTTCATTTGGAAGAACATTTTACACTTTCACATATATTTTTATTTATGTAAATGTCATTTTCTTTTCAATATTAACCATCCTCGAAATTTTAAATTTTTACTACCACCGAGATCACCTAAAATTAACTGTAGGCCAAAACATTTAACACCAATGAGTTTGCAAGGAAGAACAATCTGGCCTTTTAATGTGGAGTTTTGATTAGAGGTATGTGAATGATCATCCTAAGAATAGAGATTTATTAACGGGCTTTTCCTCTCGATTCACCTAAATTTTGGCTAGGTAAGTTATTTTCCACCCATTTCCATCCTTTCGTTCTCCCCATTTTCTTGGAATGAGGTATCTCTCCAAAAAAATTCCACTATCAAGTTCGCTTCTCGTCGAGATTCATTTCTCTTTAAATTCGAATTGTTCCAAGCCTAGACATCACGTTACATTGCCCCTACACGCCAAAAACCAATTACCAAATCCTTGTCCGCCATTTTTCTTGTCTTCTTTCGGTTCATCTCCCTTTCAGTAAAGAACCAATGCAATGCTCTTGAATCTTACTTCACAACCACATTCCCGGTCCGAGAAACGCCATGCCATTTTGTCCGGTTGCTCGGGATTCCCAAAACAGGAGCCAAAACAACAACGATGTTCGACAACCCGGAAATGCAGCCGTGGATCTATCACGATGCCGAGATCGACCGGTCCAACCTCTCCAGGAAATCTAAACAAACGGGATTCCTCAAGTCCTTAGGAATTATCAAGCCTTGGTCCTCAAAGGCACCAAAGCTCCCCAAACGCATTCGTTTTCGACGGAAATTCCAGTGCTGCAACGTGTTTGCTATGGTGTTCTCCGCCCCATCACTAAGCAAAGACAACAGCAACAGCAACAGCTCTTTAGCAGCACCAGTTTTGACAATTTTGCACTCGTTGCGACGCAATTCGATTCGCTGTTCGCACATATTCCAAAGGGCTTTGACAGGATTTCAGATAATTAGTAAATTCTTGGATTGTCCAGGCTCGCAACAGCTTAGCCTGAAATCGCCTCACCACGGCAATCGCCTCATCAGTCCCAACTCTTATATAAAGAGTAGATCCTCTCCGATGGAATCATCACTTTCCGACCGACCACAAGCGCTTCTATCGACCAAGAGACAGGAGAGAGTATGAGCCTCCCAGAGAACCTCCTCCCCAACGAAGCGAACCCGGCATGGATGAACAAGGCCGACAACGCGTGGCAGCTGACGGCGGCGACGCTCGTCGGCATGCAGAGCGTGCCGGGCCTCGTGATCCTGTACGGGAGCATCGTGAAGAAGAAGTGGGCCGTGAACTCGGCATTCATGGCGCTGTACGCGTTCGCGAGCGTGCTCGTGTGCTGGGTCGGGTGGGGCTACCGCATGTCCTTCGGGGACAAGGGCATCCAATTCCTGGGCATGCCCAACGTCGCGCTCGACCAGAAATTCTTCCTCGACCAAACCTTCGGCGGCTACAAGTTCCCCAACGCGACCATGGTGTACTTCCAGTTCGTGTTCGCCGCGATCACGCTGATCCTGATCGCCGGGGCGCTGCTGGGGCGGATGAACTTCCACGCCTGGATGCTCTTCGTGCCTCTTTGGTTGACGTTTTCGTACACGATCACGGCGTACAGCATATGGTCCCCCAACGGTTGGCTGTCTAAGAAGGGAATCATCGATTACTCGGGTGGCTATGTGATCCATCTCTCTTCTGGTGTGGCCGGCTTCACTGCAGCTTTCTGGGTATGTGTCAATGCTTATGTCTGTCATCCTAACATTTTATCAATCACTTTGGTTGCTGGAAGTGAAATAGGACTAAGTACGCACGTATCTCAATCTTGCTAAATACACAACACAGGTTGGGCCGAGGGCGACCAAGGATAGGGAGAGGTTCCCTCCCAACAACATCCTCCTCATGCTCGCTGGCGCCGGGCTGCTGTGGATGGGATGGACCGGGTTCAATGGCGGGGACCCGTACAGCGTCAGCATCGACGCGTCCCTGGCTGTGCTCAACACCCACGTGTGCACGGCCACGAGCCTGCTGACGTGGCTCCTGCTCGACGTCCTCTTCTTCGGGAAACCCTCCGTGATCGGCGCCACCCAGGGCATGATCACCGGCCTAGTTTGCATCACTCCCGCCGCAGGTACAAGCATAACTACGTCGACTATGATTAGAAACGCGAACCTAGAAACCGACGGTCACTGTAGTAACTGTAATAACTAAAGTTATGATGGCGTTATTTTGAAATTTGCATACATTCATTAGAACCTATATTTTTCCTATGCACGCACATAGGAGTTGTGCAGGGTTGGGCGGCGATCCTAATGGGGATCATGTCCGGGAGCATCCCGTGGTACACTATGATGGTGCTCCACAAGAAGCTATCGCTCCTCAAGCAGGTCGACGACACGATGGCCGTGTTCCACACCCATGCCGTCGCTGGCAGCCTCGGCGGCATCCTCACGGGCTTCTTCGCCGAGCCCAAGCTCAACCGCCTCTTCTACAACGCCGTCGACTGGCAGCACTACTGCGGCCTCGCCTATGGGCTCCAGATGGGCCGCCCTGGGGCCGGGTTCAAGCAGATGGGCATCCAAATCCTGGGCATCGTTTACGTGGTCGTCATCAATGTGATCATGACAAGCTTGATATGCTTGGTAGTGAGGGCGATCGTGCCGCTGAGGCTGGCCGAGGACGAGTTGCAAACCGGGGATGACGCGATCCATGGTGAGGAGGCCTACGCCCTGTGGGGCGATGGAGAGAAGTTCGAGTCCTCCAAGTACAATTCGGTCCATGGCATCGATGAGTTCCCGTCGGTGGTGCCTAAAGCCGGAGGCGAACTGCCAATGGCTTAATCAGAAGAGATCGATCGATGTCATGGGAATGAGATGAATTTGGCAATGTTCAAGTCTTCTGTTTCGCTGTTTTCCTGTTCTAAGGGAGTGAAAATTGAGGGAAAAGTTGGCTTTGATGTGCTCTAGATCATAAGTTTAATAAGAATCGAGGTCCAAATTGATGGTTTTCTCCTTTCCTCACAAGTTTCATTCGTTCAATTTTGATTTGATATTTCAAATTCACCGTCAATCCCTATCACCACATCATGGAGAAACATGGTTCCAAATCGCCATAAGACAAACTGGAGGACTCCGATGAGGTTAATGCGAAAATGTGGGGGCCAAAATAACCATTTGGAGGATTTGAAAGCTAAATTGGTCATAAATGAGGACCCAAGGCAGTCCACTCTTCTCCTAACTTAGAAACTTCTTCCTGTATATAACATTAAAATTAAACACGTTTAGTGTGGGCCGACAGCCATGCGACCCTATTGGTAAAGGGATGGGGGTAGGGCCGGAGAGTTTTAGGCCCGTGAGTATCGTGCACACATCTATATAGAGTAAAGGAGTGAAACAAAACAAAACATGCTTTGTATGGAAATTTTTTCTTATATTAGGGTTTTTTTTACGATATGTAATTTTTCTAATAATCCCCTAAAATCATTTATTTGTCCAATACGGGAGATCACATTATGTATAATTTTTGTAAGGATCATCTAGCATTATTTATTTATGAATACATCTTTTAAACTTTGAATCTATGTCTTATTCAACTCTTTAAAATATATCTATATAGAATAATGATAACAGTCATCTCAGATTATGCATTCGATGTCACGGGTCAGCATTAATTATGCTTTTACTCATATTCATAAATATGCATATTCATGTAATACGACTTTTTATTTGTATGGAGAAGGGCTAAAGCCGAATACAAAAACTTTGACGCCATAAATTTATTATCTCTATTTTATTACCTAATAAAATATGAAGTAACTTTATAGAAGGTAATGAAAAGAAATTGGTATCCAAGCGCTCATCGATTCTTAGATTAGTAAACTAGTCAGCAGAGCTATTTCCTTCCCAAAAATTATGGTGCACTTTAAATTCAAAGTGAGAAAGCACTGGTCTTCAGACATCTTTAAGCAAAGTAGGGACATCATTATCAATTATAAGCTTTGGACTAACAAGATCAGTGATGGCTTAGAAGAGATGAAAACCAAGTTGTTTTGTGAAGTTAAATCCTTACCACAAAGCCCAAAGTTCTACTGACGAACACATTCTTACAAAGTCGATAAACTACCAAATTAATCACCCCACTCGTTTCCAAAGGGAAAATTCCAAATAAGGACTCGAAGTGAATCTATTTTCTCAAACAAGGACCCAAAGTTAACTTTGTGTCATATAAGGACCCGTAGTGGACCAATTGTTTCAAATAAGAACTCGAAGTGAATTTTGTGTCAAATAAAAACCCGAAGTGATCGAGTTAATCTCTATTGAGGACCTTAGCTTGCCGGCAGACATTTTCTGGCGATTAAAATAGGGGCAATTTTGTCAGGAATTTGTGATTGGAAAAAAATGGAAAATTCTAAATTAATTAAGTTTAGGTTATTCATTTAGATGTTTACGTTTTCTTCTTTCTTCTCCCCCGCTGCTGCTCAACCAAATCAATGCCCGGTCATTGTCGCGACTCGATTCTCGTCGCTCCTCGCCTTGCTCAACCGACGGAGAATTTGGGTCTCTGCAAACAAAGAAAGAAGCATATGGTTTTCTTCTTGTTTTTTAATTTGTGCCTCAACCGGCGAAGAATTTGGGTCTTCGACTTTGCGAAGGATGGGTACAAGGAATGGGTAGAACTTCGGTCTTTGACTTTGCAGAGGATGGGTGCAAGGAACGGGGAGACCGTAGAAAACCTAGGGGTTTTTTGTTTCTATTTTAGGATTTGTTAATTTTCCCTATATTCTTTTTGGACAAAATTGCCCAAACTCTGGCCGTCGAAAATGTCACATGCTTGATAGCCATCGAATATTTGGCTGACCAGCAAGCTCAGGTTCTTATTTAGAATTGATTCAACCACTTCATGTCCTCATTTGAGACAATAGGTCCACTTTAAGTCTTTATCTGACACAAAGTTCATTTCGGGTCCTTATTTGAGAAAATTGGTCAACTTCGGGTCCTTATTTGGAATTTTCTCTGTTTCCAAATAAACCCTTTGCACTAATAAGTCTTCGATTGCCTCCGAGGCTCCATTATTCAGAATCCACCCAGAAGGTAGAGAATTCCCATCTTACCAAATTTTTGAGTGGCAATAGGCCTCTTTTATTTATTTAACAATGATTGTTTTATTGATTTTGTAATCTTTATTTATTTTTAAGAGACGAGTTATAACTTTTTTGTGATGATTTTTTTCTATTGATCCCAGATATGAACTTTTACATTTCCGTATAATTTTTTTGTGATGATAGGCCTGTCGTATTTACTTAACTATAATTACAATCTTTATTTATCTATAAGAGATAATTTATAACTTTTTTGTGATATTTTTTTATTGATCCCACGTCATTTATTAGGGGGCATTATATTATACAATTTTTTAATGATCCTCGAACATCATTTAACTATTAAATATGCACTATCATGTCCTAGAGTGCTTTTAAATCTTTTTTTTTTTCAATCAATAAAGTATTTGTATTGATGGGTAAGTAATGAATTAGCTAATGTTCACAGTGGTTAAGCATACAACTTTTCAATAATAACACTTATCACTTATTACACTTTTCGTTATATTTATCTTGTAATATACACGGTCATGTAATAGAACAATCTAAACGTATAATTTATTTTTCTTATATGATGGGTAATTTTATCATATTTATTAACTTCTAAGCATGTCATATAAATTTTCTTTCATCACCATCCAATTTTTTTATTGATCTTTTAACATTATTTATTTATCAAATATGAGATTGATATCTTCATATCATCATTTGCGAAGTATGGGTTTAATACTATTTATTTGTCAAATGTAAGCAAAACACAAGCTAGATCTTTTAATGCCATTATTTGTTAAATATGAATTGTGAAAATTTGTGAAAGCCTTGTCATAAATAATTATTTGTAAACATATACACATAGATATTAACTTATTTATACATTAAAAAAAAAAACTATTTCTCAATGCTTATTACCAAAATATACATAATTCCAATGAATTCTTGTGCATTGATTAGATATATATTACCAAAATTAGAGATGATCAAGAATTAAATATTTGCTAAATGTATATATGTATAGTGATATTGCGAGAAGGATACTATAAGTATCAAAAGTTGTGTATGGCACTCACTTTAATGTCAAAAGTTTTTTTCGGATCACTTAAGTGCCAACTCTGATTTGAGTTGCCGGAAATCTAATGTGACCATATTATATAAATATCCTAGTCCTACGTGGCTCATCGACATACTTACTCACTATATAGTCCCTAAATGACTTCGTGAAAACAAGTTGAATGGTGACTATTTGAGTGTCAAAGATTATAAATAGAAATCATTTGAGTGTCAATTATTATTAAAAGTAATTACGTAAGTGTCGATCGAGTTATTAAGAAATGTTCACTTCAATATGAGTTGTTAAAAAGTGATCATGGCCGAAGAAACTTAAGAGATCGTTTTTTCTCGATTTGGTATTAAAGTAAGCTGGCCAAAACTTTTGGTATCAAAATAAGCTTTAATACGAGCGTCGTGCATTGCTCGTCAAATCTCCTTCCACCTTCTCGCAGAGTCTCAGCATGATTCATTCATGGACGACGCGATGCTTTCGAATTCCCTCTCATCTCCTCCGATCTCGTCGCGTCCATCTCTTCCTCGCGATGCCGCGCACGGTGAGGAAGTTCTCGTTGTCAAATCGCTGGTTTTTTCAAGTCGCCGATCGTTCATTAGGATCGGTTCCTCACGATCGGCACGCCGACAAGTTCATCGGCCGGTCGAATCGGTTTCGCGTTTACCGAATGTTGCGCCCAGTTGGTCACAATGCCTCGAGTTTTTGAACCGACGCAGAGTTCTTTTCCCGCCAAAATCAAGGGGAAGATCATCATTTTAGCTTTGTCTAGATGGAACAGGATTGGAAGATTATTTGAATTTTGCCTGGTCGGGTCTCTGCATCTTGTGTTTCATTGTACAATAGAGGCAATCGAATTTAAACTACAGCCGGCGATGCTTCTCCATACTAGTCATTATTGTTGGAAGATATGCAGTACCTATTTTTGGTTATGATCATGCATCAGATCAATTAAGGATTAAGATTGATTAGATTAAGATATTGATTCGATTGTAAAATATTTCTTTTCCTTTTATTCATGTATCACCTGTATTATAATTACAGTGTAGTGTACATCGAATGATATACAGAAAAACAGAAAATTCCCCAAAAGCTTTACGATCTCTTTTTTCCTTCGGTCTGTTCTTTGCTTCTCTACGTCTTCTGACATGGTATCAGAGCTTGGCTCTTGATTCTGCTTCCGCATACATTGATTGCCTATCGAAGCTTCCTGATCTGCAAAGCCAAATCAAAGCAAAGAAGGAATCAAAAATTTATTAGAGAAGAAAGAAGCAGAGGAGGTCACTCACCATGAATCAACCGGTAAACCCATCTTCTGGCGTGGATACACAATCCACAGGAGAGGTTACATCTGCACAACAAATACAAACCACAATTCCGGCAATCCAATAGCAAACCCAAATTCAAAGTCTGCCATGGCAGTATCACCCAGCTCAGTCGAACATGGGGCTGCCCGTCTCCGGGCATCCTTACCAATGGGTACCATATCCATGGTACGTTGGGCTAGACCCAAATACATCATCGCCGGGGACTGGGAGCAGCCTGAGCAACCCCCAGCCCGACGGGAGTCCACCGACCACGAATGGGGCAAACTCAGCCGTCGGTTCAGAACAAGTGAGCGGGTCGGGTGAACCGAGTTTAGGGTCAAATCCCTACCCAGGCATTTCGAATGCGGGTTATGGGTCCGGATTTAGTGGATCGGGTACAGGGGCGAACACCTACCCGAATTTCCCACCAGGTTTCCTTCCGTTTCCGATCGCTGCCGTCACCGGCCAACCGGAACTTAGCGACCCCTTATACGTATCAACCGCCGACGGTCCAGAACTGAAATTAATCAGTTTACAACTCACCGGGTCGGAGAATTATTCCAAATGGTCGCAGGATTTTCGGCGGGCCCTTGTGACGAAGGACAAAGACGGATTTCTCGACGGAACAATACCCATACCGTCGGACGAGCGGCTGGCCAGGCACCGGAGAAAGTGCAACCACCTCATCCGAACGTGGATCGGCAATTGTATTTCTCCAGAGGTGGCCGCCGGGCTTCCTCCGACGGAAGATTCAAAAAAGATGTGGGATAGCATCAAAGAGATGTACGGGAAACTAGATCAAGCCAAGATTTTTTCTCTCATGCAGGAATTAAGCGAGTTAAAGCAGGGAAATATGACCGTCACGACCTGCTACAACAAATTGTCATCTCTTTGGAACCAACTCGAAGCAACGGAGGAGAAGCTCGAGGGACCAGCAGAGACACTCCAACAGTATCGATCTATGAAGGAGAGGGAGAAGGTGACACGATTCCTTTTGATTTTGAACGAAAATTATCTAACCTTTCGATCTCAGATCTTGGCGATGGATCCGGTGCCTCCCCTCGGACGAATCTTCCAGCTGGCCGTCCAAGAGGAAAGCCAGAGGCTCGCGGTTCCGGAGCAAACGCGAGGAAGCAACAGCGTCGCTCTCGGGATGCGCGGCGTCCGGCGAGACTCGGGAAAAACCCTAGCCCGAGAGAGAGACAATCGCGAAGGGGGGCTAGGGTTGCAGGGACGTTTCGATCGCTCCTTTAAAAGAGAAGGGACGAACGGCCCAGATCTTCCGCCAAAATCTGACGGTGCACAGGGGTTCTATCAGCTCAGTGAATCGAACGGCGGATACTATCCCTTGATGAAGGGATCCGACAGTCAGATCTGTCCTCCATTAAAGGAATCGGATGGTCAGAATTATTCCTCATCAAAGGGATCAGACGGTCAAGTTTTTTCCGCATCTTCAAAGAATTTTGGTCAAAATTCAAAAGGGAGAGGTAAATTATATTGTGAATATTGCAAACGCCCACATCATACCATAGATAATTGTTGGAAATTGCATGGTAAGCCAGGAGAAAAAGGAAAGAAAAAAGAATATGCTGCAGCCTACCAGGTCACTGGACCAACTGGTCTGAATTATGACCAACCTATTACATATGGGCAATATCAGCAGCTGATGCAGACTCTGCAAAAGGTTGATGTTGGGAATAAAGGAGCAAGTTTTTCAGGTATTTCTCATTGCCTGATAAATTCTATTTCAAGAAAGGCTTGGATAATTGATTCAGGGGCAAGCGATCATATTGTCTGTGATAGAGGATTTTTTTCCAATATGCACAAGAAATTAGATACACCTATTTCTGTGCAATTGCCAAACGGGAACATTACTCATGTCACTTTGACGAGCCTTTGTCCAATTGAGTCATCAAATTACCCTTCAAAATGTTCTTTATGTCCCACAATTCCAATTCAATCACATTTCTGTCTCCAAAGTCTGCAGAGAAAATTCATGTCAAATATTCTTCGATTCTGACACATGTTTTTTTCAGGCCTGTTCGACTGGCAAACTGATGGGCTTAGGTAGTCTTTCTGAAGGGTTTTATTTTTGGATCAGTTATCCTAGTCATTCTGATTTATCTTCCCTGAATAAAAAATCATTGTGTAATCTATCTACCAATGATAACAGTTTTCTTATGCATTCACGAATGGGTCATAATGCATTCTTTCCTTACTCTAAATGTGAAATATGCCCACTTGCAAAACAATCCCGAACTCCTTTTCCTTTCAGTACAACACGTTCCACTGAAATTTTTTCTCTGATTCATATGGATGTTTGGGGACCCTATCACACCCCACATCGGGATGGTTCACGTTATTTTCTCACAATTGTGGACGATTACTCTCGAGCCACATGGGTTTTCCTGATGCAGTCGAAAGCACAAGTTGTTTCTCACCTAAGGATGTTTCTAGAAATCAGTTCAGAAAGTCAATTCAACGAATTCGCACTGATAATGGGACATAATTTTTTAATAATGATTGCCGTTCACTTTTTCTGTCCCATGGTATTCTTCATGAAAGCTCATGTATTTATACTCCACAACAGAATGGGGTAGTAGAGCAAAAACATCGCCATCTCTTGGAAGTCACTAGAGCACTCAAATTTCAGGGTTCTATCCCAGAAAATTATTGGGGAGATTGTGTTCTCACTGCAGCTTATTTGATCAACCGAATGCCAACATGGATACTGGATGGCAAATCGCCTTTCGAATTGCTTTATGAAAAAAAGCCAACCTTAGATCATTTGAGAGTCTTCGGTTGCTTATGTTATCTTTGCGATAATGGGGCCTCGGGACAAAATGAGTCCTCGTGCTAGGAGATGCATATTCATGGGTTATCCAAATCTGCAAAAGGGATATCGTGTTCTTGACATAAGAATAGGAGATTTTTTTATTAGTCGAGATGTTGTTTTTCATGAAAATATCTTTCCTTTTCGTGAAAGCTCGTCCTCTCAAGACGACTTGAATGCTCCAACGAGTTCCCGCCAAATTCTAGATGAAGAAGAAGCATCCCCTGGTTTTATTCTCACAACGCCACCAAAGCAGATCTTCCTCCCACTTTGCCTAACTCTTCTCCAGAAGAATTTCTGGATAGTGCTCCTGAAGACACAACCAATATGGAGGATGCTCCTGAAACACATGCAGAGGGATCTTCCTCTCCACCACCGATAGCTCATCCACGTCGCTCAGGACGAGCCACAAGACCACCAACCTGGACTAAAGATTATATCTGTGCTTCACTTAACTCACCAGGTATTCGCTATCCAATATCTTCTTACGTATGCTTTGATAAGCTTTCGTCAGATCATAGATGTTGCATTAGCCGTATTTCCAATGAGAAAGAACCCTCTAGTTATGATGAAGCATCTAGAGATCCACGATGGCAACAGGCCATGGCGCGAACTACGGGCATTGACCGATAACCACACATGGGAATTAGTCACTCTTCCTCAAAACAGAAAGTCCATAGGATGTAAATGGGTGTATAAGATCAAATATAGATCTGATGGTTCCATTGAGCGTTACAAGGCTAGGTTGGTGGCTAAAGGATATACGCAACGGGAAGGTTTCGATTATCATGAGACTTTTTCCCCTGTTGCTAAGGACGTCACAGTTCGTTCATTTTTATCAGTTGCAACTGTCCATAATTGGTCTTTGCATCAGATGGATGTTCACAACGCCTTTCTTCATGGCGATTTAGATGAGGAGATTTATATGGATATTCCTCAGGGCTTACGGAGACAAGGGGAGAATAAGGTATGTCGTCTCCGCAAATCCCTTTATGGATTGAAACAAGCTTCAAGGCAATGGTATGCAAAATTTGCGAATGCTCTCACAACTGCAGGCTTCAAACAATCCAAGTATGATTGTGCCCTGTTTACATGGACTAAAGGTATGTCATCTATCTACTTGATGATATATGTTGATGACATCCTCATCATGGGCAACGATGAAACTGCAATAGGGAATCTTAAGAAATATTTGCATGCTACATTCCATATAAAGGATCTGGGAGCACCAAAATACTTCCTTGGTATTGAGATTGCTCGATCTGATCAAGGGATTTCTCTCAGTCAGAGGAAGTCTGTATTAGAGATCATTTCAGAAGCTGGACTATCAGGATGCAAGCCAGCAGTTATTCCTATCGAACAGAACACCAAGTTAACCATAGCGGATTTTCTTGGAGGGATATCTCAGAACAATGATCCTATACTCAAAGATCCAACAAGTTATCAAAAGCTTGTTGGAAAACTCATATATCTGACTATGACCAGACTTGATATTTCATATGCCATGCAAACTCTCAGCCAATTTATGCACAGCCCGAAGGAGTCTCACATGAATGCTGCCTTGAAAGTTGTGAAATATCTAAAGAAATGCCCAGGACTCGGGATACTTCTGTCTAGAAGGTGTAATATGGAATTGACGGGATACTGTGATGCAGATTATGCGACCTGTCCGATGAGTCGAAGATCGATTACTGGTTTTTGTATTAAATTCGGGGAATCCCTTCTTTCATGGAAGACCAAGAAGCAGGCAACGGTCTCCTTATCTTCAGCTAAAGCAGAATATCGAGCTATGGCGAAAACTACATGTGAAATTGTGTGGCTGCGAGGGTTACTTGGAGATCTTGAGATAAGGCTAAGAGGGCCAACGAAGTTGTTTTGCGACAATGATGCGGCTCTCAAACTCGCAGCAAATCCCGTGATGCATGAAAGAACGAAGCATATAGAAGTGGACTGCCACTTCACACGAGAGAAGATTCAAGAGGGAATCATCGAGACAAGAGGAATTGGAACTAACAGAACAACTGCCGAGACATCTTCACCAAACCTCTATGTCAAAGACAGCATGCATATCTTCTAAGCAAGCTAGGAGTCTTGGATATCTACAAGCCACCAGCTTGAGGGGAGTGTTGGAAGATATGCGAGTACCTATTTTTGGTTATGATCATGCATCAGATCAATTAGGGATTAGATTGATTAGATTAAGATATTGATTCGATTGTAAAAATATTTCTTTTCCTTTTATTCATGTATCACCTGTATTATAATTACAGTGTAATGTACATTGAATGATATACAGAAAAACAGAAAATTCCCCAAAAGCTTTACGATCTCTTCTTTCCTTCGGTCTGTTCTTTGCTTCTCTACGTCTTTTGACAATTATTTGTACGCTTCTGTTGACACCTAAATTTTGGGCAACCCATTTAGTCATTTATTGCATAAAACATTAGGGATTAATTTTAACCCCTAAGAAAAAATATTATAATTCAATTGCATAGCATATAATTTTAGTTGCATTTGTTTTTAATTTACATATTTTGCATTTTGTATTTTTAGGACTGGTGGTGGATGGGTTCAAATTAATGTTCTGAGCTTTAGCTCGGCAGGCCGGACTAGGCCCACGAAAGGAATAAATTAACCCAAGCCCGTTGTTTTTTTTTTTAATCAATTATCTTGTGAAAAATTGAGATTTGATGCGATATTATGATTTTTTTTTAAAAATTGAGAAAACCGCATTGCAATCTTATCTTTAGCAATAGATGATGAAATCATGAGAGAATATTCATGAGATAAGGATTTTTGTAATCAGGAGATTATAGGCAATCTTCGTGAGATAAAATATTTGCAAAAGGATTACATTTTGTTTTGCCTATAAAAGGGGGTTTTTCTTCGTTCGAGGGAGAGGGGACAAAAAAAAGAAGAGAAAAAGGTGTTCCTTGGGCTTTAGGTTCGTGCCTTGGAGAAAACAAAAGAGAAAGGAGAAAAACTTGAGGAAAAGTCAAAAGGAAAAGGAAAAAGGTGATTGGACTCCTACTGTTCATCGTCTTCTTTCCCTTGCCGACTCCGTTTCTGCCTCCCCTGTTGCCGGCTTCGATTTAGCTCCGCCCCCTTTGCGATGGCCGGCTCCGCCTTGCTCCGTCATACCACAGCGACCAGCGAGTCCGCCGCTGGCTGCTCGCACCGATCCGCTTGCTTTCCTCTACCTGAGTCGAGTCAAGCCTCCACAGCCCGACGCCGCCTCTGCCGCTCTTGCCGCACCACCGTCGGACCACCACTACGCCGATCGCCCCATCTTTGCGCGACCCGGCCCCGACGGCGCGATCGACATCTCCCGCGGCCCGCGATCCGAGCGCCCCCGCTCCACCTCCACTGTCGCCGATCTGCAGCACCAGAAGTCTCAGTGCCCCTACTCGCCTTCGTCCGATGTTGCGCCGCTGCCCCTGCCGCGATCCGACGCACCCACCGGACGACCCGCGAGCACACCTCCACGACCCGACGCCGCCTCAGTCGCGAAGCCGCCGCTTCGTTCGCGATCCAGAGCCCAGATCCCTGCCGTCATCGCTTAGCAGCCCGCGACCTCAGCGGACCTTCCCCGACGCCATCAAATTCGGCGGTCTGCACAGCCTCGTCACCCACAGCAGTCCGAGCAGCGCATCTCACGCCCAAGCGACGCTCGACCACTTCCGTTCCGAGTCTCCTCGCCGGAGCTCCTCACCGTGCACCTGCCGTGCCTTTCGCCGGAGCTCCGACGCCGGTAGTCCTCTAGCCGGCGCCGACGAACTTGCTTTGCCCCCATTTTCCTTAGGTTGCTCATTTTTCTTTTATTTTTATTTCTCTTATTTTATATTATTTTACTTTACTTTTAGTTAGTTTTATTATTATTGTTTAAGTTTGAATATTGTAAGGTGACTTTTAGGTTCGATTATTATAGGCATTATCCATAGGGGTTATCCCTAAAATTATTGTAATTATTAATTTGACCCGTAAGATGTCGGATCATTTTTTTAATTATATTAATTCTTGGGGTTTGTTGATAGCATATTAATTGTTGAATTAATATAATTATTAATTTGATCCGTAAGATTTCGAATCAGATTTTTAATTATTTTGATTTCTTGTCGTGATGTTCAGGATTAAAAGTAATCGTTAATTTGACCTGTGAGATAACAGGTTATTTTTTCGTTTATTTTAATCATTTATTCTGTTGAATATCTTGTTTGTTTAAATTTAAGATTTAGTTGATAATTGCTTGTTTTAGAAAATCATTAAGAAAAATCAAAAAATATTTGAATTAGGATTTAGTTTGTTTTAGAATATTTCTTGTTATTTTGCATATCTAGAATATAGATTTTATTTCAAATTTAAAAAAAATATATAAAACAAAAAATGCATTCATTTAGGATTTTAGTTTTTGTTTAATTTAAGTTGCATGTTTAATTACGTGGCAATTTTAAATTTCGAATTTTATAAAAAAATAAAATAAAAAATATCATGCATATGTCATGTAGAATTAGGGCATGCTCCGTACGTTATTGCTTATTAGATAGATTGCATGTTATATTAAGATGATGTCTTAGTTTAAATTAGGATTTAATATGACTTAATCCTTAATTTAAATTAGATAGAATTTTAATCTAGCTAGATCATTTTTGTATTTTTCTTAAATTTTGAATCTCATAAAAAATACAAAATTTGTCTTGGCATAAGTTAGTTTCAATTTGTAAGATAGATTGCATTTGTAAAAAATAGAAATGTCAAATGCACGTCATTTAGTTTTTATTAGGTTCATTTAATTAGAACTTCCTTGTCATTAGACTAAGTCATTTAATAAATGTCGCGTGACATATAGCTCACATATTAAATTGCATGTTGCATGTCATTTTAGTTGAAATAATTTTGTGCGTCATTGCATCGCATTGCATGTTATTAGAATTAGGTCATTTAGATTGCATTTAATTATTGCATTTCTTCATGTCATATAGTTTAGGTCATGTCGCCATGTCATATTAAATTATTAGCGTGCATCACATGACTTTCATTAAATAAAGTGAAAACAAAAAATTGATTGCTTGTTAATTAGGAATCATATCTAGGGTTGTTGATGTGAATTCTGATCTAACATCGCAGATGCTTTCGTTGCTTTGAGGTATGTTTTGCATTATTTAATTGCTTTCTTGAGTGTTAAATTGGTGGTATGCGCACATGTATGATCACCTCATACGTTAGGAAAGTGAATTAAAATCAAATTAAGCTGCATTTAAAAACATTTTTTCGAAAATTAAAAAGAAATGGTACCGAAAGGGCACTAGGATAGTCTAGTGTAACCAAGTCCCCGTACCCTTAGTCTCTGGTTCGTAAGAGTAAAATAATTCTCCCATTATTTTACTTAGGTGTCTAATCGACCTACCCTAAACCGATTAGTGGCGACTCCTAGATAATAATTTTTTGCATGTTAAAACTTTAAGTCGCAATTTGGTATGGGCTTGGGAGAGCCCGAGCTAAGCTTAAAGACTTAGTAGTCCATTAACCTAGTTTTAGGTAGTGCACCCAAAAATTAGGTCGCGACAGCTTCAAGATAGTATTTTGAAGTTCCAACTAGTGTGTTTTGTTCTGGTTTCCGGTACAGTGATTCGTTGTTCCTGTCCGAGGCTGTTCTGAATCGACCTTAATTTTGACACATTTTGTGGCCCAAAAGATTATTTTAAGGGATTTCGGATCCCTGAATATCGAACTACGAATCGATGTGGCAGATGAATGGGAAAAACAGAAAGGCCCATTATTTATCTAAATAAGGGAGTGATGGAGAGAGGCAAATACCCAGTTGACCATTGGCTTCTTGGCAGCTGACAGTGCGAGCTCTACGAGTAAGTTTGTTTCTTGAATTGTCTTGCTCGCCTATAGCACTATCTGCTTTTTCGTGGTTGATAGATTTTGAGACTGCATAAACAGACATGATAGTTAAGGAAGAGATGGATTAACAATTGCCGTGCTTAAGGATCGTCATTTGCCTGTGGATTCCCCAGAATGTCAAAATATGCTAAATAAGATCCGATAGAAGTGGAGTTTGACAATTTGCAACGATCTTTGACTACTGTTTGGTTGTGGGGGACAGAAATTGTGCCAAGAATGTAACCGAGAGTATGAACTGTTTTCTAATTATATTTGGTAGAATTGCTTGGTTTGATGATTGATGGTCATGTGTCACAATACAAACTTTAGTTACCGTGGCCTTGCTGTTTTCCTATATGAATATAACTATAAGACAGATTTTATTTATCATTAGCATATTGTGAATCATAAGTGCTGGAGAAAATTTGTGGCTCGTCACTGGTTGTCATGGCTCTTAGATAAGGAAGACTAAAACTAACTACCGTATAGTGATCACCAAGTGAAGCTATTAGACCCCTTAGTCATTTCTCAAGTTGCAACTACTTCGGTGTGCTTTCATATGTTTTAGCAGAGCAAGACGAAATAGGTATTCAATGGGATTAATGGTGAAGACCAAAGAAGCAACTTGCAGTAAATTGTGCGGTACCATAGGAAATTTGTTTATGGATTTGCAATGCTAAAATCCTTTCTCAGACGAGTTTAAATCTGATAGTATTCCCTAATGTGGTCGAGAGCATTCCGGTGCACAACACTCCCCGCACTTTGAATTCTGGGAAGAAGTTGATACGCGCAACCTTACCCCTGGTTTCTCAGAGAGGCTTTTTCCTGACTTGAACTTGTGACCTCAGGCCACAATGGAATAACGTTTTACCCCTACACCAAGGCTTGCGCTCCAATTATTTTCTAACGTGATGAGTGGGAAAAATTCCATTTAATGAGGTAGGCAAAGTTTGTACCTAGCAAACTCAGATTAGCATGATGTGATGCTGCATAGTTGTTGATGTCTGAGAAGGACTTTTTTTTCTTTATGAAGGGAATGACTAAACATGGTAATTCGTCTTACATAATAATGTGCTTTCTGCTATGCGGTGTGAATTCTCCTGTCCTTTTTCTTCTGACATGAATCTTCCCTGTTCATCCTATAATTCTAGTACATGTCATGCTCCCTCTGTTTCTGCTGCCTCACAGTTAATTCATCTAAGACAGGTTCAAAACCTCATTATTTAAGAGATCCACTACAGCTGAACGTGTAAGTGGTTGAAAGTGGGTTGGATCACTCGGTCACTCTCCCTTTGAGACAGAAAAGACTGCTTAAGAATCTTGGCAAGGTCTTTTGACACATCTTATGAAAGGTGGGAGACATGGATGGTCCACTTGCTGATCTTGAACCCTACACCAGCCTTTGGTCAAAACACTCAGCTTTTAGAAAGAAGCCGATTGGTTTTCCTACAAAAAGTCATCATGAAACCCAGCTATGATAGTATGAAGTCCGTCCTCGACTCAATCACTTGAAGAAAATTCTGGAGGATATAAGAGTCTTTCACCCTGTCTAGTCTCCAAGTGGTGCAAGGATCTGGTTTGCAGATGTTCTTATTTCGGAGGATCTGTCAAATTCAAACCCTACTTTCTGTTTTTGGCTTCATCTATGTAATGTGGTTGCTTAATCAACATACACATCTTTTGTACCAGAAATCATATGTTGTTTTGGTTATTCACGATCTTTATGATTATCTTAACTGCTGTAGCCTTTTTTACAAGAGTCAAGAGCAAAGCAGTAATTGCCCCACAAAACCTTAACCTCATGTTTCAGATATATGCAGAAGAAAGGATTTTAAACTTGCAATTGCTTGCTAAAAGGGAAATTCGCTATGATACGGTGAGGGACATTATTGGAACATAAATGATAATTGGATTTCACAGTAAATTTTGAAACTCATCACAGCTAATGAGAGTCAGTAGACCGACATGCTTACTGAGCTTGGAGTCAGGAAAAGATCCGATGATAGAAATCCCCAAGGGATGGCCAAGCACTTGAACTCGCTCCTATTGTACGTCTCAATTTTCAGGTGCCTTTCTCATATTTTCTGTTAATGCTGAGAAAATAGAAGTCTCATCTTTTGTTGAGTTTTCTTTTCTCTCTTGTTTTCCTATGTTGCCATACTTTAAAAAAAAAAAAAATATATATATATATATATATATATATATATATATATATATATATATCTGGCTCCAGTCATTGCCAGGAATTAAGACAGGCTGTGTAACATACTCAGGAGGAGAATATTGAACCTTTACTGATCGGAAGTTTTTAATTCTTTTCTCCTGGAAATTTGATAAAATTTGGAGCTCAGCACAAAAAATCATTTTATGAGCTATCATTTCTGCACTTAAAAAACCTTGATGTAACTATTGCTACGTCAAATCTCCACTTGAATATCTCCTCCTGCGTGTCCTTAGACTTGGTTAGTATGGTTGATGAAGAAACCTGGACATCATTGTTTTGCAGCTTTGGTAATGAGTGCCTTGCTTAAATAGCTTTTACAATGCAAGAGTGTACCTCTATCCACATCGTGATAGGTATATCTTGATATTTTCAGATACATAATTTCTTGGGTGATAAATATGATGAAGAACTTAAAGGGGGAAAAAGTCATGGCTAGGCCTTTGTATATCTACTACAAAGAATTATTTGGGTCCAAGTATCGGTAATGCAACTGTCCATCATTCCCCTTCTCTGTCTCTCTGCATCAATTGGTGCACGTTGCACTGTGCTTTTGCTTTGCCTTGCCTGCATGTTTAACATGCTCCAGATTAGAAACTGCATGCTTAAATGTACCTGTTTTATGAGTCTGTTATTGCAGTAAAAAGTGTCTCCATGCAATTGTCCATTAGGTGTTGCGAATGCCCTAGAGAAGTGGGTTATTGTTTTGAGTCATTACATAATTTAATGCATGGCTGTTTGAATGCTGGATCATCACTTATCGCCGGAGGATCTTGCCCGAATACCATCTGGCAACTCATGTCATCAAAATCTGCAAATTAAGATATATTCTGATATCAGTGCCAGCCAAGAATAAACATATCCATACATATGTCAAAATATGTGCTCATCAGTGTTCTGCTACTTTGCCCGTGGTTTTCTCCAAATCACTATTTCTGAATAACCCTACACTTAATGACAAATGATCGGCTCATGGAAATTAGAGGTCTTTGATTTCTTTTCATTACTAAGGTGGACATGTAACGTTGACAAGACAGGCTACGGAAGAATGATTGGCTTCATGGAATTACACGAGTTTTAGTGCCTTTAAATTAACGCAGTGGATTTCACTGCACTAATTTCTCATGTTAAAGTCACCGGCAAAGATCCAAGAATTAATCCCTTGATTTAATTATATGTACCTGAAGCTGGATGGCTATACCTGAAGTTTTTGCGCCCTGAGTGGTTCAACAATGGGACCCTCCAATGACATGATAGCATGGCCTCCACATTGTAGTGCAGGTACTGTTACTCTTCATATTATGATGTCTTTTCCTCATTTGTCTACTAATGCAGTAGTCTGACGGCAATTATTTAATTAAATGATACTAGAGTATGTTCCCTTGTGCTAGGTTTCTTCGGATTACATAATATCGTGTGCTCCTGGTAATTGTGGACCTTGGAGTGAATGATAGGCGGTTAAGCATTCCATCCATGAAATGAAAAGTGACATTAATATGTACGTGTTCAAACCATTTTCTATCTGTCACGGAAACTCACTTGTAAGTTTTGTTTATCAGCTGAGAGAAGACAACGGCTTCATCTACCAGGAACGTTTAAGCAGCCTTAGTCTAACACAGGAAGGTTATTTTGCTAAAGAATATGACATGCGCTTACAATATAATGTTTTTGGGCAGAACATTGTCAACAGAACATAACCGCATCATGTTTTGTTCAATTTTGCCAATCTAGAAAGAAATACTTACTTGGTACCATGTTGACCGGCACTCCTAGGGAGTCTTTGATAAATGTTTGGCAAGGCATTTTACAGAGATTAAGGCACATACCCACACAGTTGGTTTCTTCCAAAAACCTGCCAGGTAAAGCAATGTGAAATTCTTTCCTTTTTTTTCTTTTCTCAATTGAATGATGTAAGGCTTATGCAAAGTTTGCATGACTCTGACAATGGATATGATTTGTGGTTACGACGGAGATGATTCGGGCCATCATTGTAATTGGAAAAAAGTCTTTGTGAGGCACAATCATTGGAGCAGATTATTTTAATGCTTAAATGTGTCTTGTGTTGCTAATTGCTATAACGAGTCAGCTTGAATCTCTGCAGTAGCAGATATTAAAGGGTGAAAGTAGAATTTCACCTGCACTTCTTTATGTGGACGACATTCTTTTCTCTTCTTCCATCGAGCTCTGATTCTCTCACCTGATTTCAATAGGAAAATGATGAGATTGCTGCCTGCGGACATGATGGACAAATCATTATTTTTATGCCAAATGCTTTCTCTTGGATTAGCTGCATGGTTCGATGTGTAAATTCGCACTGAATAAAGACTCATTAGATATTATTCATTAAGCACTTTAATTCTGTCCTGATTTAATTTTTCATTTCCATACTTGAGTGCTGTTTACCAATATGTTGCACTTTCAAATGGGTCAATGAGGACCCTACACACACACACACTTCACCGGTGGATCGGATATATTTTCAATCTCTTTGCGTCCTCTGTGGCAAAACATTTAACTGCCTAATGTAGATTTCCAAAAATGATGCAGGAAAAACGCACGCATGAAATCTTTTTACACCAGATTCAAAATACTTGATACCCCCGACTGCAGGTACCACTTGCAAAAACTCAATCGCTGCATTGATTTCTTGTGGCAAGTTTTTATATGCTTCTTTCAATTCATCCGCCTGTAGGACCTCAAAATTTATTGAATTTACATTTAAGTGTCTCGATGGCCAGTGGCCACTATTAACTTTGGTTGATCATATTCATGACCTGGACATGAAGCGACCGGGTCACTCTTACTCTACTCTCACTTTTAAAAACCTCCAGATACTTATGTGTCTTCCTCCGCTTCTTCTTCTTCTTCTCCTCTCTCTCTCGAATTAAGTGGGCAAAGTCTCATTTATTCCTTTTAATTTCTATGAGTGTATGGTCCTCCTTCAAGAAGGGAGGCCTTGCGGGGGAGACGCCGACAAACAGCAAGCAATGTGAAAAGAATTTGCGGCTTTAAAGAGAGGCGTCCAAGGTGGTACTCCATATCCATGCACTTTGTCTCATTAATTCGTTATTCTTAATAAGGACAATATATAGGAAACAACATAATTTACTCAGTGGTAGGAAATTAGGTCGAAGCGTTGAAAACTTTATTGGCCAAAATTTTATTTTGTTGGGTCGGCCACTTTATGCAGTCAAAAAGGTATGGATCTATGATTGTTGCTACCTGTCATGGCCGAATTCATTTGGCTGACCATCGACCGGGGGCAAGACACATAAAATAAAGGGTGGTTTGCAAATTGTGTTCTATTTGCTTTCTAACGCCTAAGGTGTGTATAATCAAAATGAATAGGCCGTAGAATCTTTAGGAGTACAAGTCCTCAAGGTTGGCGAAACCTTTTGCTTTGTACAAATTGTTGCCGTTCCCCGTGAATCGGGAAAGGCTCCGCAGTGAAGAGTCGAATCATGCATCTCTCGATTGCCAATGTGGATCTATGACCACCATGTTCTCACTCCATGGGTCGTGCAAGTGGTACTTAAACTAGGTGATAAGTCTATAGAGTGGATCATATTCATGAATCACTAAAAAGAACTCTTCCATTCGATGTGTGACTTGGGGTTTTCGGAAATTCCTTTACTTAAATCGCTACGTCCCAGTCAGTATCGACCCTTCTATTTGATTAGTGATTTCGTCCATACTTTGATACCACCAAGCTCCCAAAATGAGTCTCAGATCTCAATTATGAATCATTCAAATTGTCTTTCCTATCCGAATGAGACTTGGAGTTTTCATACGAGCAGGTAGCTAACACCGAGGTATGGGTATTCCACATTTAACATAGGCTAATGATCTCAAGAACTAAGTTTTTCATAGATCAATTTTACTATAGCTAGGTTCATTGGCAAACCAAAAATCTATGTTAAATGCACCTTCTTCTCACCCTTGATTTGGGACTGCATGACAGGAAAACTTCGAAAGTGCTATCTTCAATAACGACGTGTGCCCCTTACCCTTTGTAGCCCAATAAAACGAACAAAAAGAACAAATAACACAAAAAGGACAATAAAGGACGGCAGCAATAAAAAAAGTAGCTTGTTCATAAGTCATAAATTAATATAAAAAAATCATTAATAGATAATGACTTCCCTTACCTCGCATTTTCCGACCAGCCAAGAGAAGAACACAGTGGTGAAAGCAGCAAAATATTCCCTGGTGAATTTGGACCGAGGCAGCAATGTCCTTATCTAAACTCGATTATATCAAGAGAAGAAGGGTTAAGGAGAAAAGTGCAGATTAATTAAAAATATGATCCATGATTAATTGGGGTTCCTATCAAAACTAATAAAATAAAGTAGTTTTTGCTCCTTTTCGTTATGTCGTACCACCTCAAGGCGGCGTTATATTCAGAGCACGAGAAGAACTTACTGTCACGGCATCTTTCAGAGATATAAAACCCAGAACTTAAATTTGGTGGATTCTTGATGACAGTGCATGTGTAATTCAGGTGGATCATATGTGCAGCATATGTATGTACAAGAAATTGCTTTCATCGTTGAGTTTAATCTAATATGATGTGGTCTTTCAGCTTGTCCTTGCATTTTTTTTTGTTTTTACTTGTTTTATTTTGTGAGAAGAAAGCAACTAAGTAGCACCAGAAAACAAAAAGAGAAAAACACGAGCGACGTGGACTTGCCATATTCAAGATTGGCCTCGGGAAGGCTCTATCAAGAGCTGAGATGACGAGATCGCGCTGCTCTGTCGGATTGAAGCTCCGGTACGCAGCCGAGGCAGCCTCTACCAAGCCCTCATACCCGCTCTTTTTGTTCCTAATACCTGCAGAAAGCAATCAGTGCATATTTTGCCCAACATCACATCGCTTTCCTCCCTTCATCTTTCCCTTATGAGCGGAAAACGAAAAGGTTTAGTTCCACCCTATACATATGTATCCGAAAAACCAACCTATAGCGGCTTGAACACTCCGAGAGAGATGATTAGTGGCCATGAGATCGAACCAGTTGTCTTCATACTTCGTAACAATGGCATCTTCTTCTGGCCTTGGAATCGTCGTTGTCTTCTCCACGATTTCCACTATTTTCTTGGTGGGTCTTGTCAAGACGGCGACAACCGGAGAACGTAGAGGCTTGTTAGTGCTTCGATATCGAGGGTGATGGCAGGTCGGCCTCATGCTCTGATGAAGGAGCTTTGCTTCCATGACTGGTTACGACGCTGAGAGATGGGAGAAAGAGATAACCAGGGTACTGTGCGTGACGTTTGTGCATGGAGAGGGTGGTTTATATATATACACCAAATTCTGGATTAGAGAGAGATTGAACTTTCAGGATATGCGGGCGGAGTTTTGGAGTTTTGCTAGCATTAGATTCTCGACGGTAGCATTCGCCGAACCCATGAAAGATGCTTTCTTTCGCAAGGAATTGTCGGTATTTGAATTGAAATTTTCTGTCCTTGCGAGTGGGTGTTTTTATAGCAAAGAAAAGTGGCCCTTCCTGCCACAAACACAGAGGATGGGGAGGTGTCTTCTAACTTTAGCAACGTGTGGGGTCTATTATACATCAAATTGACATCACAGAAGTTCCTAATTACCAAGGGGCTTATTCAAGAGCATATTAGTCAAGTCTTTTGGCATATAGAGACCAATCAACTTGTCATATGACAAAAGGTTACGTTAGTCCTTGCCTAACACAATTTGGATGGATATCATGGACCTCTAGATAGTATCATCGACTCATAGATCGAACATTAGATTGTGGGTTTTATAATCATAAATGTTAGGTTTGGGTCGAACAACTTCTATCGTGTCGGATGTGGATCCAGTAACCCTTATCGAATCTAGAGAGAAAGAGAAGTCAAGGGCCATCACCGCCCCTTGCAAACGTGGTGGGATTGGCGTATGGCAGGGTCGGCATATGGCGGAGTTGGCGGGACCCTTGCTAAGCAAGGATCGCCCTACATTGGTCTGGGCAGGGCACATCATGAAGGTCACAAGACCGCACCATAAAGAACGGTAAGGGTTGTGACCCTCGTCAAGGTGTCGTTTGTGACTCTTGCTAGGTCGGCCATTCCGGTGAGGATAGTGGTGGTTGAAAGGAAGCAAGAACACTCCCTAGGCTCTCCCGTCCTACCTCTTTATTTCCCCTTTCTCCTCTCTCTCTCTCAATTCAGAATTTGTATAAACAACGGAATGAGAGTATTAAACTTTACTTGACCCTTTTTTTCACAAACCCATTGTTCTTCATAGTTTCTTCAGAGGGCAGCACAAATTATAGGTTCGAATTTTTTTAGTTCATTGGCATAAGTATTAGCAAAAGAGCACAAATGCATGCATGTAAAGAGGTGAAACTATTTTGATATGTAAAGTAGCAAAACATTTTAAATCAAAGAATCTAAGTATATTAATTGAAATGATTGTATAATGACAAAATTACAATTTTAATATCGGTATGGGAGATATTTATGAGATTACATAACATTTACTTTGACAAATGTAAAATTCCTTATTTTATCCCAACAAATAGTAGTTCATCATTATGTTCAACTTCATATCAAAAACTTCATATGAAATTTTGAGAGTAAAATCCTACTCCAAATTTTGATTTATAACACAAAAGGCTATTTTTTTAAAAAAATTGATCTCATTCCCTAAAGTTTAAATTAACAAAGTAAAAACAAAGAATACATTTATTGAATGATCCATCTTAATCAAACATATCTACGCTTTATAGTATCATGCTCAAACTCGAAATGTCCATTTTGAGAGTTAGATTGAGCACATACATAGTGTCAACTCGAAGGAACTCCACTTACTCTAAGGGAGTAGGTCCCAATTTGAAAGTTAAGCTTTTCCCTTAGACATTTATAAGATGAAAATATGATATGCGTTCAAACTCAGAAAAAAATTATCTTCCAGTGCACAAGGAACATTTTTTTATTGCTGCTTTTTGATAAAGCAAGCTGGTCATCTAATGTTACTGTCCATTGTGCTTGCTCGCTCAAATCATATAGTATCATTGAATGATGAGTCATTACGTTTTATTATATAATGAAAATTATTATAAGTAATATTATAATACTATTTGATATATAATAAAATAAATTCAGTATTCCTTTACAATATGTCCTCATAGTTGTAGACTCTTTTATTCTACACAAAAATGAGGTATTGTTTAAAAAAAGAATAAAAAGATATCACAACTTTCTAGAAGTAGAAATTGCATTTAATCTTGTACCTTTTCCACAATGAATCCTTCCCTTCATCTTAAACACATAATTCATGAGGTACGAATAGTTTAAATATAAAATCACTACAGTAGATCATGCAGGGAATCAACTAATCAATCGAGCCTCCGCATGTTTATTTTCCTTTCCGTATGCTTCTACTATTCAATCAAATCAATCATGTATCTAGAAAACAGCGAAACTTGCGCAGCGTCTTACCAGAATACGCAACTTGCACATTCTTGTTGATTCCATTCACGACATTATCCTAGAAAAAATCAACTTATCGAACGCCTGCTATGGCGATGAACTTTGTTTAAAGCAATGAGTAATTGCATGGCTATGGTCGGTCTCTTGTTGCCATTTCTCGGAGAGACATCATGGTTGGTTGGAGAAGATTCCTTAGAAGCCCTCAAAGACAGACTTGCTCTCGTATCTTCTCGAAAGACAGACGAATGAGTTCTTCTGCATTTCGGCATCTAACTATGGAAAACGCGAATTATGTTCGCGTTTGTCATCATGTGCTCCCAGTTTACATGGAAATGAAAAGTCCTTTAGGTCCCGTTTGGTGTACTGCTGAGATAAAATGAGTGAAGCAACTCGAAAATAGGTAGTTCACCAAATTATCATTCAACGAAATGATTAGGTATTTAAATTTTGTATCTCGATAACAAGAAGAGAAAAGAATAATGTAATATTAGGGAAGGGAGAAGTCGCAAAAATTGAATATTCACTTAAATTATGTGAGAAAAAGGAAAGAAAGAAAAGGAGTACGCATACTAGAAGTCCTAAAACTTATCGTGAGAGTATATTGAGTCATAAAACTTATAAAAAGTACAATTAAATCTTAAAATTTATCAAATTGATATGATGGAATTATTTTGTTAACTCCTTTTATTTAGACTAATGAAAAATACTGGCGTAGATTTTTTTTAATATTTGCTCTCCCAAAGTAGCAATGACGTGGATTAAATTCTAATTTTTTAACCAAAATCTTAATTAAATAAGATTAAAAATTATTTCAAAAAAAAAAAAAAAGACCTAAGGGCTATGGTAGGCTGCCCCTGCGTCGCCAAAAAGGGGCTCAGAATGGTCTAGCCAGGGGCCACCACAGCTAGGCGAGGGTTAGCGACCTTGCTGGCACTTTCCGACAACCAGGCCGTCGATTGCAAGGGCCTACCACCCTTGCCCTTAGCTCCCTCTTTTGGTGTTTCTAAAATATTTTTTTATTTTATTTAATTAAGATTTTGGTTGTTTTTGTCTAAATTAAGATTTTGGTAAAAAGATTAGAATTTAATCTAAAACAACATTGTTTTGATCTTGTGTTCCATGTTTTAACCATGTCATTGTCACATTGGGAGAGAAAATTTAATATAAAAAAAAGTTGGCATTTTTCATTAGTTTAAATAGATGAAATTAGAGGAATAACTCGATTTTAACTAATTTGACAAATTTTAGGACTTGATTATACTTTTTATAAGTTTTAAAACTCAATTGTCCTTTCGAAACAAATTTTAGGACTTTCAATGCACATATCCCAAGAAAAGAAAAAAAAGAGTTATACCACTCTTGAATAAATTAGGAAGATGTGGATGTTTTATTAGGCCTAATTTCCTACAAAATCCTCAAATTTTGGTCCAATTTTAATTCTACTCCGAATTTTTTTTGTTTGACAAAATATCACAAACTTTCACTTCAATCCTAAATTTTCTCTCTGTCCCAAAAAAAAAAAATCACCACCGAGTTTTTCATGATTATTAATATCAACAAGCTACTTTGTTCCATATGAAAGTGAGGATGTTCATGCAAATGCAAGTTTTGATAAACTTAAGTGGCCCTAACATTAATACTTATGAAGAAACTAGTGATGATTTGTAGAGGCAAGGACGAATTTAGGACTAAGGTAAAAATTTATGATTTCTTTAAGATAAAAAATTCTGAGCAAAATCGAAATTTGACCTAAAACTGAGGTCTTTTGGGAAAATTAAGAACATTATATTACATACGCTTGTAAACGTGGGGAATGATCCAGTTATATATTCTCGAATTAGCCCGCCAATCGTTGCTAGTAGAACAAAATCAGCTATTTTGCATCGTTTGCGATCTGATCTCCAAGACAAGACAGACAAAATCTGCTAGACAGACAACTCGCCAGTTGTTGCCACCACGTGTAGATCCCACATTGATACCATCTATTTCCATATTCCTTCTTGTCGTGACCTAATGAAATTCTTTGAGAAATTCCCCATCGTGTTTAGCCTAAAATCAAGCTTAATACTTACGGTAAGAAAAAAAACATGTTTGATGGTAGGCTCTTGGTCAACTCAACTGCAAAACAATTTATAAGAAAAGGCCATCGATGACCTCTTAGTGGTCATTTACCCATCAATCTTCCCTTCTATTCCCTCTCTTCGGATCATGTAAATTGAGATATGATAGCAGACATAATGACCCAATCCAACACAAGGGGAAAGAAGGACAAAGTTCATACTTGCGCTACTTAATGTGCAGAGACAGAAGAAAAGGCATTACCTACACAGAAGGCAAAGTTAGACAGTCTTGATTTGATACAGCTAATAAAGATACTGAACCCGGAAGGGGTTGGTTTGTTGAGAATAACAAACATCGAACGATAACCAGTATTACAAATTAAACATCATTCTGACATAACCCTAGCTATTAAAAGCACCAAGAACCTCGTCTAAAACTAAAACTACACATAATCCACATATCAGAAAGACAAGCAGATAACACCCAGTTAAGAGAAGATGATGTTGATGTTGATGGGGATTGGATTTCAACTCAATCCTTGGTGGTTTTGTTGATCAGGGACTTATGGATGTGAGGGATGACACCGCCTCCTGCGATGGTTCCCTTGATGAGAGTGTCGAGTTCCTCGTCCCCCCGGATGGCCAACTGCAGATGCCGCGGGGTTATCCTCTTCACCTTCAGGTCTTTGCTCGCATTGCCAGCAAGCTCAAGCACCTCAGCTGTCAGGTACTCCAGAATTGATGCCAGGTACACAGCTGCTGTCGCCCCGACACGGCCATTAGCAGAGATCCTTGTCTTGAGGTGCCGGTGAATACGACCCACAGGAAACTGATCTCAAGAAAACCATCCCCAGAACACATTACTTGACCGAGAAGGTTAATTGCAAATAAAGGTGCATATTCATGGTGAAAGCAAAAGGTATGAAAAGGTCTTCTATCAGTATTATGCACAAAATGGTTGTCATTTGCAGCTAAAATAAAATGCAAGTAGAACCAAACCTTATAATATGGTACTATACCACTGTAAATACTATAGAGAGAACCTCTATTACTTTTTAGTGAGACATGTTAAACATAGTTGTGAGACATAATGGCCAAGCATCTCTTCCGTCTCTTCAAGATCCTTCTCTTCCATATCCATCCACTAATTATGAGACATGTCGTAAACAGTGCCAACATGCTAAAGTAGAATGAAGCAGTGAATGAACCTAATCAGATGAATGACTTCCACCTCAGCTTCGCACATTTCAGTCAGCTCAGCAATCAACAGCGTAAAGAAAAGAAAACAATGCTTAAACAACGCAATCTTCCAGTATATCTCCTAAAAGATAAAACGAGTAAACATTGCCCCCCTAAAATAATATCTACCTAAACAGAGTATGGACATACTTAAGCTAACATATACACTAAAGTTGCTAAAACCTAAACCATTACTAGATGAAAATTCATCACCTATGCTGGTACTCCTGTATATTCCACCCACCATGCAAGTTAAGATATTCCGAAGTCCAAAAAACTCCAATCCATCAACCACGTGTAAACTTTAAGGTTGTTTACACGAATCGAACACTCCCCAACACCCAAGTTCCCAACTTTATCTCATGTAGCATTGGACAAGCGTGCCCTCATTAGAAATCTGAAGAATCAAACACCGAATCATCCTTCACTAGCACCCTAATGGGGCTCCTTCAATTCTGTAAAAGCTGCGGCCTTTTTCCACTAACGTTCACTAATTTCCGATGCTCGACCACTTATCACGGTAAAATAACAAAAACAACAAATAATTATCAAGGAAAACCAAAAATAAAAATAAAAATAAAAGGGAAATTTACCTGAATACCAGCACGAGATGAGCGAGAGATGGGACGCTTCTTGTCCTTGTCCTTGTCCTTGTTCGCGGCCGCCGTGGTCTTCGCAGCTACGAGCCCCTTTCCACCTTTTCCCGCCATGTTCTCTGCCCACGAAAAACAAAAGAAGAGCGCAAGCGCGAGATTTCCTTCAATTTCACGCCACCCGAACCCAAAAAAGACCAAACGAAAATCACGAAATTTGCGATCGACCCTCGAGCCGGAAAGCCTCGAAGATCTCTCGTGCGCGAGAGCTCTTCAAGCGGGCGACCAGAGAAAAAGAAAACGGAGAGCTAAACCCCTCGAAGGCCTTTTCAAAAAAAAAAAAAAAAAAAAAAAAAAAAACGCGGAAAGCAGGCGCGAGAAAGACGTGGGTAGCGACGAAATTTCGAAGCTTGAGCCGCGAGAGCGGAGAAGAGATCTGACCGGGGAGCGCCGGAGAAGGAGAGATCTGCAGAGCGAGCGAGCGAGAGAAACAGAGAGAGAGAGAGAGAAGGTGAAAGGATAATGAAATGAGGAATTCGGTTGTGGGAAAGCTCTTTATGAGTTTTCGAATCGGAGCGAAACCGGACTTGGCGGGTCAGTTTGGGTGGGAAAATACCCATTTTCGCGAATTTTTGAAATCTTTTTACCCCGCCGCTCCGGTTTTACCTAGCTCTCCCCGTTACTTCGCCCGAATGACGGTTTTGCCGTGCTCGAGGCCTCCCACGCATCTCGCCTCGCATCGGTCGCTGGGCCGGGCCTATGATTCCACGCAATCCGGGCCCTTACTTCTCGGGCCGTGCGTTTTGTAATTTACAAATTGTTTCGGATCGTTATCTTTGGTAGCATTGCATGCGGCAAGGATTCACGTATAAATTCTTAAAAGCGATCTTTAAAAATCTCAATTAAATGGCTTGAAATCACGATGGGAAACCATAATCTCAACGAAAGTAAAGGTGAGTTTGGGTGAGAAAGGAAGGGGGAAATTCATAGAGCGATGGCATGAAATTCAATTCTCAGTCTAAGTCATGAATTCTTCGTAGATATTTAACATGACATAAATTGCCAAGGTCAGAGTTGCGATTAGATCAAAGAAATAGTCTATGATATTGTACAAAATAAAGATGCCCTCTTACTTTTAAATGATCTCAAATATATTTTCTTTTCCAAGCATTGTGTCTATGGCAAATGTGTGATCTGAAAGTCATATATTATCTTTCGCACTTTTCGATAGAAAGATCGAGATATTTTCTATCATGTAACAACATTCCTAATAAAATTTTAAACCTCAAAATATTTTCTCTTTCCATGAACGTATTACACATGTTGCCCGTATTGAGTAAATTTATCGATAATTTATTTTCATTATTTGATAATTGATATATTTCTCAATAAAAATGTTTTTTATTTCATCTTTCAAATGTTGATTCCTTACATGCACAAGACATGCGTGCATATTTGCTAGTGTAAACAGAGAAGAAGGAGAAGGGCGAGGTTAATGAGCGTGGTAATCATTCTGTTCTCAATAACAATTTTTACTCATAAATGAATTTTTTTATTATTTTTCTTAAAACAATTTATGATTTTTTAAAGACATTTGGTAATTGCCAAAAAATTTGATTCCTAGAATAAAAATGCATTTTATAGATTTCTCAATGCATTTTATAAATTTCTCATTTTCTTTCTTTTGATTTTTAAATACTTTTATTATATTCTTCTCTCATTTTTCCTCCTTCTTTGTGACCAGTCACCGGTCATGACGATAGCCGACAATTGGCTTGGCGAGGTCTGGCGAGCTCTCCAAAGGCTTGCCTAGCTACCAGGGAGGCTCAACCTCGCCCTAACCTGACAACGACTAGCCTCACGTCGGCTAGTGAGGTCACTGGCCAAAACGAATAAGAAGAAGAAGAAGATGAAAGAGAAGAGAAAATCAAAAAAATTAGATTTGATTTTAAATGTTGTTCCTAGAAACAAGAAGCAACTCTTTTCTACTTTTTGATTCTTTTCCAAATTTATTTTCGGGAACAAAAAATTTACCGGATGGATTCATGTTCTTTTTTAATTCCGGAAAACAAAAAAATAGAATTAGACACTGTTTGGAGTGTTACCAAACGAGCCCTAGATATACATCACAATGAATAGAGACTATAAAAAAAAAAGTATATTGCAATGAGGATGATCTACTCATTGCAAATTAAAATCCCAAGCATCAAACTTCGGTGGCAACTCTATTCCATAAAGTCAAACTGTCAAACATTTTGTGGTCTACACTTGAAAAATACCTTTATCATATATGTTGTTACTTCCTTGATAGTAGCTATAGCACGAGTGGATAAGCGAAAACATGCTTTTCTTTTGCATTCTAAGACCCTGGAGAAGGAAAATGCAGAATGTGATCAATGCTCAAGCACTATAAAGTCAAAAATTTTAAGTCGGTGTCCATTAGGGTTGTAAAAAGGCCCTACCTGAAATGGCCAACCTGAATCAAACCGGAAATTTCGGGAATTTTTTGGTGAGATGGCATTATATCCGGTGATTAAGGCTTTTCTTTAGGTACATGGTTAGGCTGCTAATCTCACTGAAGTTCAATATGCACATTCAAGCATGCATCGCTATTTCTTTTTTGGCTGAATTTTACGTATTCATCTAGTAGTTTGTTTTCAAACAAGGGAACTCTGGGATTCGTGTCTCTGGTTTGTGTCGCCTTTGCTTTCCTTTACATTCCAATAGATGCAAATAGGTTCATTTGATTACTACCTCCGTATCTGGCCATTATCTTATTTGTAAACTAAATTAGATCGTGTGGGATTGGCGGGATAAATTTGAGTCTCTTGATTGGTCGTGTAATACACTGATTAGTCCTAGTCTTTTTTATCAATCAAGGCAAATATGTTCTTAGAATCTCAAATGATCCAAAACACAGACACATACACCGGACATACTAGATGCTCGTATATATCTTTAGATCTTGAATAAGATTCAAATCAAGTTAGGAAAATTCTTTATTATGTTTTGAAGATGACAAAATAATTAAATGTTTATGATGTGTGTATTGGTTGGATAGGACCACATGAGAGATGCATAGGCAATTATGTTAACAGTGTCTTTACATGATCATGTAAAGGTTAGGTGCTCTCTAGAGGTGAGCAGTAATATTGAATGCCAAGATGTTTACAAGTTGGATGAACCTAAGTAGAATGGGCGAACGAGTGCAGAACAAGAAGTTAGGTAAAGTTTGGAGGTATCAATAGATGGATAGCTAGGTGGCGTCATTATTGTCAATATACTTGGAAAGCTATAAGATAGAAGCTCCAATGAAGTTGATATGCTTTGTCAATATCAAAGGTATCCGAAGTTTGATGGGACAGACTAGCGATTTGAAAGTGAACAAAAAAGGAAACTTAAAGACTGCCTCGACTTGAATCTCGGTTTGGGTAAGAACCAACGCAAATCCTTATTTTCGAAGCAAGTCAGGTTAGGCATCATGTAAAACCAACCCGGCCCAAATTGTTGACCAATGCGCCATTCCAAATGTCCAATATATGCTCGACACATGCTATTTTCTTGACGAGCCAAGTACGATATTACCATAATTTTTTTTTTTTTGCATGGACGATATTACCATAATTCAGTAGTCAATAATGGGAGGAACAATTTCTTTGCCAATTCAGCCCTATGTGTTTTGTAACTGCCTACTTTTTACATTTTAATATATCAAAATTCATTTCAAGTAAAAAATAACCATTCCATAAACTGAACATCCGAGTGCACATGTTTTATATATCCCCCTTCCTCTATTTGCCTAGATGGCTACCCACAGTGGCTTTAGGGATAACCGTCCAACTTCACAAATACGTCGGGTACAAACACTAATTTTGATAAAAAGCAATTAACTTGGATTGAAATTAATCTCAGACTAAAATGTTGTGATTGAAAGTTTTATAAGGGCGGACATGATAACCATTCTAATTTTTTATTTCTCTATTTTTCTGTTTTTTGGAACATTAATTCATTTAGTAGCACAATTTTATTTATTTATTTGTTTATTTTATTTATGGAACATGTTTTTACTCAAAAATATATATTTGGATTAGAAATCATAAGATAAAATTTTTATAACAAAAGTGATAAATGAAATCTCTTCTTATCGTTTACTCTTGTCACCAATTGTTGCTCATGCCGCCTGTTGGATGCTGGCCCTCGGATGATGCGGTCGCTCGCCACTTCTCGCTGGTGCCCCCTCCCCCTCAATTGTCGAGCACTAAATGTTGCTTGCTTGCCTCTTATCGGTTGCTAGATGCCAACTGTCATATGCCTCCCACCATCATTGGGGAGGAAGAAATTTTGTTGTTATCAAATGAATTTCTACTTGAGGAACAAAAATTTTATAATGTTATTAAACGAATATTTTTGTTGAGAAACTTGTCCCGGGAATAGAAATAAAAAAAAATCAATTTCTAGTCAAAAGTTAATTTCTGGAACAAAATGATTATCATGCATATCCTAAGTGTTTAATTAGTCAAGCCAAGATTTAAAAAGAAAATTCATAAATCTTATATAACTTGTCCATTTTAGGAAAGGGGAAAGGACAACAAAGCATTTATCAGCCGGGATTTTCGAAAAGTTAAAAGTAAGTTTTTTCTCACTCTCTCGTTAAATTTCAAAATATTATCCAAAATTAAAAAAAATCATAAGAATTACATATAAATCTACTTTTCAATGTACGATTACTTTTTCAAGATTTTGACATATTTTAGATAAAATAAAATCAAAATGAGCATGTCCTAAAATCCCCGCTCGCATTTCGTTTGGAGGCCGGGTTCTCAATTCGTAACTGCACCTCTCCTCCTTCCTCTCTCTCTCTCTCTCTCTCTCTCTCCGCGCAAAACCAACCGCTAAAACCCCCGATATCTACAGAAGTCACTGGAACTCGGTGAGTCGCGAACTCGCCACCGAGTTCGCCGGAGCCAACTCGACAGAGAGAGAGACAACACGGTTCAAATGGACGGTCACTCCTCGCACCTCGCCGCGCAGAACCGATCGCGCGGCTCCCAAACCCCCTCCCCCTCCCACTCCGCCACCTCCTCCATCCACCTCAAGCGCAAGTTCTCCGCCGCCAACGCCACCGCCGCCGACGATCACGTCCCGCCCTTCCCTCCCTCCTCCATCTCCGCCGACACCCGCGACGGCGCCCTCACCTCCAACGACGACCTCGAGAGCATCTCTGCCCGCGGCGGAGGGGCCGGCGACGACTCCGACGACGATTCCGACGACGAGGAGGAGGAATTCGACGGGGACAACGACGGCGGGTCCTCTCTCCGCACGTTCACCGCGGCTCGGCTCGAGAACGCGGGCTCGGCCGTGGGCCGTAACACGAAGATCAAGGTTGAGAGCAATGCGACGGTCAAGGTCGAAAAGGAGGACTCCGCCAGGGCCGGTGGTAACGGTGCCGGTGTGGGATCTCTGGGGCCAGCTGCTACCTCCGGCGTCGGTTCAGGCACCGGAATTGTGCCGAAGGAGGATGCTGTGAAGATATTCACCGAGAATATACAGACGAGTGGGGCTTACAGTGCTAGAGAAGAGAACTTGAAAAGAGAGGTAACATTCTTGGCAGTTTAATTTTCCTTGGTGGGGAGATGGAAGTAGTCAGATGAAGTTTCGAAGCATTAGAGTTTGGTTTGAATTTAAACGTTTTAGGGAGACCCTGAAGAGTTGCTTCTAGTACTTTTCCAAGCATTAGAGTTTGGTCATTTGATTGCTCATTCTCAAGAGACTCAAATCCCTCTCTCTCTAAAAGTGCCGGTCGAACCATACAAGCATCTTGGACATTCCTAGTAAACACTAAATTATGTTGTTATTGTTGTTGTTGTTTTATTTATTTATTTATTTATTTTAAATATATTTTAAATATCTGTATGACTTAAAGGATGATGGCTCTAGTTTGTAGATAAAGTAATGAGTGGTCCTTTTGTTGGAGATCCTTCATGATCAAGGATTGTTTCGTGATAAAAGGTCTCTCTGGAAACTGTCACATGTGTAGAACAGCCATCTTTGCTACTTCATTTCTGAGGGAGGGCTTATCTAAATTCTGCAGGAGGAGGCAGGAAGACTCAGGTTTGAGTGCCTTTCAAATGATGGTGTCGATGAGCATATGGTTTGGTACTACATCTTGTCATCTATCCAATGATTTAACCCCCGCAGAGGTTTGCTTTAGTGATCCGTTCTAGGCAAAAACCTTCCTTTCCCCCTCATTTACAAATGCGAAGTTTGTGCAACTACGGTAAAATATTGCATTTTCCCTTCCCCTTTGTCTTAACTTTCAAGAAAACACAGCATTCATTAACTTCCTTGGATCTCAGGTCCTTGTGTAAATCATTAAACCATAGCGAGTCTTGCCACACTCCTTCAATGTTTCTCTTGGTTTTCAGGTTAATAGGATTAAAGAATATCTTTGCCAAGCAACTTCCTAATATGCCAAAGGAATACATTGTGCGTCTTGTTATGGACAGGTATTACCATGACTTGACATGTTATACTTTCATTCTTTGTATTAAAAGAAGCTAATACATCTAAAATTGAGTGGGGCAAGTGTTATATATTGGGAAGTTTACATGAGTTCCTCTCTGCCGCTCAAGAATATCCAGTAGGCAAGAAACTGGATAGAAAAAAGGACCGACACTAGAATTCGATCATTACAAAAGCCAAAAGAGAAGTAGAAGAAAATAAGATACTGAAAATCAGATTAATAAAAAGGTTTTTAGCTACATCACAACTAGGATTTTCTCACGTAACGAAGTAAACTACATTCCAGGCTAGAGATCTTAATCAAGGGAAAAGCATTGCCCTTTAGCCATTCCTTTTTTTTTTTTTTTTTTTTTTTTTTTGGTGAAGAAGGAGTCGAATTTAACATTAAACAAATTAAAGGAAGCCTGAGGGCACTCACTTTTATCAGTTTGTTGAGGTCACAAAAATGTGCAGCCACAGGCGTCAGTTACTTTGGAAAGTAGTACTGTAGAACAAGGTCCATTTCTGTGTCAGACTTTGTACTTTGGAGTCGCTAAGCAGGTTTTATGTTCTTAATATACAGGTATTCTTTTGTTTCACATAATATAACCTGGCAATCAAACTCTTTCATTTGTATTTCAATGTTAGATGGACCATGTAAAAACTTACTTTACTTATCTTAGAGGAAAATGTTTATAGAAACTAATGTCAGTATGAGCATGATATTTTGTCTTAGGTTATTCATGGCTAAAATTTGCTACCCATGCCAAATTTTTAGTTATGATGGTTGTTAAGTTTCATATATTTGTAGTTTTAGTGCCATCTATAGCTTTACTTGTCTAATTGCTCGATGTCCAGGGCCCTAATACCTATGGTTCTCTCAAGATCATTTTGGTAAATATACTTCTTCTCTCTTTAAGTGATCATACTCATATTGTGTTTGCAGAAATCACAAGTCAGTAATGGTTATAAGACGGAATCAAGTTGTTGGCGGTATCACTTATCGCCCATATGCCAGGTGATGTCTTTTTTCATTTGACAGTGCTCTTCTTTCTTCACTCGACTCTTCTTAATTACTAATAGTCAATTTGTACTGTTGATCTTCTGTTGTAGTATGTACATGTCCTGGAGTTATTAAAGCCAAGGATAACAATATCACTTAAGTAAGATGCATTATTTAAATGCATAGCTTGTAAATGAGCATTTATTCATGTGATAGTGCTTTGTGTTCTTGCAATACCCTTTTTGTCCCTGAGCATTTGGACTTATGGGTGCCTAAATGGACCTAAATGATCAGAACATTAAGTAAAATACTTTGTATTTTGGTGATACTATTGTGACGTTATCCTTAGAATTCTCCATTATTATTTTGATAGAAATCGTGGTTGGGCTTAGAAGAAGCAAGAAAGGTTTGGACATGTTTTGCAAAACATTAGGATTAAGTTGACCATTTTCCTATTATTGTGGTTGTTCTTGGAATCGAACCCACCATGTTTTACAACCACCCAGTCCCGAAACAACCAGGCCAATTGTCCTTTCTAGTGGACCATGGAGATAATGAAAATCAAGGAATTAGCAATGGTGCTTTCTTTTGAGTAGTGATGTTTCTCTCTCATCTCCCTTTCCTTTGCTTCTTTTTTTAACTGAAATTTGGCAACTTATATGTTTGATTTGGCTACATGATGTGATTTTTTGAGCTTAAAACTATCTTTTCCTCAACTACTACAGCCAAAAGTTTGGTGAGATAGCTTTTTGTGCAATTACGGCTGATGAACAAGTAAAAGGTTATGGCACAAGGCTGATGAATCACTTAAAACAGCACGCTCGTGATGTTGATGGGCTAACTCATTTTCTGACCTATGCTGACAACAACGCTGTTGGTTACTTCATCAAGCAGGTTTGGATTCTGACCATCGGTTGTGGCCTAAGATCTGTGCTTTATCTATAAAAATGTTGAAATGGCACTTACTGGTTTTTGCTTTGTGATATATATGGATGTCCTATTTATCATTATATGTATAAGAGGGGGAAGAAAAATGGAATGAACTAAGTTTATGTATGAAAGAGTGGTTGTGGCCCGTCTTTCTTTCAGAAAATTAGTGCTATGTTCAAGTACAAGTTGTTTCGTGATATTTTGGTGAAAAGAATGGGGAAGGATGTCCAGATACACGTGCTCAACTTTTTTTAAGATCACTTGGTGAGTTTTATCTTTGAGTCGGCACAGAGCTCAATTTTTTCTGGCTCTTGCAACTTGCTTTTTTCCTTTAACGAAATAAATTGCTTGATAAGAAATAAAGGGTGCTAAATAATCTGTAAAAGCATGCTTAAGGTCTGATCCTTGTTTGATGTTTGAACCTGCCTACCTTATTGCAGGAATTTCTACTGCTAATCTGTCAAACTCGTGTCTTTTCTGTTTCTTTCCTCATTCTCACAACCATAACATATTTTTATACCCAAATCTTGCTGACTACCTCTTAGTTGTAGATAGTAACCCAGTCAGTTAATGTTTAAAACTAGCTGCTTGTCAACTATCCAACACAGAGCATGCATCAGTCACCAAGATATCCGTCCTCAATTTCTCAATTTTTAATATGGAAATTGGTGTATAGTTGCTTTAAATCACTGAAATTCAGTTAAAAGAAAAAAAAATCCCCAAAGTAGGTATTGCAAGCCAATGAACTGCACAGCAGTCATTGGCAGGACTTATCCATGCCTGTTAGATACGCAGTAGAAGATTGTCTTCCTTGTCTCTTAGGATGATGGTAGACTTAGAAGCAGATGTATTGAGAATTTTACTGATGAATTGTTACTCCTTTGAGAGGTTCTGTGCTCTTCACTTCCAGTTTAATGTGGATATGGTACTGTGGCCTGGCTGAAAATTAGGACTCTGGATATTGGGTGGCTCAGATTTTGGTGTTTAACTAGTTCAGAATGTCCTGAGAAGAAGACATGCCACTGTGCTGAAATTATGACACCCTCATTTTGATGGGGTCTTTCTCTTTTGCATGATCTGTATTTTATGCTGCTGTGCATCTATAGAAGCCGTTGACCATGGGAGTTTGATTCGTATTACATATGATGCTTTGTTTTTGGTAATTCTTGTCAACATGCTTCAAACAGTTTTGCAAATGAATTGAAGTTCAGGCACTTTTACGTATTAATCATTTGTTTTATAGCTGATGGAGGTTCTTTTTCTCCATGTGCAGGGTTTCACTAAAGAGATATACCTGGATAAAGATCGATGGCACGGGTGATACTTCATACCCTCTAGATCAATTGAAGTTTGGAAACAATATGTCGCATTGTTTTTAACTAGGCAAACAAATATATTTCACAGGCAAAAGTTTTTATCATATCCTTTCCATATATCAATCTCCTGTTTTTGCCTTCTTGTTTACCGTCCATTCTCATAAATATGCAATCTACATTCCTCCACTTCAAATACAAATTAGGCATAGGAATATTGTGTTCACACTTGCACCTTGTAGTGTCATCACATATGAAATTTTTAATGACTTTCATCTGTCACAGTCCAAACTTCTAACGATTGTCACGTGCGGTGTCTTATTACTTTCACATCTCATTATTTTCTCAATTATATATGCGAGTTTCAGAACTTAGGTCCAAACATGCCATAAATTTAATAGGAGAAAAAAGTGGTGGGCAACTGTTTATTCTGCTGGTGTTGCAGGTATATCAAAGATTATGATGGGGGAATTCTTATGGAATGCAAAATTGATCCCAAACTTCCTTATACAGATTTATCAATCATGATTCGCCGTCAAAGGCAGGTAAGGCATCGTTTACTCTATGGATGACATTTTATTTTTTCAGGACTTGTTAAGGGGGAAGAGCAACTGCATTCCGGTCAAAACTCAAATAGCTCAGAGGAGTATTTCTTCAGGAGATAATTGCAGCCTGGATAAGTTGATTTAGTCGTATAATGAAAAATATGGTCTGCCTAATCCAAAATCTGTAGCTTACCTAGATAAATTGTCATATCCAGGAAATTGAACATCTCAACAAATTTGTAAGAAGATTGTAAGGGTCAATAATTATGTGAAAGCTTGACAGTAAAGATAAGGCTTCTTTTAACTAGTTTTGTACCATTCATGATCTAGGGGTATTTTAGTGATAAGAATAGTCATTCAGTACTATCTTCCCATGAAATTGCTCCATATATCATGAATCAAATATTGGTTAAATGCTGTATCTTGTACCTGAGGCTAAATAATTGAAGATTTTGTATTTGTATAACTGCAAAATCTCTCTCTCTCACGCACAGACACACAATTAGGATGAGTAAAGGGTGAGCGGTTGCATATTTTCCATCTGCAAAAGCAATTTATTTAAAGCAATCTAAGGCATTGAGCAACAAACTACTTAATTTGCATGCTTGTTAAATGAAGGCATCTTTCCTTATGAGATGGTTTAGGGAAATGGATGGAAAAAAGAACTGGACAACATTAACCTGTAGCACTTGCTTCAAAGAGAAACGGTGTATACCTCTTTGCATTCTCCTGCCTGAAACTAGAGGATTGTTGTTTTGTTAGAGTGAGTTCCACTCCCCCTGCACTTACAATTCATCTTCTCTTCAAGTCCTTCCATACCACCCATCTTTTCTCAAAGGTTATCATTTCCATGTCCGTGCATTCCTCACAAACCAATAATCCTAGTTGCTCATTTTCTTGATTTACACATGGCGGTAGTCACATTCTCCTCAGTTTTGATCTTGACATCCTCAGATACATGTCTGTCCATGCTGTCCCTGCTTAAAGGTGACTTGATATATGAGAACTGACTGTACAAGAGAGACTGAGTTCTCACTTTTTGTATACTTCCAAATTCTGTGAGTATTGTAATCGATAAAGAATGCTATCACATCACTGTATTTTTTTTTTTTTTGGCTGAAAAGGTTTTTAGATTAGCAAAATTAGGTTGAGTAGCCATGTCCTGTACATGTCTTCAACATATCTTTGCAGTCATGCGAAAATTTTCTTACTTTCTTCTTATGACTTGCTAGGAAATTCAGTCTTACGTTTCATTGCCTTGAGATGTTAGAATTGTCAGTCCAGATTTTCTTTATTTTATTAACTACTGTCTGAAGTCTGGATTTTTATATTGCTGCAAGGAGCTGCTTATGACTCTTAAATTAGTTGGTTGATCATGTCATCATGCTGTTGTTTTTGGTAGGCGATTGATGAAAAGATAAGGGAACTCTCTAATTGTCATATTGTCTACCAGGGGATCGATTTCCAAAAGGTATAAACTGAAAGCAGTTTTACTTTTGCAAGTACCATGTTATCGTACTTAAATGTGAAGATGTATCAACAGTGTTATTTAGGTAATTGATATAATGCATGAGAGCTAGGCTCTTTCAATTCTAAAACTATGATATCTCCCTGTTATGATTTCCCCCAAATGCTCAATGTATCTAATTTCTTTGGTAAAAATAGGGAAAAGAAAATTCTCCATAACAGAGATGTATGAAGTGGAGTAGTTTTAACATGAAACTGGAACGTAGTGATTTCAGTTGCAATCAGATGAATTTTTAAAAATTAAGTCCTGCATTCCCATCTCTAGCAGACAAGTACTTGTAATTTGGTCAATGGAAATTGGAAGTCTTAATTCACTTTTGTTCTTGCTTTTCTTGTTTCTTAGTATCCGGGTTGAAAGCAAATAAGCCTTTTCTTAGTGTCTGCATCTTTCCTTCTATTCTCTTAGTTTGGCTAGAATTTTTGTGCATTGTATATCTTTTTGAACTTTGAGTATGATCAGAATAGTTCTTGCTTAGAGAGATGCAGGGGTTCCCCAAAAATCCATCAAAGTTGAGGACATAGCTGGCTTGAGTGAGTTCCTTGACTTTTTAATGACTTCCAGTTGGCACGTTTCTTCTCACTTACCTTCCGTTTCATTTTTATCAATCATTTTTGAGCTGGTGGGTTGGTTCATGAGCTGAAAACTTGAATGACATATATGCATATATGTTTTGGTACTGTTTGTCTTGATGAGATTCAATGGTTCTCATCAGATTAGTTCGGCTTGTCAATGTTTTCCAATAATAAGATGATACCTTTAATGAGAAATCGTTTGCTTTTTCACATTGTCATGTGGTACAGCCAAGTGCTCAATAATAAATTCTAAAACTATATTAACATTTCCCTTTACAGTCATCTCAAAACCTGTTCTGTCGCTGTAAATGAGGATACGAATTTTAAAGTAAGATATGTCTTAAGGAATTATAGAAACTCTTATATGCATGGGGTTTAGGAAATAATGAATTAGCAGTGGAAGAAGAATTACAGAAAATCCTCAATGCAAGAGCCTCTCCCAAATGACCATCAAATATCAAGACCAGGGTATGAGAGCCATACTGTCATGGATGAAATTAATACTCTTTTACCAAATTTCACGTGCTTAGATTTGTGTCTTGGAGTAGATTTTTGTTTGATGTTCACTTTGATTATTTCCATAGATGACATCAGTCAAGAAAGATGGTCAATTCCTTTATTTATTATATGTGTTTTTCGGCTCGAATCATTTTTATTTTAAGATGCTTTATGCTCAGATTGTTAGATGAGCATTTCAGGAAACTAAGTTGTGGTGTATCTGATTCTAGGGGAGGCTGGGTGGACACCTGATCAATGGGGCTATTCTAGGTTTAGAGGATTGAGTGATCAAAAGCGGTTGACTTCCTTTATGCGCCAACTTCTGAAGGTGAGTAGTGAGCTTTCTTTGTCTTTTCTATCATTTTGCTTCATGGCATCACTCTGTAAGCTGGTCAGCTGTCAGTGTGCATACTTTCATGAATCTCATTGACCATCATCCTGTCTTGCTGGTGGAGTCGGTGTTGTAGCTATCTTTAACATATCTTATGAAAAACAGGCAATGCATGAACATGTTGATGCCTGGCCATTCAAGGAACCAGTTGATCCTCGTGAGGTCCCCGATTACTATGACATAATTAAAGATCCTATGGGTGAGAACCAGGATAAACTATTAACTTATGTTTTAATAAGTGTATTTCCTTACCTGAAATTGCATTTTAATGTCCATGCATATAATCTCTTGTATGCTCATAATTGCATGCCTAAGCTAAAATTGTAAATTCTAGTACTGATTATGGTGTATGAGATGCCGGAATTGCATCTGATGGGGACATCTGGCCAATTATTTTCACTGGTGAGCAGCTTGGAATGCTCACTGAGAATTAGGCTTCATTTAACTGTCATGTCTACAACGATAGTTGTCATGATATTTCTGTGCCTGCTGTTCTCTTTTTTGGCGCATAGATGTAAAGTGTGAAATGTCAGCTTTTTGGCAGGGTTGAAGCATATTCCTGGTCTGTTCTGGCAGTTCATACAGAAAACATATATATTTTTAGGGCCGCACGGTTACCTGAAGCATGATGCAGGACGCACTGCAAGTTGAGTTATGGGTTGAGGAACATGGTATGACATTGGCTACAAATGTGGTACATGTGGGGGTACAGCTCTTTGGTTTTTGGTTAGCAACATGTGTTGGAACACACGGTTGGCAACGATTAAGTAATAAGACTAGGGGGCTGAATATGGCCCTGATCGTGTTGTCTTGGCTGATGTGAAGTGTTACCACTAGCCGAATCCCAAAAAAAAGTGCTTGTTATCTAACTTGAAAGAGAAATAAAAACATCTCAAGTAACTGTTATATTAGTTAACTAGCTGCATTCAACGATTTAATGACAAGGCCCAGAAGATTACTACTGATAAATCATTTACCAGATCATGGGCTAGAATATTTGCTCTTTCTTTTCCTCTTCCACTCTTCTTCATTTCATTAAGTTGTTCCTTTTTCTTCCTCTTGCTATAATCCTGCTAGATAGCTTCAATGTTGAACAGCTGGGCAATTTCTGGCTCTTTGGTTCAAGCAACTTGTCCGTTTGCGTTCTTATTGCAAAGTTTGTGGCAAAGTCAATAGGCTAGAATCTGGTACTTGAATGAAACTAGATGTATGGAGTGTATTTCCCATCTCTTCTCAAGAAAGAGGTGGGCAGGGTCAAAGTAGACGCTGGGCACAGTAGCAGTGGCTACTTTGCCCTTGCTGTGATGGCTCATCATCCGAGGTGGCAAAGTTTGTCGCCATGCTTGTGATCTACACAGCTTGCCATGGTAATCCACATCAGCAAATCACCTGACCTGGGATGTGCATCCTGAACCCCCAGAGGGATGGTATCTATGTTGAAGAACTGGTTAGAGGAGATCACCTGAGATCCAACCTTGTCCAGGCAGGGGAGTCATATCCTCACAAATATGTCATGACTTTTTCCCTCGTGCAAATTGTAGTTTAGTGTACTAGTCGGACCTAACTGGAATTAGCCCAGTGTTTGCAACTGCTAAAGCAAGCCTTTGCCAGCTTGCCATATGATCAGATTTAAGAAAATCCAGCAGAGACATGATGGTGTCTAACTGTCATGAGAAGTGCAAATTCAAGTTTTATGCTTATCCTCTTCATTGTGGCATTGGAAAATTTAACGTGCACATGCTATTGAGACGTAACAGTTTCACAACTCATCATGGTTTTGCAGATTTGAAGACAATGACTAAGAGGGTTGATTCAGAGCAATATTATGTTACGCTTGAGATGTTCATTGCAGATGCCAAGAGGATGTTTGCTAATGCACGCACCTACAATTCCCCCGAAACTATATACTTCAAATGCGCAACTAGGTATACTGCGTCATTCCTTCTTGTCTGTGTTTTGTCACCTTTATGTCAGATGAAATGATTTACTATACGTGCAGGCTGGAAGCTCATTTCCAGAGCAAGGTACAAACGAATCTTCAATCTGGTGCTGGAAAAATTCAACAGTAGAGCATTCAGTAGACTGGAGGTCCCAACCTTAACTCTCTCTATTTGGATATGTGGAGCTTTAAATACTTCCTCTGATTCATGATTGCTCTGGGGAAATAACTAACTCTGGGGAAATAACTAACTCCAATTGACCATAGGACTGAAGGCCGATGGTCATATTTACTCGAAAAACTGAAATTTCAGTTCCCTTAATGTAATGTAATGTAATTATGATGTTTTTCACTTTCTAACTCTGGTAGATGAAATTCAAAATCCGTTCACATCATTTGTGCGACATAGGCCGTCATCTTTCATACAATGGATGTTTTTGGTGACGCCATGAACTGAAACTTTTGTGTAGAGCATCTAGGCCGGAGAGAACGTAGAAGCTTGCAGAATCTGGCTGCCTTGGCCCGGTAAACGGATGTACAGATATGGGAAATCACTATATTAGAGTCTCCTGCTTCAACAGGTTCATCATCATGGATCACGATTCTGTCTCTCGATCATGTATTCAGGTCGACACACAGGTGGTGATTATGCGGTGATTTATATGTTGTAAACTTGCGGCCATATTTTGACCAAAAAAAAAAAATTGCGGCCATATACACAGGAATTTGAATTTGGATGGGTATGTACCTTGTGCAGTACCAAAGTGTCTCGAAAAAAGGCTTTGTCTGGGACAAGTGGATTGTTGGTGTAGTTTCCTGTGTGGAGTGACCGGATTCCTAAGATCAACGACAAATTCCATACGCTTACGAAAGTAAGCAAAATCAACAAGGGTTACAAAGGGTGATCCCTAACAACATTTTGGCCTTGCATTATTATTGTTAAGGGAGCGAATTGCTGCAGATTTAGCACGCGGCAAAGGTCCCGGCACGGAGGAGGTTTCGGCTCGCTTAGCAAAATCGTGTTCCCTCCTTCAGGTCCACACTTGATGCGCTTCCGTTTTTGAGTGCCCAGCTGAAAAGATAAACAAAAAACAAATGAGAGACTGGAATATCCAGAGACATGCCATTGGTAAGTATATAATATTGAACATTTTCATATAAAGACTAAGTTAAGTATGTATAAATAAATAAATAAATAAATAAATAAATAAATATATATATATGTGTGTGTGTGTGTGTGTGTGAATTACTTTGAACAATTGAGTCATATTTTAGAGATTATATTGAACAAATTAAAAGTTCAATGATCATATTACACGTTAATTTTAGGAACCATTTGTGTTATCATCCATTTTTTGGTTGGTAGATAAATTGCATTTAACTTGTCCATTTTAGGAGAGGGAAAAAGAGAATAAAGCATTTTAAAAAAATAAGGCTCTTATTTGAAATGGAGATATTCACTTCAAGCTCTTATTTGAAACAATATCTATTTCATGCCGTTATTTGAGAGAGTGACAAAGACTTGGTCTTTATTTGAAAAAATAAAGGCATTTCGGACTTCTTTTTGAAATTTTCCCTTTTCTCTTACTCTCCCATTTAATTTCAAAATATTATCCAAAATTTTTAAAAAAAATCATGTAAGAATCATATATAAATCTACATTTCAATGTATGATTATGTTTCAAGATTTTAAATATTTACATTACAGAAAATCAAAATCAGCATGTCCTAAAAACTTCGCTTGCATTTTGTTTGGAGACTCTGGGTTTATTTGTTAACTTGTTCAATAGCAATTGGTTTCATTATTTTGTTATTGGGAATAAAAAAATAGCATAAATTCATTTAGTAAATTTTTTGTTCCTAGAAATAGATTAAGAATAGAATCAAGAAGTAAAAAAAAAAAAAAGTAGTTATTTTGTTCCCAAAAATAATTCCAAAATCAAGCCCGATCTATTTTTCCTTTTCTTTTCTTCTTTTCTCCTTCTCTCTTCTTCTTTCTCTCAACTGGTCATTGACCACTGTTAGCCAGAGCTGTCCTTGCCTGTGGTCGCTAGCGACCAACTGGGCTAGGTCTAATGAGCTCGCCGGATCATGCCCAATCGGTCATCGGCCACAACAAAAAGGAAGAAGAAGAGAAAAGGAAAAATAAAAAAAGAAAAAAAAATAATGAAGTACTAAAAAATTAAAAGAAACAAAAAAATTTAAGAGAATTACCAAAGGTATTTTTATTCTGAGAATTACCTAATACTTTCAAATCCTTAGAAATTATTTTCGAGAACATAATGAAAATAAGAGTTAATAACCTAAAAAATCCCAAACTAGTACACTTGTGACAAATTTACTCCAAACTAATTTTTCAATCACAAAAAATCCAAACTAGTACACTTTTGACAAATTTACCCCAAATTAGTATGGTTGTGACAAATTTAACATTTATTAGTTTTCGTTAAATTTTACTATTAAATTACTAAGTTAAATGGCACGACAAATTGATTGATGTATCAATTTGGAATTTTATTCTTTGTTTGTTATAGTTATATAATTTTTGTGATTTTTCGTGATATTAATAAGTATACTAGTTTGGATTTTTTGACAGTCAAATATATTAATCTCAGGTAAATTTATCACAAGTGTATAAATTTAGGAATTTTTATGATTAGTCGAAATAAATTTATCACGAACGTATCGGTTCGAGGAATTTGTAATAAATTTACTAAAGATATATTAGTTTTGAGTGTTGACCCAACCAATCATTACAACTCTCCTCCTTCCTCTCTCTCTCTCTCTCTCTCTCTCCCCCCCTTCACTGCGCCCAAAACCACCTGATAAAAACCTCGATTCCCACTTAAAGTCACTGGAGCTCAGTGAGTCGCGAACTCGCCACCGAGTTCGCCGGAGCCAACTCGACAGAGAGAGAGACAACACGGTTCAAATGGACGGTCACTCCTCGCACCTCGCCGCGCAGAACCGATCGCGCGGCTCCCAGACCCCCTCCCCCTCCCACTCCGCCGCCTCCGCCTCCGCCACCTCCTCGATCCACCTCAAGCGCAAGCTCTCCGCCGCCGCCGCCGCCGCCGCAGCCGCCGACGACCACGCCCCGCCCTTCCCTCCCTCCTCCATCTCCGCCGACACCCGCGACGGCGCCCTCACCTCCAACGACGACCTCGAGAGCATCTCTGCCCGCGGCGGAGGGGCCGGCGACGACTCCGACGACGATTCCGACGATGAGGAGGACGATGGCGATAACGACGGCGGATCCTCTCTCCGCACGTTCACCGCGGCTCGGCTCGAGAACGCGGGCTCGGCCGCGGCTCGGAACAGGAAGATCAAGGCCGAGAACAATGCGACGGTCAAGGTCGAGAAGGAGGACTCCACCAAGGACGGTGGTAATGGTGCCGGCGTGGGAGCTCTGGGGCCAGCTGCGACCTCCGGCGCCGGTTCGGGCTCCGGAATTGTGCCGAAGGAGGATGCTGTGAAGATATTCACCGAGAATTTACAGGCGAGTGGGGCTTACAGTGCTAGAGAAGAGAACTTGAAAAGAGAGGTAACATTCTTGGCAGTTTAATTTTCCTTGGTGGAGAGCTGGAAGTAATTAGATGAAGTTTCGAAGCATTTGAGTTTGGTTGTTTGGTTTGAATTTGAACGTTTTTGGGGGACCCTGAAGAGTCACTTTTAGCACTTTTAAAGCTTTCGAATCACTTTCCCTCCAAAAACCTTTAGGTGTACATCAAATAAAGAGCTTAGTTGTACTTATTCCATGAGACATCTGATTGCTTATTCTCAAAAGACTCAAATCCCTCTCTCTATAAGTGCCGGTCGAATCATGTGAGAAAAGAATGACAAATATCTACAAGCATCTCGGATGTTGCTAGGAAACACTAAATTATGTTGATGTTTTTTTTTTTAATATCTGTCTGACCTAAAGGACGATGGCTCTGCTGTGTAGATAAAGTGATGAGTGTTTCTTTCATTGGAGATTCCTCGTGATCAAGGATTGTTTCATGATAAAATCTCTCTCTAGAAACCGTCGCATGTGGTCAAAGTGAACGGCCGTCTTTGCATCTTCATTTCTGAGGGATGGCTTAACTAAATTCTGCAGGAGGAAGCAGGAGGACTCAAGTTTGAATGCCTTTCAAATGATGGTGTTGATGAGCATATGGTTTGGTACTTCATCTTTTCATTTATCCAATGTTTTAACACCTGCGGAGGTTTGCTTAAGTGATCCATTGTAGGTGAAAACCTTCTTTTCCTCCTAATTTACAGATACAGAGTTTGTGCAACAATGGTGAAAAATTGCATTTGCCCTTCCCCTTTGTCTTAACTTTCAAGAAAATACAGCATTCATTAACTTACTTGGATCTCAGGTTCTCGTGTAAAAAATTAAACTATGGCAAGTCTTGCCACACTCCTTGAATGTTTCTCTTGGTTCTCAGGTTAATAGGATTAAAGAATATCTTTGCCAGGCAACTTCCTAATATGCCGAAGGAATACATTGTGCGTCTTGTTATGGACAGGTATTGCCATGACTTGACATGTGATACCCTCATTCTCTGTATCTAAAGAAGCTTTCCACGAATATATCTAAAATTGAGTGGGTCAAGTGTTATATATTGCGAAGTTTTCACGAGTTTCTCTCTTTGCCACTCCAGAATATCCACCGTAGAGGCAAAGAACTGGACAGAGAAAAGGACCGATACTAGAATTCGATCATTACAAAAGCCGAAAGAGAAGTAGAAGAAAATAAAATTCCAGAATTGGATTAAATAAAAAGGTCTTTTTGCCACATCACAACTAGGAGTTTTTCACGTAACGAACTAAAATACATTCCAGGCTAGAGCTCTTAATCAAGGGAGAAGGCGTTGCCCTTTGCCACATCACAACTAGGAGTTTTTCACGTAACGAACTAAAATACATTCCAGGCTAGAGCTCTTAATCAAGGGAGAAGGCGTTGCCCTTTAGCCGTTCCTTTTTTTGGATGAATAAGGAGTTGAATTTAGCATTAAACAAATTAAAGGATGCCCAATGGCACTCACTTTTAGCATTTTGTTGAGGTCACACCATAAACCACCACAACAAGGCAATAACATGCAGCCATAGGCACAAGTTACTTTAAGAATAGCACTGTAGAACAAGGTCTATCTCTGTGTGAGACTTTGTAACTTTGAAGTCACTTAGCATGTTTGATATTCTTAATATACGGGCATTCTTTTGTTTCACATAATTTTACCTGGCAATCAAACTCTTTCATTGTTATTTCAATGCCAGATGAATCATGTAAAAACTTCTTTTACTTATTTGAGAGGGAATGATTAAAGAAACTGCTGTCAATATGAACATGATCTTTTGTCTTTGGTTATTCATGGCTACTATTTGCTTCAGAACGTACCACGTGTTTAGTTATGATGGTTTATCAAGTTGCATATATGTGCAGTTTTAGTGCCTTCTATAGCTTTGCTTATCTAATTGCTCAATGTTCAAGGCTGTAACACCTATGGTTCTCTCAAGATCCTTTTGGTAAATATGCTTCTTCTCTATTCAAGTGATCATACTCATATTGTATTTGCAGAAACCACAAGTCAGTAATGGTTATCAGACGGAATCAAGTTGTTGGTGGTATCACTTATCGCCCATATGCCAGGTGATGTTCTTTCTCGTTCTGCAGCGCTCTTCTTTCTTCACTTGACTCTTCTTACTTTTGTTACTATTATTTAACAGTCAATTTAGACTGTTGATATTCTGTTGTTGTAAGTACATGTCCTGGAGTCAGTAAAGCCTATAATAACAACATCACTTCAAAAACATGCAATGTTTAAATGCATTGCTTGTAAATGATCATTTACTCATGTGATAGTGTTTTGTTATCTTGCAATACCCTTTTCTTCCCAGAGCATTTGGACTTATGGGTGCCTAATTGGACCTAAATGATCAGAACATTAAGTAAAATACTGCGTGTCTTGGTAATATTATCTTGACATCATCCTTAGAATTCTCCATTATCACTTTGATGGAAATCGTGGTTAAAGAAAGGTTATGACAGGTTTTGCAAATCATTAGAATATAGTTGACCAGTTTCCTATTATTCTGGCTGTACTTGGAATTGAACTTACCACGTTTTATAATCACCCAATCCCAAAACAACCAGGCCAAATGTCCTTTCTAGCATACCATCAGGACAATGAAAACCAAGCAATTAGCAATGGTGCCTTATTTTGAGTAGCGATTTTTCTCTCTCATCTCCCTTCCTTTTGCTTCTTTTAACTGGAATTTGGCAACTTATATATTCAATTTGGCTACATGATGTGATTCTTGATACTAAATCTATGTTGTCTTCAACTACTACAGTCAAAAGTTTGGTGAGATAGCTTTCTGTGCAATTAAGGCTGATGAACAAGTAAAAGGTTATGGCACAAGGCTGATGAATCACTTAAAACAGCACGCTCGTGACATTGATGGGCTAACTCATTTTCTGACCTATGCTGACAACAATGCTGTTGGTTACTTCATCAAGCAGGTTTAGATTCTAAACATCTGTCGTATCCTAAGATCTGTGCTTTGTCTATAAAAATGTTGAAATGGCACTCACTGGTTTTTGCTTTGTGATAAATATGGATGTCCTATTTATTATTATATGTGTGGGGAAGAAAAATGGAATGAACTAAGTTTATGTATGAAAGAGTGGTTGTGGTCTGTCTTTCTTTCAGTAAATGAGTGCTGTGTTCAAGTACAAGTCATTTTGTGAGTTAAATTGGTGAAAAAAATGGAGAAGAACTTCCAGATACACGTGCTTGACTCTTTTAAGATCATCGCGGTGAGTTTTATCTTTGGGTCGGCATAGAGCTCAATTTTTTTTGGCTCTTGTGACTTGCATTTTTCCTTTTGTGAGAGGAAAATTAATTTTGTATTAGTCAGTAAAGTTTAATATGTATACATATAAGCCCTAAAGATCCTAAAGACCACTTTACCCTTCATACTTCTAATACTCCCCTCAAGCACATGCCTAGCTTGTCACAAATATATTCTATCCTCCCATTACCTAGAGATTTAATAAAGATGTCTACAAGTTGTTCGCCGGTTCAAATATGACTGGGAAGGATCACTCAACTCAGTAACCTTTTTTGAATAAAATATCTGTCAACCTCAATGTTTTTTGTTCTTGCATGAAATATAGGGTTGGAAGCTATATGCACTGCAACTTTATTATGGCGCCATAGAGTCATGGGCATTGGATCTTAAAAGCCTAACACAGTTAATAACTATCGAATCCATACTAATTCACATGGCACACTTGTGCCATGGCTCTATATTATGACTCAGCACTGGAGTGGGCAAATACACTTTGTTTCTTCCTCTTTCATGATACCAGGTTTCCTCCAACCAAGGTACAATAGCTAGTGGGTGATCTCCTATTATCTGGAGAACTTGCCCAATCAGTGTTAAAGAATCCTTTAACCCTGCCATGACCATAGTTTTAATAAACAATTCATTTCCCTGGAGCCTTCTTCAAGTACCTCAATATTCGAATAACTATATATAAATGAGATGTATGAGGGGAAAACAATAACTGGCTTACCACACTAAATGGAAAGGCAATGTTTGGTCTAGTAATTGTAAGATAATTCAGCTTACTTACTAGTCCTCTATATCTCTCAAGATTATTAAGAATCTCCTCTCTCAACAACTAGTTTAAGCTGTTGTTCCATGGGTGAATAAAGAGGCTTTGATCCCAACATACCTTTCTCAGTGAGCAAATCCAAGGCATATTTTTTTGCTGTAACAGAACAATGCCTTTCTCTGACTACGCCACCTCAATTCCTAGGAAATATTTCAATTTTTCTAAGTCGTTACTCTAAAACTGTTGCAGAAGATAGGTCTTGAGTTTAGCCATACCAACCAAGCCATTTCCTGTGATGATAATATCATCAACATACACAATCAAGAACAGTTTGCCTCCCCTTGACTCTTCATAAAAGAAACAATGACCATTTCCACATCTAGACATCTCAAAAGAAAGTACAGCCTTAGAAAATCTTCCAAACAACGCTTGTGGGGATTGCTTCAAACCATGTAAGGATTTTTTCAATTTGCAAACCAATCCCCTAGATTCATCCTGAGCAACAACCCTAGAGGTTGCTCCATATAAACTTCTTCATAAAGAGTATCTTGCAAGAAAGCCTTCTTGACATCTAGCTGAAACAAGGGCCGGTTATATGTGGCAGCAAGAGAGATCAAAATATGAATAGAAGTAAGTTTGGCAACAGTAGAAAAGGTGTCTGCATAGTCAACCCCATACACCTGAGCATATCCTTTGGCAACAAGTCTTTTAAACTAGCAAGAGAACCATTGGGATCATACCCATTGACAATGAATTGCAAAGCCATCATTGGCAGGACTTATCCATGCCTATTAAATACGCAGTAAAAGATTGTCTTCCTTGTGTCTTAGGATGATGGTGGACTTAGCAGCTGATGTATTGAAATTTTTAATGATGAATTTCTACTCCTTTGAGAGGTTCTGTGCACTTCACTTCCGGTTTAACATGAATGTGGTACTGTGGCCTGGCTCAAAATTCGGACTCTGGATGTGTGGATTGCTCAGATTTTTGTGTTTAACTAGTTCACAATGCCTCAGAAGAAGACAAGCCACTGTGCTGAAATTATGGTGACCTTCATCTTGATGGGGTCTTTCTCTTTTGCATGATCTGTATTTTATGCTGCATACATCTTGATGGGGTCTTTCTCTTTTGCATGATCTGTATTTTATGCTGCTATGCATTGCTATAGAAGCCGTTGACCATGGGAGTTTGATTCGTGTTACATATGATGCTTTGTTTTTGTCAATTCTTGTCAACATACTTCATATAGTTTTGCAAGTTAATTGATGTTCTGGCACTCTCAGGAATTCATCATTTGTTTTATAGATGATGGAAGTTCTTTTTCTCCATGTGCAGGGTTTCACGAAAGAGATATACCTGGATAAAGATCGATGGCATGGGTGATACTTCATACCCTCTACATCAATTAAGTTGAAAACCATATTTTGCTTTGTTTTTAATTAGGCAAACAAACATATTTTATAGGCAAAAGTTTTTAGTATTTCCTTTTCATATATAAATCTCCTGTTTTGGCCTTCTTGTTTACCACCATTCTCATAAATGTGCTATCTACATCCCTCCACTTTAAATACAAATAAGGCATAGGAATATTGAAGGAACAAAAAGAGTGTGCTCACACATGCTCATCACATATGGTATTTTTAATGACTTTTATCTTTCAGAGTCTAAACTTCTAATAATTGCCGAGTGCAGTGTCTTTATTACTTTCACAACTCACTATTTTCTCAATCTTTTGTGGGAGTTTCAACACCTATGTCCAAACATCTCACTATTCTGAGGGTGTTGCAGGTATATAAAAGATTATGATGGGGGAATTCTTATGGAATGCAAAATTGATCCCAAACTTCCTTATACAGATCTATCGACCATGATTCGCCGTCAAAGGCAGGTAAAGCATCATTTGTTCTATGTATGGCATTTTATCTTTCCAGGACTTGTTAAGGGGGAAAAGCAACTGCGTTCTGGTCGAAACTCAAATTGCTCAGAGGAGTATGTCTTCAGGAGATAATTGCAGCCTAAATAAGTTGATTTGGTTATATAATAAAAAATATGGTCTCCATAATCCAAAATTTGTAGCTTACCTAGATAAATTGTCATATCTAGGAAATTGAACATCTCAACAAATTTGTAAGAAGATTATTATAATGTGAAAGCTTGACAGTATAGATAAGGCTTCTTTTAACTATTTTTGTACCATTCATGACATGGGGGTATTTTAGTGATAAGAATAGTCATTCAATACTAGCTTCCCCATAAAATTGCTCCATATATCATGAATCAAATATTGGTTAAATGCTGTATCTTGTATCTGAGGCTTAATAATTGAAGATTTTATATTCGTATAACTGCAACGATCTCTCTCTCTCTCTCTCTCCCTCACGCAATCACATGCACACATAGACACACAATTGGGATGAGTGAAGGGTGAGCTTTTGCATATTTTCTATCCGCACAAGCAATTTGTTTGGAGCAAACTAAGGGATTGAGCAACAAACTAGTTAAATTGCATGCTTGCTAAACAAAGGCGTCTTTCCTTATGAGATGGTTTAGGGAAATGGGTGGAAAAAAGACAACTGGACAACACTAGCCTTCAGCACTTAGCTTCAAGGAGAAATGATTTATACGTCTTTGCATTCTCCTGCCTGAAACTAGAGCATTGTAGTTTTGTTAGGGTTCCACTCCCCCTGCAGTTCCAATTCATCTTAGAGTCCTTCCATAGCACCCATGTTTTCTCAAAGGTTATCATTTCGATGCCTGTGCATTCCTGACAAACCAATAATCTAAATTGCTCATTTTCTTGATTTACCCATGGCAGTAGTCACATTCTCCTTTAGTTTTGATCGTGACATCCTCAGATACATGTCTGTCCTGGTTGTCTGTGCTCAAAGGTGACTTAATATATGAGAACAGACTGTACATTAGAGATTGATTTCTCATTTGTATACTTCCAAATATTGTAGTCGGTAAAGAATGCTATCACATCAATGTAGCTTTTTGCTGAAAAGGTATTTAGACGAGGAAAATTTGGTTGAGTAGCCATGGCCTGTGCACTTCAACATATCTTTTGCAGTCATGTGAAACTTTTCTTACCTTCTTCTTATGACTTACTAGGAAATTCAGTCTTACAGTTCATTGTCCTGACATGTCAGCATTGTCAGTCCAGATTTTCTTCATTTTATTTAACTACTGTCTGAAGTCTGGATCTTTATATTACTGGAAGGAGCCGCTTATGACTCTTGAATTGGTTGGTTGATCATGTTGTCATACCGTTGTTTTTGCTAGGCGATTGATGAAAAGATAAGGGAACTCTCTAATTGTCATATTGTCTACCAGGGGATCGATTTCCAGAAGGTATAAAGCAGTTTTACTTGTTCAAGTACCATGTTATCGTACTTATAAGGTGAAGATGTATCAACGGTGTTGTTTAGGTAATTGATATGATGCATGAGAGCTAGGTTCTTTCAATTGTAAAACTATGATATCTCCCTATATGATTTCCCCCGAATGCTCAGTGTATTCAATTGCTTTGATAAACTTTTCTGAGATTTAGTGAGATCACTGCCAAGTGTTTTAAAAGTTTAAGTTGATAGACGAAGGTGTGGTTTATTATTTAAATATTCTAACACTCCCTCTCACGCTTAGTTTGGCCTTTTTTACCTAGTATTAAGCGTGAAAATTTAATTGGGGAGGCAAATAAGACTGGAAAGATTTGAACTCACGACCTCCAGCTTTGATACTAGTGTTGGGTGGTTGTGGGCCTCTCTTGCCTCAAAAGTTAAATTAGCTCAAGGGGTGAGGCTTACCTTCACACTTATAAATTGACCCTTAGCCCCTTCCATAATTGATGTGGGACAATCTCAATAATCTCCCCCTCACACACATATGAGATTTGGTGGGGTACTGCCAACTATTCTAAAAGTTTAAATTGTTAGATGAAGGCTTGGTTTATTATTTAAATATTCCAACAACTTCTAAGTAGGGAAAAGAAAATTCTTCATAATAGAGATGTATGATCTAGAGGAGTTATAACATGAAACTGGAACATAGTGGCTTCAGTCACGATCAGATGAATCTTTAAAGCCCAAGTCCTGAAGCTGCTTCCCATCTCTAGCTGACAAGTATCCAGTTTTGGAAAGTAATCATGCTTGTCTTTTAATCAACTACTTGATAGTTAATCAGCTCATCATACAATGGAAGTTTTAGTTCACTTTCTTTCTTGCTTTCCTTCCTTGTTTCTTATTATCCAAGCGGAAAGGGAATAAGCCTTTTCTCAGTATCTGCATTTCCTTTTATTCTCCTAGTTCAGCTAGAATTTTTGTGCACTGCATATCGTTTTTTTTTTGGTAAGCACTGCATATCTTTTTGAACTTAAGTCTGATCAAAATAGTTCTTGCTTAGAGAGATGCAGGGGTTCCCCAAAATCCCATCAAAGTGGAGGATATCCCTGGCTTGAGTGAGTTCCTTGACTTTTTAATGACTTCCAGTTGGCTCGTTTCCTCACACTTATCATCCATTTCATTTGTATCAATCATTTTTGACGTGGTAGGTTGGTTCATGAGCTGAAAACTTGTGTGACATGCATGCATATACGTTTCAGCACTGTTTGTCTTGATGAGATTCTATGGCTCTCATCAGATTAATTTGGGATGTCAATTTTTTCCAAAAGTTAGATAAATATCTTTAATGGGGAATCGTTTGCTTTTTCACATTGTCATGTGGTGCAGCCGAGTGTTTAATAATAAACTTCTAAACTATATTTTCATTCCCCTTTACAGTCATCCCAAAACCTGTTCTGTCGCTGTAAATGAGAAAACGAATTTCAAAGTAAGAGATGTTTAAGGAATATCAGAAACTTCTGTACACATGGGGTTTAGGAAATGAAAATTTCAGTGGAAGAAGAATTACAGAAAACTCCTGAATGCGATAGCCTCTCCCAAATGACCATCTAGTATCAATATGAGGATGAGAGTGTCATACTGTTATTGATTATTTCCATATACAACATCAGTCAACAAAGACGCTCAATTCCTTTAATCATCGATGTGTTATTCTGCTCAAATCATTTTTTTGAAGACGTTTTATGCTCAGATTGTTAAGCATTTCGGGATACTAATTTGTGGTGCTCAGATTTTTAGATGGGCATTTTGGGATACTAATTTGTGGTGCATCTAATTCTAGGGGAGGCTGGGTGGACACCTGATCAATGGGGCTATTCTAGGTTTAGAGGATTGAGTGATCAAAAGCGGTTGACTTTCTTTATGCGCCAACTTCTGAAGGCAAGTAATGAGCTCTCTTTGTCTTTTCTATCATTTTGCTTCCTAGCATTGCTCTGTAAACTGCTCAGCTGTCAGTGTGCATATTTTAATGAATCTCATTGACCATCATCCTGGTGGTGTCGGTGTTGTAGCTGTCTTTAACATATCTTATGAAAAACAGGTATTGAATGACCATAGTGATGCTTGGCCATTCAAGGAACCAGTTGATGCTCGTGAGGTCCCTGATTACTATGACATAATTAAAGACCCTATGGGTGAGAACCAGCATAAGCTATTAACTTATGTTTTGAAAAGTGTATTTCTTTACCTGAAATTGCATTTTAATGTCAACACATACAATCTCTTGTATGCTCATAATTGCATTAATAAACTAAAATTGTAAATTCTAGTACTGCTTATGGTGTATGAGATGCTGGATTTGCATTGAATGGGTACGTCTTGCCAGTTCTTTTCACTGGTGGGCAGCTTGGAATGCTCACTGAGAATTAGGCTTCAATTAACTCTCATGTCCACAGCGATAGTCATTATAATATTTCTGTTCCTGCTTTTCCTTTTTTGGCACATAGATGTGAACTGTTTCATGCCTGGCAGCCCATATGGAAAGTGTCAGCTTTTTGGCATGGTTGAAGCATATTTCTGGTCTGTCTGGCCATTCATACCAAAGACGTATATACTTTTAGGGGCGCAGAGTTACCTGAAGCATGATGCAGGACACGCTGTAGGTTGAGTTATGGATAGAGGAACATGGTATGACATTGGCTACAAATGGGGTAATTGGGGTACAGCTCTTTGGTTGTTGGTTAGCAACATGTGTTGGAACACTTAGTTGGGATCAATTAAGTAATAGGACTACGGAGCTGAATATGGCCCAGATCTTGTTGTCTAGGCTGATGTTGAGTGTTGCCACTAGCTGAATCTAGAAAAAAAGTGCTTGTTGTTTAACATGAAAAAGAAATAAAAACATCTGAAGTAACTGTTATGGTAGTCAACTACCTACAGCCTAACTCAACAATTTAATGACAATGCCCAGAAAATTACTACTGATAAATCATTACTAGACCATGGACTTAGAATATTTCCTCTTTCTTTTCTTCTTCCACTCTTCTACATTTCATTAAGGTGTTCCTTTTTATTCCTCTTGCTATAATCCTGCTAGGTAGCTTCAATGATGAGCAGCTGGGCAATTTCTTGTTTTTCGGTTCAAGCAATTTGTCCATTTGCCTTCTTTTTGCAAATTTATTGCAAAATCAATTGGCTAGAATCTGGTACTTGAACAAAAGTAGATTTATGGAGCATGTTTTTCATCTCTTCTCGAGAAACATGTTAGGACGCGCATGCGAGTTGTGTTAGAGAAGTCCTGCATTGGAAAATTGGTGTAGTGTTGAGCAGTTAATATATTTTAGTTAGATCATAACTTATTAGCTTAAGATTTTGAGTGAAGGTGGGTCTAACTGGATATATTAACGGGCTTGGACTTAGGCTTCCTCTTGGAGATCTCCTCGGGTGAAGGTATCGGGCTTTTGCTGTGTGCTCTCAACAAATGGTATCAAAGTCGACGGTAGATTGTTGTTCAGGTGTTTGGTGAATATCTCAAGAAAGAAATCTCATGATTGACACTTGCTTCCGGTGAAAATTGCTGTCAAGGCTAGCAAGAAGAGACCATGGACGGTTGGTCTAGAGACCATAAACAGTTGGTCTGGTGATGTGAGACCATGGACAATTGGTCGACGTGAAATAGATACCAAGAAGTTAGAGACTATGGATAGTTGGTTTGGTAACGCGAGTCAAGCGAGACCATGGACGGTTGGTCTGGTGATGCTTAGATGGATACCATGAAGTTAGAGACCATGGACGGTCTAGTGACATTGCATTGCAATGACTTGGATATTCAACTTGAAATAATTTGATGTAGAAGGACACTTAAATAGCAGAGACCATGGACAGCTAGTCATAGAGACTATCATGATGGGGAGATTGTTAGGATGCACGTGTAAGTTGTGTTGGAGAAAGTCTCACATTGGAGAATTGATGTGGTGTTGAGCAGTTAATATATCTTAATTGGTCCATAACTCATTGGTTTAAGGTACTGGATATATTGATGGGCTCGGATTTAAGCTTCCTCTTGGCGATCTCCCCGGATGAAATCATTGAGCTTTTGCTGCGTGATTCCAACAAAACAAGTGGCAGGGTGTAAGTAACCGCTGGGCACTGTAGCAATAGCTACTTTACCCTTTGCTGTGATGCATCATCATCTGAGGTGGCAAAGTGTTTTGTCATGCTCGTAATCTACAGAGCGCACCATGGTGATACACATCAGCAGAGCACCTGACCCGGGATGTGCATCCTGAAGTGGGGTTCCCAGAGGAGTGGTATAACCTTTTCTAGGCAGGGAGGTTATAGCCTCACAAATATGTCACGAGTTTTTCCCTTGTGCAAATTGTAGTTTAGCTTACTGGTTGGACCTAACTGGAATTAGCCCAACGTTTGCAGCTGCTAAAGCAAGCCTTTGCCAGCCTGCCATTTGATCACATTTAAGAAAATCCAGCAAAGACATAACGCTAACTGTCATAAGAAGTGCAAATTCAAGTTTTTGTGCTTATCCTCTTCATTATGGCGTAGGAAAATTTACCATGCACTTGCTTATTGAATCACAACAGTTTTACTCATGATGGTTTTGCAGATTTGAAGACAATGACCAAGAGGGTTGAATCAGAGCAATATTATGTTACGCTCGAGATGTTCATTGCAGATGTCAAGAGGATGTTTGCTAATGCACGCACCTACAATTCCCCTGACACTATATACTTCAAAATTGCAACAAGGTATACTTTGTCAGTCCTTGTTATGTATGTCTTTTATCAACCCTTTAGGGCAGATAAAAATGATTTACTGGATGTGCAGGCTGGAAGCTCATTTCCAGAGCAAGGTACAATCGAATCTTCAGTCTGGTGCCGGAAAAATTCAACAGTAGAGCATTCAGTAGACTGGAGGCCCTGACCTTCTCTCTATCTGAATATGTGGAGCCTTGGATACTTCCTCTGATAAATGCTTGCGCTGGGGAATTAACTAACTTCGATTGACCATGTAACTGAAGACTGATAGTCATATTCCCCGAAAACTGAAATTTCAGTTCCCTTAGTACAATGTAATTAAGATGTTTTCACTTTCTAACTCTGGTAGATGGAAATTTAACCAGATTGTGATATTGATATATCCGTTCACCTCATCTGAGCGACATAGGCCATCATTTTTCGGTGACACCATGAACTGATCCTTTTGTGCAGAGCATCCGGGCGTGAGTAACAAAGTTTGTGGAATCTGGTTGGCTTGGCCCGGTAAACGGATTTACGGGCATGGGAAATTATTATATTAGACTCTTCATTTCATGGAAAATAATTTCTAGAAAAACGTTTTTTGAATTTTTTGATATTCGTTTCACGAAAATAAATTAGTTGGGAAAAACATTTTTTGATGAAGAGAAAAAAGTCTTTTAGGATAAGGAAAAATGTTTTTCATTTTTAAGAAAGAGGAAAATATTTTTTTCACTCATTTTCTCTTATCTCACATTCATATTAACTTTTTTTATCTTTCTATTTTTTTTTTCTCATTTAAAAAAAATACGAAATTTAAATTTTTTCTTATTCTTTTTCTTTTTTTCTTTAAGTCTGTCTTGGCCTGTGATTGGCCAAAACGATCGTCGCTTATCAGCCATAGGTGAGTCTTGAGCTCGTCACAAGCCAGGTGAGTGATGATGAGTTGGGCTCGTCGCCAGGCGAGCGCGAGCCTTTGGCTCGCCTTCGGTTGGTCGGTCGCCACGATGATCAGCCAAGCCTCGATGATCAGCCAAAGAAGAAGACAAAAACAAAGAAAAGAAAAAAAGAAAAAATATAAAAATAAATATAAAATAATTAATACAATAATAAAAAATTGAAAAAGAGTGCATTAAAGAAAAAATTTTCTTACCAAACAATGAAAATTATTTTTCTCTTCTTTTTATGTTTCAGCTGAACATGAGAAAATAATTACATATTCCTGGAAAATGACTTTCGAAAGGTCATATTTTTTGCAAAACAGGCAGACCTTTAAAGTCCTGTGAGATCATTTATTGGGGTCCCCACACGCACAAGTGTGATTTTGCGATGATTTATGTGTTGTAGACTTGTGACCATATATGCAGGAATTTGAATTTAGGTGGGCATGTGCAGTACGTTATGTTCTCGAAAAATGTCCTTCCGTCATGGATAAGTGGATCGTTGGGATAGTTTCTTGTGTGGAGCGATTGGATATCTAAGATCAACGACAAAGTCCACATGTTGGGTTGATTTTGTTGACTAAAATGTGAAATGCCAAGGTTGGATACGTTTTCAAGAAAACAGGACCTCTTTTCATCTAGACAAGAAAAAGGAATCGAATGTTTGTGGAAAGAAGAAGAAGCTCTTCTCCTAAATCTCTATTGATTGCCCTATCATAAGTTGATTTACATTTTCACCTCAACTTTTCGCAAAGGAAAATCAGTACGGTAATATAGCAGAATGAAAATACGACGTTCTTTCCCTTTGGTGCCAAATAATGTGGCTTTTATGTTGGTGCCATCCACCAAGGTTACGTATATTGTCAATTCGTAATGTCAAATGGAATTGGAGATTGCCTTCCTATGTAGAGCAAGTGAAAAGTCATTTTCAGGTCCGAAGGAAATTACCCTCCGTATCATCTCACATCAGCAAAACAATAATATCTCGACAGGAGATGCGACTCCAAGGAATAATATGTAAACCAGAAACAGTTCAGGCGGGGCCATACATTTATGAGAGTAAGCAAAAAGGGGTACAAAGGGTGATCCCTAACAACATTTTAGGCTTGCATTATTGTTAAGAGAACGAATTGCTGCAGATTTAGCACGCCTCAAGGTCCCGGCACGGAGGAGGTTTCGGCTCGCTTAACAAAGTCGTGTTCCCTCCTTCTGGTCCACACTTGATGCGCTTCGGATTTTGAGTGCCCGGCTGAAAAAATAAACAAAAAACTAATGAGAGACTAGAATATCCAGGGACACGCCATTGGTAAATTGATCCACTATAACTATATCGAGGTAGAAAAGATACAGAACCCAAGAGCAAGTTAAAGAAAAAAGTGAATTTCTTACTGGTAGCTTCTCCCCTCTTCTCAACAGCTCGACTATCTCAACAACACGCTCGGGAGTCACGTCTTCCTGCAAAATGAGATAGAACAAAGAGGTGACATGAGGAACCCTTGCTCAAGCGTTCAAAATACTTGGGCAAATGAAAACTACAGTGGACTTACATAATAATTGTAAGTATATCCTTCTGATCCGTTGGAGTAATCAGCAACAGTTATCATGGGAGCATTAACACAACAACCCTGCCCAAAAAAAAGCAAATCAAACACTTTATTCTTTTAATCTTCAACTGCATATAAGCAAAATAACTCATCAAGAGAAAAACAATTTGGTTTGTTGGCTATTCTATGCATAATAAAAATGTTACCAGACTTATAAGTCTCCATAAGATAGAGGTGAAATCAGTAAAGATGTTAACATATACTGACCATGCATTCCATTTCCCCAACAGAGAATAAACCATCCTTGGTCACTTCTGCGCATTAAGAAAACAGGGAAGTTGTTGGTAATAAATGATTGTTTGCTATATTTAGTAGGATATTATGACATTGCATAAGACTTGCCATTGCGCTTCACTCCCAAGTGTTTCAGTAAGGCTGATTCAATTTCACGTGAGCCACGAATCATGCAAGGGGTCGTGCCACAGACCAACAGGTGGTACTTGCCAACCTACAACATCGTAAATAAGATGATGTATTGACGAGTTTTATTTTCAAGGGCACACATGGATTTTGCTTCTCACCTTTGTCCGGTTAAACATCGAATAAAAGGTTGCAACTTCAAACACACGGATTGGAGCAACTTCTATGACCTTGGCAACCTGAACCAATAAAACATATTCGTATTAAACTTATCATGCTTTCCCAATGAACTTAAGGCATTGAATATGTATGATCAGACATGGACAAGACAGTCAAGTAACTGCATAACAAGAGAGAGACTTTATAACTAAAGTTCGTATATGCTGAAATAAACACTGGGGCATAAATAGTTTTAGGGATAAGCGAGCAAGGATGAGATAAGGCACCTAAGAACAATAAAGTATACTATGCAAGCTTTTGGACATAAGCAGGAACCGGTAGCATCTCCTGACCCTCTCTCGCAAGTGACTTGAGCACTGGTGTGTGTGAATGTGAGCATTTTTTCTTCCTTTTTTATGCTGGCAGAAACAAGTTGGGTACTTGTTTGCTACTTTTACTGGAAACACAAAATTACCCCATGAATACTGGATATAGAGGAGTTATTGCTTTTCTCAGTCAAGTCGTACACTCAGTCCACCGTGTATATAGGCAAAATTCTTGCTTCATGTTATGGATGACATAAATAGATGGAGTGTTCGACTATTCATACTCAAGAAGAAGCTTCCAGCAAGAGTTTTTGGCATCCTAGACAACTACGCATCAAATACTTTTCCACATGACACAGCTAATAGCATAAAAGCAGTTCCCTTCTTCCCAGGAAAACATTTCCTTCAAGTACTTCTCTTGACTATATCAAACAGTTAAATGTGGTAGGCTACGGCATGAATGTCAAATAAGCATTGGCACAAAACAGATCAGTTCAAATAAACACCTGTAGACCAGACAACAGGAGACATGCACCAAACAAACTGCCAACATAGCAACAGATGCATAAAAAAATGATCCATGGACATTCAGATTTATGGATTTTACAAAAGCATAGAGTCCTGATAATCATTGACATTCAAAAGAAGCATATACGCCATAATCAAGATTTTCCAATATTGAGTTTTGGAAAAAAAGTTTGAACATATCATCAAAAGTGACTGGACTTGGAGGAGTTCGCTCGATGAATTACTTTTTGAAGAAATATGAGCCCTTACTTTTACTACAGAAATCTCCGAACTTTGAATCTTACCTAGCAAGTAAAATAACAAACATAAATGAAAATACATAAGATGGCGTCCTATTATGCATCTAAACACATGACCTTCAAGTTTGATAAGCAGAACCCAGAATTCTCAGTAAAATACAGAACTTGGAATGTGATATTTGCTTCCTGTGGTGATTACCTTTCACCTCTTGTTCCAACTAGATAGTATGATACAACGTTCGATCATTACAGTTGAAAATCTAAGAGAAAAGGAAACATTCTATGATTCTTGATACTTGGATTACAAATCCATACTGATGTCTTTAGCACACCATGATCACAAAAAAAAAAAGAATCTCAAGATCATGGTATTAAAAAAGAGGAGTGTGAAAAAAAGAAAAAAGAAAAGAAAAATCTCGAGATCATTTTACAAAAAAAGATACACGTGAGAAAGGAAGCTATGTGCATAAAGACATAACTCATGAACTCATCACTCTAGGGATTTTGTCTTTCTGATAGATAGAACTCATCCCTTTAGGGATATGATCAGATGCACACACATGGCACAATGTCATTTATACTCTTACCTCTTGAAAGAGTGACTAGATTAACTCTCCTTTAGGTGAAGTATCTTAAAGAATACGAGACATTTTGTGAACCAACAATAGCATACCGCATTCATTGCCGAGACTGGAAGCCACCCTCCATGCTGCTGTTGTGCAAGATCAAGCAGGGGGATAACAGCCGATTGCTTGTAATTAGATGGGTAGTGAGACAAAATCTCCTTAACCTACAAATGCATGGGTGAATTTTGGACTTCAATCAGCAAACAATTTAAGAAAATGAATATAAAGAGATATTGATGGCATCCCAATGGATCTCTACGAGTTAAAAATCATTTATGGCCATTCAAGAAATAATTATTATTAAGAAACGAATCTCAGAAAAGAAAAAGGCTCAACGTCTGTCAAGATTATGGGGTGATCCAATCCAAATGGTAATTGAAGAAAGGGAATGCTATTGCTGGCAACATTAACATCTCTATGTCGCAAAAGAAAATCTGCAATGGCGCTTGCTTTGAAATGAAAACTAGTGGAAAAATACACAGTTCTTCATTCTTCTTGTTGGGCCAAACCTATTAGGCAACCAGCACAAAAATGCTCCAACTCCCTCGCCTCCCTAAATTTCAAATAGAAACACCTACGAACTACGTATGATGATGTAGAACTATAGGAATTGCATCATTAGAGAAGCTATAAGCTGCAAAGCCCCTTGATTACATATATGCAGTTATAAAAACCCATCTTTTTTTCTGAAATAATGAGTTGTAAACAGCAGCATCGAAAGGAGATTTAAGGCAGCAAACTTTCACACTTGACATTGTATCAAAATGGCTTTCCCACTAAGAGGTAGTACAACGATGACTAGTATAAAGGACGCTAATGCATCCTATTTTCCACAAAGTCTGAGAATCACCACTTCTCCTATAAAAGCTTATTGCCAGAAGTTTGACAGTTCTGAGCACAAATCAGGTCATATATGTCGAGCACATAGATCTTAGAATTCCATGTCAAAGGTACCCACGAGATACAACTAGATACAGAATCTAGCAGATGTAGCGGATCGCAGGTCCCATGCATTATCGGTGCCTCATGCCAATACGCAAATGGAGTCTGCAATGAGCCTTAGCTCAAGGACCCGGAACTCCAACACGGCCCACACGAAACAACATATTCAAAATCCCTGATGTTACAACGAGACTCGCTCATTCGCCCTCAACAAGAAATTCCTCTCATTTCTTCAAAAATTCGACTTTAAGTAACGAAGATTCAAACCGTATTACCCAACGGCCCACTCCCATACTCAAAAAAGACCGATAAATATAGCACAACGACTTCATTTCCAAAGAAACAAGGAATTGTATCGGAACAAATCAACGAACCGAAGATAATTCGGAGTCACCTTGCTCTTATTGGCATCCGAGAACTCCCACGGCAGGTCCGGATTGTTGTCCGGCGAATCGATGTGCTGTGCATCACGCGCAAAAGAAGATCATTCAAAAAAAAAAAAAAAAAAAAACCTCAAAAAAAAGGAAAAAAGAAAAAAGGAAAACAGGTCGGGCATCAACTCACGTAGTTCAGAGCAGTCGAGAGCGACCGGGAGACCTGATGGAAACCACAATGGCGAAGATCAATCAGCGGCGGAATCGGAGGGATTTCGAAGAGAGAGAAAGAGAGGGAGAGAGAGAGAGAGAGAGGGGGACCTGCGGGGATTGGCGGAAGACGTGGCGGATCTCATGGAGGCGCTTCGCGGCCAGGCGGGCGAGCATCGTCGGAGGGAGGCTTCGAGTCGCCGCGCCGACCGACGACGAAGAGATAGAGAGAGAGAGAGAGGGGTGGGGATTGTTGCTGGAGCTGAAGCAGCTGATGCCGAAATTGTTTCGAGGCCTCCGATGGGGGAGCGAGAGAAGCGGAGAGTGAGAGAGGAAACGGGCTTTGTCAATTGGGCCGGTTTCGGTTCAAGCCCAGGCCCATCGGATCTCGACTCCGATCCATTTTCCTTTTATACGTTAGTTTTTTTTTTTTTTTTGTTTTTTTGGGTGGTGTGTATTGGTTGCTATTGGAATGTCATGCGACAAACAAAACTAGCACGCATAGGTGAACGAAAACACATGCCGAAAATTCGAAGCACAAAGTCTTTTCTGTCGTGTGGAGAAAGAGAGAGAGAGAGAGAGAGAGAGAGAGACGACCAGTGTTGGCGTTAGCTGTGACGGTGCGGTGGACTTTAGCGGCGGCACCGGATTGTCGACGGAGAGAGGGAAGAGTAGAGAGAGAGAGAAATTTGTAAGGGTTAAAGGTTTTGATCACAGTGTACCTTTGCTCTGTATCCGCGTTGAGAGAAATATAATTTTTTTTTTTTTATAGATCGAGAGAAGTATAATATTTATCATTTCCAACTGTCCAAGATGCAAATTCATATTTAGAGAACTCTTTTGGAGTAAGGAGGAAACTCCTGCTCGACACCCGTTTATTATAATGCCCAAGGATTTGAGGAAACTCCTGCTCGACACCTGTTTATTATAATGCCCAAGGATTTACTCTCAACCTCTTCATATTTTGAGTTATAAACTAGAAGAATTCTTTGCTGTCATTTCCAGCCATTCATATTTGATTAATTATTACATTGGATTTTTTGAGGCCATCTTAGAATATCTTGATTAGTTAAAATCTTATAAAAGTCCAATTTTATGCAAACATGAATTGTTAAGGATGTGTTTCGTAACTGTTTTGTTCTTGAGAATAACTTCTGATTAGAAATGATTTTTTTTTTTTATTATGTTCTTTCAACAAGTTTTAAAGTTTTTGAAGGTATTTGGTAACTGCTTAAAGTTTCTATTCCTCTAATAGAAATGCATTTGGTACGACTCTTAAATTTTTTTGTGACTTAAAATTTCTTTTAATTTTTTAATACTTTTATTATCTTTTTCTCTCTTTTTTTTTTCCTCCTTTTTCTTCTTCTTCCCAACCAGTCGCCACCCACGGCGATGAGCTTGTCGGAGCCTCACCAGATATAGGTGAGGTTGAGCCTCGTTGGTGGTTGGGTGAGACTTGACCCCGCCCAGCCGGCGTGAGGTTAGCCTCGCCCTATTCCAAATTTGGGTGAGGTCAACCTCGCTCTCACTTGACAAGGCTCCGACAACCGGATGGGAGGAGAAAGAGGAGAAAAAGGGAAGAAAAGGAAAAGAAGAAAAGAAAAGAGGAAAAAAAACAAAGAAAAAGTTGTGCTTGATTCTAAAATTATTCATGATATTAAAGAAGCAATTTATTTTTGCTTTTTGATTCCGTTCTAAATTTATTCCAAGGAACAATTTTTTTTTGATGACCTTGGAACCACCGTATAGTCGGCAACTGGCGGCGTAAACTAGGGGGAGCACTAGCGCGGGGACCTATCTCCCACGGCACTCCACTTTAGCCGCGCAATGGGGGTGTGGAGTTTCGAACCCCTCCCCTCCCGGATGAGGGGGCAGGGCGCGAACCAACGCGTCCACCGTGGGGTGGGTGGGAACAAATTTGTTCCCGAGAACAAAAAAATTAAAAAACGGATTTCTATATATATATATATATATTTTTTTTTTGGTTCTAGGGAACTAAAGAATATAATTAGCACTATTTGGCATGTTACCAAATAGGTTCTAAGTCTCCACTAACATTTTTATAATTAAATGAAAAAATTGAGAATGGAAATTTTCAGGGTCATACTAAATGCATTTTCTATTCTTGTTCTATTTGGGGAACATCAATTTATGCAATTGCTAAATGCATTTTTTTGTTTAGAAACTTGTTCAAAAATTAGAAATAGAAAAAAATATTTTTAATTAGAAATTATTTTTGAGAATAAAAGTGTTATCAAATGCACCTTTAAAGGCTGAGGAGGTGGAGAGAGAAGAAAGAAAAAGGAAAAGGTTTCCGGGATGGTTGAAAGGATATGACTTGCAGTTGGGAGAGCACAAATCGAGTGTCCACATGTCGTGATCTCATGCTTGAAGATAACATGGAAACGGCCAATCAGCATTTAGAAAATGCACGTGGACAAAAGAAAAGATAGAACCTGGATAAAAGCAAAAGAGAGCGAGGTAAAGAAAAAATTAGATGAGTTACTGCTCTTGTTAAATTGCAATAACATCCTTCAAATTGGGTTATAGAACAAAGGAATCAAAATATTATTATTATTTTTAATTTTTGTGAAGAATTGGTGATAAAATTCGGTAAACAAAAATTGATCAACAAAACTTGCCAATAACTTTTCATGCATAGAAAGATAATTAAGTAAACGCAAGCAAACTAAATCAACTTTTCAATGTGCAACATTTGAAAATGTTGCTATCGGCAATAACTTTGGCACAATTATCATAGTTCCATTTTATGAAAACAATTTTATACATTAGTTAGGTGCACAATGGTTGAATTGATCTTACAGTTTACCGTTCCAAACTTCAAATAAGTTTTATTTAGCACTGAACTTTTCTTACATTCGCCACTTAGTAAAAGAATGAACGCGCTGCATCCAACATAGTGGAAGAAAAAAAATATAAAGTTTCACTCGGAAACCATGTTGGTGAGGACAGTAGTCGATAATTGCATAAGTCTAAGTCGACGAAAAAAAATAGCACACCGACTAATTGTTGCGAACAATGCCAGTGGAAGTAGAATCCTTCACGCAAGCGGCTTCTCCATCTTCGATTCGGTCGCTATAAACTAGTGACCATCCAATTTCTCGGCGACCATCGCATCAAGAAAAGATGCAGGTCGTTCTGCATAGGAATGCGTTCTCCACTCGGCGCTGTATGCAAGATAAAATCCACATCCATAGGTCATAAGTGCATCATGTTATGTTTGGTTCATTCATCGTAATTTGATCTTACGTCTCTAATGAGAAGTTTGCTAGTCCAAGAAAAGTGCTTTTTTCTCCTTTTATTGAGAAGAAAATTTGAACAATAAGAATCTGGCTTGATCAGTGTGTCTGTACCCTATTTTTTGTATAGTTTGCAAATCTCAAGAGCTTGTACACATGTCTTGGTAAAGAAAAATCTGTAAAAAAGCCCGAAGTGGACTGGAAACATTGCATGGCAGCTTCAGATCTGCACGAGTCTCTTCTGGAATCAGCTGGTTTTTGGTGTCTTCTCCTCTCGGCATCTGAACAGGACCTTGAAAACAATCAACAAAAGCTTTAATGGCTGTGTTTTGCATGTCTAGCTTCTTGATCCACCTCTCATGATTCTGAGTCGCTTGCATGTGGACGTAAACATGCTGCATCGTCAAATTACAGAAGATAAGTCAATATTATCATCCTCATAATAATAGCCATGCCAAACCCTAAGAAAAGAAACGACCGAACAAAAGGTAGGATAATACGTAAAGAAAATACTTACTTCCAAGGAACATCTCCAGCAAGCATCCAATCCCCATCTTTGTCTTCATAGGTAGGCGCATAATCAGACCCTTTGTCCGAGCAATCTCCTGTAAATTACAACAATATATAATTAAATTTAGCTACAATATTGCAAGATCGCAACCAAATTTAAAAAATGAAAAGTCTACTACACATGTGTCGAAATATATATGCGGTTCTTACCGATGGTGATGTGGAACATGTTTTCCAAAGATTCCATGAGCTCCTGGTAGCTCTTGTACGTCTTCAGATCGACTTTCCTGAGGTACGGAGCACCGTCCATGCTCACCTTCACGTAGCCAGCCCCTGCGCCACCCTCAGCGACCTCTGCTTTCTTCGTCGCCAGCGGCGACGAATACATGTTCTTCCTGTACGACCGGACCGGTGGCCACCCAACTATCGGCGCCCTGCAAGATAACCACGCACACCGAACGTTATCACCGATCTTGCCGAGCTTCAAATATTGTACCAAAATCCTTCCTTTGGAAAGAAGAGTTTTATCTTTTCTGATAGCGTTGAACGTATAGACGATGTGTAGAGAGCTTACTTGGAAGGAGGAGGGACACCGGAGTTGCTCCTTCTTCCATCTTGCAGAACTGATTCCGCATCATCCGCTAAAGCCCTCTTTCTGCTATTGAAAGAGGGAGACTCCACCTTCAACGGCGGTTCCTCCTCGGTCCCGGGAAGCCCTAGCCTCAGCTCGGTCGCCTTCAGGTTGGCCTGATCGCACTCGCCGTACCCGTTGCTCTTAGACCCCTCCATCCCGATCTCCCCGATGTATCGCCCGCTCGATCGCGACGCAACTGAGTCTCGAAAAGCTACTACGGACGACGAAGCTCAAGAAAAAGAACTCCAACTTCGAACGCCGACTGAGTCTTCTTGGCGAGCCCTTTGCCTTCCTGCGTAGAGCGAGATTTTCGAAGCCCTCTGGCTCGTGTGGTGGATGAGAAAGAAGCGATGCACAAGGTGTGCCTGTTTATGCAAAGTATAAATAGGGAAGGGCTTTTAGTTTGATGATGATCAATGATACCTCATCGCTCTCCTTCTGTCTCGAGGCCATTCATTACCTGTCTCTCGTCTTCGTGCGCAAGGAAACCCTCGACCACATGACGCCCGGAAAGACGCGTCCCGAACCAGCCCTCCAATCCGGGCGCGCCACGTAATCACGTTGACCCAAGTCCTGCGAAGAGAAATTATTGTTTTGCAAAGCGCGAAGGGGAATCTTCCCCTCCGTGGCGGAGGACGGAGGGACCGGGGCGGTGGGGACGGGTGACAGATCGCGCTGCCGGTGGATGGAGGGGCAGCGTTCGGGTGTGGTGCCGTGCATGGAGGGGACAAGGAGGGGACAGGCAGAGCCGATGGAATTGAATACTCGTGGACCAGCGGTTGGACGGCTGGGATGGGGTTCGAGGGGGGCAGAGTGGGATCAGGGGCGTCGGATCTGGTGCCGTTGGGGGGGGGGGCAAGGGCATGTGGGGTGGCGGGTCCCACGTGGGTGCCGTTGATTGGATGGGCAGGGCCATGTGGGGGTCGACGAATTATCGTGGGCGTGGTAGGGGCGAGGGTGAATAATCTCTGCACGTTTAATATTTCGGTCGGCGTGATATTAACGCTTCAGTACCTTCTTTTAGCCACGACAATGATAATATTATCGATAATTAATGCTATTATCTACACGCTATCGATCTACTACACTAACCTAAAGAGAGGGTAGATTTGAAATTCAATAATGACTATTTTCTTAATTTACTTTTATCTGCGTGCCTATAAATATCTTTTACTGGTCTTGCTTTGGATGCAGAATTTTCAAATATTTATGCCGATTATCTTTTTTTTTGTCTCATTTTGCTGTCACGATGGGAAATCCACTTTGAATGAGCAATTTTTGGATCCCTTGATTGGTGGTATTGACTAGCAAAAGGAGATTGATTATATACATTTGAAGTCGCAAACACGTTGATTGGTCTCAAATTGTAACTCACATGATCTCACGATCGTTATGTAATAGGCTCATTCATGTCGGCAGCAGAAAGGACTCCTTTGAGCGAGAAGTGTGAAAATATGAATATGTCAAAAAATTGTCACATCTTAGAAATATTTGGTGGAATCAACATCAGGAAAAGTCATAGTAAAAGTTGTCATGGGCCCAGCTTGCCACGATATTAACCAACAATATCATCATATAAAAAGCAAAAAGAAAATTAAGATTATACATAATCTATATGAATTGCTAAAGAATCAATTTATTCTAATTGAAAACTTCGATTTAAGTAGCTAACAAACCGTATGTATTGATAGGTTATGATAAAAAAGTTTAAACTTATTAATAGAGAGATGTCATGGATACATAAAGAGCAGATAAATCTCGTAAATAAGTGATGTGGAATGCTTTAATAGCCTATGCTTTGGAGTGACTAGGAAGAGCTCTCCATCTCAATCGTGAAAGAGTAAAAGAGAATGACAACTTTCTCCCCCACAAGCTCATGGAATCAAACCGTCGACCTAGCTTTTGGCATTTGTCGACATTGCTTTGGCCTTCTTACTTTGGTCTTCCCGATCTTCGATTCATACTTGTTGCATCCCTAGCAATTGCAGTAATTAATTCGATTCACCATTTGCCAAGACTGATGTCTCTTCATGGCGAATCCCTTCTCATTATAATGTAATTATAGCAGTATCGGAACCAAATGAATTCACTTGATTTCTGTGAGATGGCAAGAAAGGGTTTTATTAACGAGTCTAAGCGACCTCATGAGGAAAAACCACTTTTCAGACCCATTAAAAACCTTTTTTATGATGCATTCAACTCTCTTGCAAGGTCTGCTTAATAAGTGTTATTATAGCAAAGTCTAGCTAGATATCAATAGTCGAAAGTTACTATAGTGTCCTCCAAGTTTACGGTCCGGCTCATATAAAAAAAAAAAAAAAAAAGTGACATGGAGGTCGACATATCGAGATCCACAGATTGAGCTACTTATTGGAAAACTCGGGTACTTGATTGAAAACGAAAAGTTACAGGCACTCGAATGAATAATTTAATCAAAGCTTTCCTCTTCTTCTGAAACAAAGCGCATGCACAAGGTCAGTTTAATGTAATTTTTCCCTCTTGCTTTTAAACTATTCTCTTCTCTTTTCTGCTTTTTCAAATTCAAGGATCGAATTCTCCGCCAACAAAGCATCTCCTCATTTTTGCAAGTGCCACGGCCCCTTGAAAGGTCCCAATGAACCAGCACAAGTTTTGGAATCCCATGCTCTCGTGCCCACCAAAAGGTGCCACGATCCAACTCAATGCACTCGTCCACACCAGCACACTCGCCCTCCTTGCATTCGAGAGAATGAAAGAAGGAACGAGGAATTGGACAGATCGAAGGGTAAGGCACCGTCGCTCCACAAAAGACCAAAATCTTTCTTTTGCCGAACATAGCACACGCTTATGGCAGTCACCCACGCTTTTCTTGTACAGATCAAACGATGACATGTAGGGTCCCTACTAGCCTTTGTCTCCCCCCGCAACTACGTGGGGATCAGCTTGCGCTACGGAGGAACGTGGGAGAGATTCTATCACCTACAGTTCACAGCCTTCGTATAATGTCGGTCTCTGTCTACTGGCCAATCCACTCTACCTAATCATGTTTCGGCATGCACTGGATTTTGCTGGACGACCGGTTCGAAGATGATCCCTTTTCGTTTCGACGCTTAATGACTGATTTAGCGAAGTAACCTACGAGGATCAGATGATATACGAGTCGAATGCCCGGTTGGTGGTCAAATTAGGGAATCGAACTTGGAGAGACTTGTAGGCATCATCTTTCGCTTTGATATCATGTGAAAAGTCTCGGCCACTTTTGCATCGCCAGCTACTGCTACCTCCCTTCTAGCACCACTCTAAGATTGGACCGCCGACCTAAGGTTGCAACCTCGTCTATGAGGTCACCGATCTTAAGGCAGCCTCGAATAGGTCGCATGTGGTTGGTCGTCAACCCTGGTTCGAGTCAATCACAAGTCGCCGGAGAGAGAGAGAGAGAGAGAGATGGTGGAGCCGGGATCACGCGCCGGAGCTGGGTACACGTGTGAGGTGTTCAATGTGAGCGTGACAATATATGTTGGCCTTGTTCTGGCGTAGCACGAAGGTGGTTTGGGCAAGAAAGAGGCCAAGACCACAAGAGCATTCCCCCCCCATTATCATCCCCACTTTGGTCCTTGTTTTCTTGTCTAAGGACAGTGTCCATGATCACGACGAAGACCATGATGAGCAAGTGCTCGACATGTCACTCAAGTTGACTTCATATGTGTGTACTAAAATAAATTTGGATGGCCGGTTAAATTTAATGGATCCATATGAAACCCGTCATTTGTAGAGATCCAAGCTCATTTTGATAATCATGAGAATGTTTGGGACATTTTACAAATTCTACCCAACTCTTTCATCTCATTACATTTTAGTGCTTATTTTGAAGCTCCATACAAAAGAACTCAATGTTTCCAAAACCCACATTTTACACCTTGGAGCTTCAAATGCTCGTAATTCGCATCCTCATGTTTTACGATGGATGCACAAGTATAGGTCTCCTTTTTTCCCCCTAAATTTCTTAGAGTGCAACTGCAAATTGTAAATTTAGGATGCTCATTAATAAGTTCTAACAATCTAAGTTGACAACTACTGAAAATTTAACAATTATCTTCGTAACTTTACCTATAAAGTACTTAGTTCCTAGAAAGATTTTGTTAATCTCTCTCAATATTATAATGATATTACTAATTATATATAAAAATGACCTTACATCATATAACAATGGCAATTAGAAATTTTCTAAATGTTCAAGTCTCTATATTCTATATCGATATATGTACATGAATTGAGAATTCCATCTTTATAATTTTATTCAAATAAAGAAGATTTATATGAAGTGGGATAAAACTTAACGAATAGTTTATAGAAAAATCCACATACCAATTTTACACAACTGAAGAAGTTCACATTGTACAATACATGGTTTTCTACTAGCGAATGTAGTATAACACCACCGATCACATTACTTAGTCGTATTGAGCAAGATTCCAAAATATGTGATTGCCAAGTCGACATCATGAAAATGAGTTATCACCATTGCACACATGAGCTCCTCTACCTTATCTATTGATCACAGTCAACATCACCGTCATCTTGTTCGAATATTTAAATATTAGCCAACCTCAATCATATTGTTGCTTTTGGTTGAGCCGATAACATCCTCATTTACCTTCTCTTAATAATCCTATTGGCCCTTTGATCTTAGGCCAAATCCATATTTATATACTTTGAGAAAATTAGAAGATTTGAATTTTAAATTACTCCTTTATCCAATAACTTATTAACTTTTAGATTAGTTTGTAGAGGTTCTAGAACATCAAGTTCCCCTTTTGAGTTTGACCAACTTCTTTTAAGAGGGGGCTATAATGCCAGAACCCACTTGGAACAAGCTGACCCTTTACAATGATTCTTCTCCTCCTCCCCTTTTCTTAATGATTTGTGTCGTTGGATATATCTTTAAGTAATGATCACCGACCCAGTGAATAAAGTAACGTGCCTCATTTGATGGATAATCATTGCATCATTATTTTTCACCCAGAAGAAAGAAGGGAAGAGAAGAGGAAAAAGAAAATAATTAATTACATTAGCGAAACATTTTATTGCATAATATCGCATTACTTAATCTCATGGTCACTTATTATAGTTAGGAGATCATGATAGATGGGGGTCGACAAGGAGACACAGAGATTCTCTTGAATTATGGATGAAATAAATATGAGAATTAAAAAATTAGATAAAAGTGGGATGTGAATTTTGATGAGTATCTAAAAGTGTTAAACCTATCATACGAATCCAATTCAATTCTAAACATTTCAATTTTATTAATTTAGTCTTAAACCTTTTAATAATTTGTCAATGTAGTTCTTCGAATCAATTTTGGTTGGGAATCGATGACGTGAACTCTAGCGTCTTATGTGGATGGCCAATGATGAGTAAATTATTAGCAATTTCCGGCCAAAAGAATTACATTGGACAAATCATTAAAAAAATTTGGAACTAAATTGATCAAATTGATAAGTTTAGCACTGAATTAGCTGTCGTACAATAGATTTAAGACTATTTAGACCATTTCCCTGAAATTCAATCAAGTAGAACATTTTATGTAACAGTTACATTGCTAATGCAAGAAGCAAAAAAAAAAAAATGTACAAATCACTATTTGGAGAAGTAATTTTTATGGTTACAATAAATAAAAACTATACACGTAAATGGGAAGAGCTAAAATTTCGAAAATTATATTTTTCATATAATTGTGGCGGCATAAAAATAGGTATTTTGGGTATTTTGAGTAAGAAAATAAGGGAGGGAAAAGGAAAAGTGGGACGGCCTGCAACGGCGCACATGGGACACGGGCAAGGTGGCCAATAGGACCACCAGATCACATGTGGGCCCCACCCCCCTCCTCTCGCGCAAGCCCCGATCGAGTGAATCTCGCCACATGCTATTGCCCACCCGTGGTTCCCACACGCATTTTCCCCTACTTTCCCCTTCTTTTATTATTATTGTTAATCTTTCAATCAGTTCCGCTTACAAAAAATAAATATATACAAAAAAAATTCTTCGTCCATAAAAAACACTCAAATATGAATTATTATTAATAATATTAACATTTTTCATTAACCGACTATTCCAAGAGATATTATGAAAATATTTTCCATGGAGCCTTTTCAATGAAAAATATTTTTATCATCAACAATAATTTATATAGAAGATCGAAATATTTTCATGAACGACGAAAATATTTTTCGCTATTTCACCTTTTGTAAGTGATTTAAGTGATCATTTTTATGATAATACTTTGCAGATTCTTCAATTATCACCCAAATGGATGCACCTTTAGATTGCTTTTTTCTCGTTGAAAAGTGAATCGTCTTATTGAAAATTCCATGACTTGACTGTTTATGCTACGCAAAGAATCATGGCCGTTGATATTACAGATCTCACCTGAGCTTCACATGCTACTATTTTCACTTGATTCACTCGACCTCGGATTCATGACGTGAGTGACATCCTCATACGACGCATAATGCTTTCCCAGTGAACTCTTTTTTCTTGGACGTAATTTTATTTGCAAAATTTTTGACTCTTACGCATACTAGAAGATGAGCATGTAAATGTAATAAATCAATGAAAACATCCTAAGTTAGTTATGAACAAAATAATACCTAAAATACTTTATGCATTTGAGTAACATAAATCCAAATTGTGAAGAATCCATATGTGTGTGTATATATATTCCGATGAAGTGCTTAATGATGACATTCGCCGAGCGTATGTATAAGTTCAATCTCTCATTCATATTATTTCAGAAAATAATCTTTTGAATCGAAAGTTCATTATGTTAGGATACCTTTCTAATTAGCTTGGTTCTCAATAATCTTAACTTCTTCCCATCAAGAATCAGCAGCTCTATAATTGGAAAACATTTATATATATATAGGCTCTAAATTAATGCAAATAAAATAAGATGGACTGTCACATGGACCACAAAACTCAAATTATTGACTCTGGGGAAAATTATTGATTCGACAGATGCTTTGAGACAGCATAACATGACTGCAAAAATTCTTTGGCTCGAAATCAGCGAGTGGTCAAACCCTAAATTAAATGAAAGGGATGAGAAGTTAGGTTAGTTACATAGCCTATGATCAGCTGCCATGGGATATTGTTCCCATCATGGACCATATGAACATTGAATACGAGGAATTAATTCGTGAATCAGAAGAATTTAATCAAATTGACCACTCTTTAGCCTGGAGCCACTTATCGAAATTAGGTCGCAATTCGTGTCCTGCAATGAGGAACAATTAAGGCTGAGGGGGGTGGTGCTTGATTGATGTTGCTGAGAGTGTGTGAGTGGGAGATTTGGAATTGATGATAACATCTTTTTGATATCATAAGTTATTTTTTCTGTTATTTTTTCAAGTTATTTGTGATGAGAAAATTATTCAAAAAGCCCTCAATCTATCGTGTGGCTACTAATTCAGTTATAAATTATCCAATATAGTCAATGTAGTTATAAATATCTTGACGATTTTTCAATGTAATCTATCTGATTAATTTTCGTCGAAAATCGCTGATGTAGCGATCCAATCAATGCCGATCGTCTTACATCACATGACTGCGTAGCACAGCCGATGGCTAACGTGGGAGAAAGAATCAAAACGACGTCGTTTCCCAATTTTTAAAAATTTTCCGATTTGTTCTTTTCCTTTCTTTTCAAAATCACCATTCATCTTCTTGACCAGCCACATTCTCGCTAGTGGATGTGAAATGCACCTAAGAAAGAGTTCGCACGGGTCATTTCACGAAACGGTAGTTGTGTTGTGCACACTTCCTTTGAGTTGTAATCTCTGACGAACTATTTCACCGACATTTTCACCAATTGGTCAAGCTTTGTTAATTAGCAACTTCACATTCTTCCTTCATACCCTGACCTCCCTCTCTCACTCCCACAAGCCCTCCATGGCAGTGGCCACAGGTGAAGGCGTCGTGTTATTCTCGGGTTTTCTAGCAATTTTAGCTTGAATGCATCATATTAACCTGCGACGAAAAAATAAAAATAAAAATTTCATGACATTTTGATATGACAGTGGCCATTTAAAAAACCTCCTTATTATCATTACTTTGATATCATGAATTTTACGCATCTTAAATTGAAATAAAAATTAGAAACAGAGATAGAGAGAGAGTTAAGTACTAGAATGACATTTTGGAGGACTATCATTTACTCCATATATTTCTAACTTAAATTAGCTAATATAAAGTACATGGAAAGTTCGGTTGAAAAAAAAATGTATATGGAAATTGTTGGCAAAAAAAAAAAAAAAGTGTGTGCCCTTTGTGAAAAGATTGCCAAGAGATCGGATCGAGTCACAATTATCGTCATTTTTTTTTCTCTCTATGTTGGTTTAAAAATAGAAGACTTCTTTGATATATATGATGTGATTTAAAAGTAACCTTTTTAAAAGGGAAAAAGAACTATTTAATGGCCCATCTGGTTAAAGTGTATGAGCAGGTTGAATCTCGCTAATTCCACTTTTAAAAATTAGTGGTAATAACTAGAAAGTTTTTGCTAAAAGGAAAAAAATTAAAAATGAAATTATATAAAACCCCCCCCCCCCTTGAACTTTTGGGAGGAGGACGTGTTTTTTTCCCTAATCTTCAACTATTATATATCACCCCATAAAATTTTATTTTATTACGGCTGTTAATTCACTGTTATTTTTTCTATTAGCATATGTAATGTAAATTAAAAGGTAAAAAGTATACTTTTATCTCATTTGTCGGAGGAAATCTCTCTTTTACCCTTGTGTGCATTAGAATATGAAAAATAAAAAATAAAGAAATGCAAGGAAAATAAGTAATTTTAAATACTAATAGTATAAATAATAAATATCAATGATACTATTAAAAAAAGAAAAATGTTTAATATTTAATGAATAAATAGCCATTTTAACAGTACTGAATCAGATTTTTTAAGGAAAAGAATGAAAAAAATTAAAGATAAAAAGGGAAAAGACCTCAAATGACAAAAATTGCTTGCCCATTATATAAATTTGAAGGTTAATTAATGTAAGAAAGGAATTAGAGAAAAACATAATGTTCTCAACTCATAATAGAAAATGATTAACTGACATCTAAGGTGACAACTTTGTAAATCTTTTTGTATAGGTCAATCTTTTTTCTTTTTTCTTTTGGCATAATTAACCATCTATAGATACATATTACACATCCGATTTTTGTAATTTGACCTTTTTGTTACAGGGCCTTGTCTCAATTTTACTTAATTGTGTTTCCTTTTCTTACATATCTTCTTAGTTCGATTTATATATTCATCAAATATATTATTATTGATAATTTAATTTCTGATATTGATATTTCAATTAATTTATTTTTCTCCATTTTATTTATTTTTATTTGTTAAATAAGACCATGGGAAAAAGAGAGTTATATTTGAAAAAATTACGATGAAAATACACTTTCACATCCTAGAATTCATGTATATCGAACATGCTAATGGAAAATATAATGAAGGATTAGCAATTGTAATATAATAAAAGTTCAGGGGATAATGTGTTATAGTTGAAAGTGTAAAGGTAGATACCTACACAGAGAGAATTTGGTGTATTTTTTCAAAAGAGTAGTTAAAAAAATTTCCAATGTCAATCATAGAAAGCCAACAAGACCTCCCACGTGTTAATGCTGCTAATGGCCAAGCCTCAACATCCCACTCCCCATTTTTGAGTTCCCGTTAAGTTTGGCCCCTAGCAAAAAAATCAAACCAATAATTACAAAAATAAAAATTTGGAAGAATTAGCTAGTGAATTTTTTTACTTTCTTATCGACTTACATTTTCACAACCTCGCTTATTTACGGAAATTACTATTTTCACCCCCTCTTCCCCCTAAAAAGAAAAAAAAAAAGCACCCACAAACCATAAATTGCATTTCTCTCTCCTACCCATTCCCTCCTGTTGTCATCTCAAGTGTAGTCTAGATCGAGGTCGGCGCGACACAATTTGGATCCAATTGGGGCCTGGTCTCCCATGGCAGCAATGGGAGACGTGAGAGCTTTGTGATAGAGATCACACGGCCGTCGGAAGCCCTGCTAGCTCATCAAGTTTGAGTTCATGACTTGTGCCAGCTTCGATCTCTCATGGTCGTGTGCCACGAGCACAGATAGAGAGAGAGAGAGAGAGAGAGAGAGAGCAAAGAGGGGCTATGGGACAAGGGGAACCTATTTTTCAAACGTGATGATAGCTTTTGATACGAAATGTAATTTTGATGATTTTTTTTTACAATTATCCCAAAATTAGATTAATAGTGACACGACAAATGTCACGGGCAATTTCCTTGTGAATACATTTAATTAGTATCCATTGTTCGTGCAATGACCTTTTCCTTACTTAAGAAGGTATGAAGTTCGTTGTTTGAACTTTAATTGTAGAAATAATTAGTTTTCTTAGCACTTTTAAAGATAAAATTCTTCTCTTGTAAAGTTGAATTATGATCCCGTAATTTGATAAATTTACAACTAAATGATTTATTACACAATTAACACTCTACTACACTCATTTAGTAATTTCAAATATATCGAGACCCTTTTACTAAATCAATAACCTGAGCGATATGACAGACGATGACCCTTTGGACAAGTTGGTCATATTCAACATTGACATTCAATAATAGGATATTAAGATACTCCGGCTTGGGAACTAGAGATCAATCATTTCAATCCCACTAACTGCATGCAAATTCTAGATCAGGATCATCATAATAGATTATAGGTCTAGACTTAACCGGTTCATAGAATTTATAGGGTGTTCCACGAGCCATTTTGTACTCATACCTCTGAGTTATAGAAAAAACATTTAAGTACACCAATAGAAGCCCATTAATAGAAAAAGAAAAAAAATATATTGTATGATCTATAAATCAAATGGACCAAACTCATTTGGACCATCGATCATGTAAATTTCAAGACTAGACTTGTCAAATTGGTGGATCAAGTTGAAAATGCTCCAACCCAAATTGACCAGTTTACAAGTTTTTATTTATTTTCATGCAATACAAATTTTGTGACTCATATTCGATTTAACCTAAACTCAACTCATATTTGACTTAACCCGTACTGTTAAAATGTTTTTCTAATTAATCCAATTCGTGAAAACTTATACTCAAACTAAGGTGAGAGTACGAAGTAAGTGAGTGTAAGATCGAAAAAATCATAAAATCGATAGAGTTTAAATAAGTTGTGAACCCATTTGATACCCATATTATTTTAAGTCTTACCATTCTAAATTAATTTATAACATATTTACTGAAAATGATTAATCTATATAATAATATTGTCTATCAAGTACGGATTAAGAAATGGATTTATGGCCCATTTTGATGGGTCTACTTAAGACCTACATAATAATGATTCAGATTATTATCGGTCCACATGGTACCATGCACACCAACCAATAAAAAAAGAAACACCAGGAAACTGCACCCATATAAGCACCACAAAGAGAGAGAAAGCAAGAGAGAGAGGAAAAATGATGGAAGTGGGACTGAAGATGGGTGGGAAGCTGATGCAGAGTGAAGAGAGGGATCAGAAGAAGAAGCATGAAGATGCAGAAGCAGAGGAGAGAGAGACAGAGCTGAGGCTAGGGTTGCCTGGTGGCAACAATGGAGGATCCGGATCTGATCAAGCACCAGACCACCAAGTGGTGGTGGGGGCGAGGAAGAGAGGTTATGAGGAGACTGAGGTGGACTTGAAGCTCAACCTCAATCTCTCTTCTTCTTCTTCTTCTTCCGGTTCACCACCACCATCATCAGGCTCTGATCCAAATGACCAGACCAACTCGTTGCCCAGCAAGCTCGACAAGAAGAACCTGTTGCCTTGTCCCACTTCTGATATACCTGTCAAGCCTCCAGCTAAGTCAGTAATTTCCTTAAAATTAAATTATCTACTTTACGTACCATGATTTCATTCTCTTTCTTTCTTTGCCTTCGGTGTTTGAGGCTTTTCAAGGGTGTCGGTCTCTCCTTTCCCTTTGATTTGCTCCTGCTTTTCTTTACTTCTCTCAGTGTTGCTTGTTCTTTTCTTTCTTCTTTTTTTTTTTCAATTTTCGGGGGAGGTTTGCAAGTGCTTATGGTGGATTTCTCAGTTTCTGGGGTTGAAGATGTAATAAAAGAGTTTGAGGTAATAGATCTCGCATCTTGATCAAAACTTGGTCTCTCAATCAGCAGCTAAGCATATAGTAAAATTTGAAAAGCATAAAATACAGATGATTTAGTAATTATTTGTTCCTCTTGTTTAAATGATTGAAGCGCTAGAATGCTAAAATTTGTTGAAAAATCTGTCTTATTACGTCAAAACTGTAGATGAGTGTGGCCATGTCTATCTTCTTGCACAATCATATACACTTCCTGATTGACATCACACAGTGCTCCAGAAAAAAAGCACAAGCAAGTTATGGATTTCATTTTACTGTTTCTTGTGATGAAAATCCATTTGTAACAATAAAACCATATGCACGCACTATTTTAAGGGCCCAAGTGGTGGGTTGGCCACCAGTGCGATCTTTCCGCAAGAACATGGTGGCAGCGCAGAAGAGCAGCACCGAGGACATGAGCAGCGGTGGTGCCGCCTCCTTTGTGAAGGTGAGCATGGACGGCGCGCCGTACCTGCGTAAGGTGGACCTGAAGATGTACAAGAGCTACCAAGAGCTGTCTGAGGCCTTGTGCAAGATGTTCAGCTCCTTCACTATTGGTACTTGATTAACCTCAAATAAATCTCATTATTACATTCATTTTCAAAAGGGTTTCTTCTTATGCATTTGCTTTGAGAAAAACAAACCTATAATTCTTCAATGCCCTAAACGAAAATTTAGCAAAAAGCTAGCATAGAATCTCACTTGTAAACCAAAAAAAAAAGACATAAAAGTACATTAGCTACATAATTTCGAAACAACCTCACTTCACTTTTTTTTGGCATTCTTCAAATGTTTTATTCCGATTTTTATACCAGTACAAATCTGCTTACCTGATAGATGGGGTAATAGAACTCGCATGCATGCCAGTATACGATTGATGATCCGAAAAGAGGATCCTAAACCAGAATAGTTTTATATTTATTTCATCAAGATCGACATTCATGGATTTAATTTCAATAGCTGCAGCAGACGCACATCGACAAAGTATCTTTGAGCACCCATATAAAATTCCTGCTGTAATTAGTGTATAAATGTTCATGTTCATGTCGATGCGAGTGCTAAACGTGAGATCCAAGGTTTTAATACGGGGAGTGGTGTTTTCATGGGTTGGTTTGAAGGAAGATGCGAATCCCAAGGAGTGAAGGATTTTATGAGCGAGAGCAAGCTCAGGGATCTTCTGAATGGCTCTGACTACGTTCCCACCTATGAGGATAAAGATGGTGACTGGATGCTCGTTGGTGACGTCCCCTGGGAGTAAGCATTTTCCCATTTTTTAAATTCTATTTTCGCTGTTCTTTTGAGAAAAAAGAAAAAGTAATTTCATATGCAAAAGAAAAAATGCAAAGAACTCACAAACCCATCCTTTTCATTTGGCTTTTACAGGATGTTTGTTGAATCATGCAAGCGCCTTCGGATAATGAAAGGAACCGAGGCAGTTGGGCTCGGTTAGTATATACCTATCAACTTATAAATAGGTTGTAGAGCATCTAATTCTAAGAATTAAGATGGAAGGGATAAGTAGTGTCTTTTCATAACGCACGACCACACGTTCATTTTGACCAATTTAGGCACCATTTTTTTGTTGTCTCTTCATGTTAATTTCTCCAATTTATTTGGTTTTAAATTTTTCTTTGGGTTTTTTTCCTGCATTATTCAGCTCCAAGAGCCATGGAAAAATGCAAGAGCAGAAGCTAAAAGAAGTGTGTGGATCACACGCAGCCTGCTTCTTTGATCTGGTGGTTGAAAGACAGCACAGATGGATTGAGCAGGTGGTGATTTCGATGTGTCTTATTTTTTGTATCATGTTGTCCTGTGATTACGTTGAAGTTTGAGATATATGTCTATGAATTTGATCAAATATGAACCCCATAAATTTTATGACTCTCGCGTATGTCCAAAGACTCGGTTTTGTCTTTGCTTTGTCTTAGTGTTAACCAATGTTGTGTGGCTCTAGCCTAGCAATAACATGTACCGTGCTTCGTTGTAGCTAGTGTGCTTTGTTTCCCATCATTTCCTCTTTTGCCCATTAATTTTTTCAATTAGTTTAAATTTATGAGTGGTTAGTTTCAAGATTCTTTATTCGATGTTGGGTTTTAATAAATTGGATTTGTGGGATGGATATTATTTGTGTACGGCACAAAGCTAGGGACATGTTTGATGGCATGTTGGAGGAGGGAACATGAGCATGTGCTCTTTTATTGGAGCATTTACTCTTGCTCAATTTCTTTTTTCTCTTTTGGCTCTCAAGATTTATAATTCTTCTTTGGCAAAATTTATCGTCGTACTTTAATCCAAAACCAGGGGAAAAAAACTTTGGAAATGCAGAGGGGGAATATCGATTTCTATGTGCCAATTAGACAGTTGGTGAATGAACATTATCACAAATTTGACCAACGAATATGGACCGATGGTCCCTTGTTATGAAGACATCAAGGGTAGAGAGCCATAAATGGCTAGGATGGTAGCTGACAATTCCCATATAATATTGCTTGCCTTCCACATGATCTTAATTATTGAGTTGCACTTGCCTGTCTCTCCCCCCCCAGAGGTACTATAGTATTGACGCAGCTGGAAAAAGAATGGATGATGGAAAGTGGAACTGTAGATATCTTTTCTTTTTTTTAAGATATCAGCAGGGTATTTGGGATTCTTTGAGCGCATAATTAATCCCTATTAGATGTGGTAGTTTTCCTATCAACACACAGGATAATTATTGGAGTCAAAACAAATTTATGCTCTTGAAAGTGGCCCAAAAAAAATGCACTAAAGTGTTGATATCTTGAAATGAGATGGGTAAAAATATATATTAGTGAAGTTTGGATGGTTTACATGTCAATTGGGATTAGATAATTTGTATTTTAGGGTGCCTTTCTTCCACTTAAAGTGTTTTCTCCAAATTATTTTTCGGACTTTCAGGCGTTTGATTCGTGGAAAATACGCAGTTAAGAAAAGCTTTTGTAGTCAAAGAAAATACTCATACTTAAATTTAGGAAAATGAAATTCCTTAGATAAAGGAAATTTTCCCAAGCTAACAAGCCCCTCATAACAAATGTTCAACAGCTTCTTCACCCTCTATCATAGAATTTAATGCGCTTTTAAGTGTTCCACCAATTAAATGAAAAGTAATCACTTTCCTTAAAAATAATTTTTACGGAAAGCATTTTTCTTTAACATGAATATATCAATAAAACAAACTCACCCTCATTTGCCGTTTGTCATTTGTAGGGTTAAGCAAGAAGTAAATAATGTCAACCGAGGGGTTTGGATAAGATTTCCTCTTTATATATAGAAGAAAATAAAAATAGCTAAAAAAGCACTTCAAATTACGAATGTCCATAATAGCGAAGGAGAGAAGGAGAAGAAGAATCCAACCATCAGAGGGTGGTCACCGTTCTTAATACCTCTCTCTCTCTCTCTCTCTACGTGACCAAAATCGCTCAACCATTGCCGCTATTTTCGGTCTTCAATAACGGTCCTAATCGTCCTAGATGATTTCTCGTCATATTCCATCCAATCTAAAAATCCGGATCACCAAACCTGGCATATATTAGAAGAAAATCTAAACGCACAGTGTCTTTTTTAAGTACTTGTTAAGATCATGATAATTATCGAAAACCACAATGCAAAACTAATACCTAGCCTTAACATTGAATTTACGAAATTAATTTATTGAACAATAGCGCAAATTCTTATGGGATCCTTCTGCATGACTCTTGGGTAAACTGCCAATTTACATACAATACAACTTGTGTTTCAAAGTTCACTTTCTTTTGGAAAATTACATGCTGCCCATGTGGGTTTCAGTTGCGATTGCCCAACGCGGTCAATTTCGGCGATATTCCTCCTGACATTTTGGAATCCGCTTCAATGTGCCCTTGTCATTGACTTCGGCCACAGTCACTATCCATCTTTAACCAAATGATAGCACGTAGGTGTAAATCCATCCGCAAATTGATACATCAAGAACAAGAGTAATTCAAAAATCAAAACAAGTAAAGTACCTAAAATGCAAAAGACGAAACGAATAATTAAGGATGGAATTGAATCGAGTCGAACTGATATAAATGTCAAGCTCGAACTCTTTAATGCTCAAAACTCAACTCGAACTCAACTCAACTTGAAAATTGAGATAGTTGAGCATGATCTACTTGACTAAATATGAGGATTGGCAAGCATGAACTCAACTGGCAAGATCTCCGAGTAGTTTGGGCATATCTACCATTTCCTTGGTTCATGCAACTTAGGCAATAGCAAGTTCCCCTTAGCTTGGCTCATTCTTGCTTAAGATCAACTTCAAGCCCCATCTGCCCTCAGTCGAGGCAACCGGCGGCAGCAGTGGTGGCCGCAATAGCCTTGCCCTCCGTCCACGCCCTACCTCTCTTTTCTTCTTTTTCTCAACCCTCTTCCCCTTTCTTGAGTATTTTTTTTCCTTATAAAGTAATCCTTTTTATTTTAAAAATACTTAATTTTTTTAAGCAGAATATTTATGTATGTCGTTGGGACGAGGACGCTTTGAATCAGTTAATTCCAAAACCGAAACATCATCAGGCACGTTGCAACGACTCCAAAAACTTGGAAAAAGTAATTTGCCCGTTCCTTCTTTTTAAAGAACAAAATCACATCTTGAAGATTTTGACAGTTGCCCGTATCCCAACATCCATCTCAGCCACTGGACCACGCGTACAACAACGTGGTTTTCATACATCTGATGATGATTGAGACTGCACTCTGCACTCAGCTCCCAACTCAGATGGCCCAAAGTGGTTCACCATCCACATAAAATCACTCTCATTTCTTCTTGCTATAGTAGCTCCCAAAGTAGTTAGTATTCAAACTCTCAATATCATCCCATACAGATTGGCCAATCCCAGTAGAAATTACACCCAAAAATAGCTCAAGCAGAACAGTGTTTAGATTGCACTGAGAGCAAATTAAAACATTTGGAAACATCATTCATTAACATTGAAACAGACTGAAAATTCATCATTCAGTAACACCGCCGGATAAATCACATATTAATCCTAAATGGTCCCCCCCCCCCCCCCCCCCCCCCTTCCCCCTTTCCCAAAAAAAAAAAAAAAAAAAAAAAATGTATCCTGGCCCATTTGAGAGTTAATTCCTCAAACTACACTTTGGAAACGCTCTCTCTGACTGCTTTGTACAGTTCAATTCACTGACTTTCTGACTGCATTCGCCAGAAAAGCATCATCTGGACCACATTATTATCTTCATTGTTAATAGAAAGCTAACGCATTAGGTCTTGATCATTCAAATCCCAAGGGTTTGGAAACCTGACCGACCTCGGGATTCTTATTCCTTGAAAAAGCAAACACAGATAATTCACATTTGGAAGTCAATTGATTTGATTATCAAATCGGCGTTCTTCTTTGACTTCATTATAAGTTCTGCATTGGGTCGGTCATTGTATTCTACCTGCAAAATTACTTTCAGTGTTCAAGCAATGGATTATGAAGAGGTTAAAGGATTTATTCAGTTAGAAGAGTAAGAGCAGCAACCCGCCATCTAGCAACGTCTGGAGCCTTTCCTGTAAATGAAAGAAAGCCAAAGTATGTCAATATCTAATCTAATTCTCCCGTTAGTGATCAATTGAAGAAGAAATTGATAGAGATCCATAGCCAAGTAGAAAACTTGAACTCTGGAAGAAGCAACCACCTGTGGAGATATGCCTTTTTACAACTCTTTCCATGGCGGCGCCGATGTCAACATCAATAAACCTTGCAGAAAGGATCACACTGCTTAAATAACATTCCTCAGCCGCAACATTATGAGATCACGAAGAAATAATAAACATAATACTTCTCTCTTAGGACGCAATTCATCAGTTGCCTGTCAATTGAACTAGTGCATCCATAGACAAAATCTCAATTCACAACCAAAGCGCAATAATGACCATAAAAAACTACACGCCACTAATGCAAATGGATCATTCTAATGTAACTGGACCAGAGTTCAAACAGCAAAGGATTAGGCCCTGGTGTTTTGTAAGTATGCACCAACATCCTAAACACTCCATGATGTTAGTTTTTCAGGTCAGTAATATGAGTGAGAATGCAAAAAACTGATTGGAAAATTCCTACCTCATGATGCCTTCAAACATGCAGCATTTAGAAACACTTTGCATACTGATATATTTGTAATGTTTAATTATGCTTTGTGATTTAGACCAATAATGCATACAATGCATATGCAGATTTACCACTTTTTGTTGAATTATTTTAAGCTGTCTCAGGAATAGTTGATAGGTAGTTATTGAATAAGATGGTTAGCTTTTTTTGAGTGTCTCCATTCTCTATCAAAAGAGAGCTCATATTATTTCTGTATCAAGTAATTTAAGCAACAATCTAAACTACTATTACTTCCTTCCTCTATCCATTTCTCTTGTGTTCCTAAAGTCTTAACATATCATGCAAAATTTGACTTAAGTATACTAGACTTTCATATGAGCTGTCTGGCCCAAAGAACCATGGGGACATATTTCCCAAATAAGCATGTTACAACTGAACATAAAATAAGCAAGGGTGCCTGCGACTTCAATTTAATGAGAGATCACGCATAATTCCATAAAGGGCCTGAGAGGCTGTAAAACTAAAAGTTATACCACTTCTCATCGAAAAAGGACGACACATCCCCCCAAATCCCTTCTTCCAGCAGCAAATAATTTCCTTCAACAATAACCACTTTGTGCCTGCAAAACAGGTTGATGTAACCCTCAAAACACATACATTAATTTCCACAAATGCAGAAGTTGCTTTACCAGTGCAACACTCTATATTTCTCACAATCCGACATTTGGAACATATGCACTTTCATTGAAAGACTAGCCAAAAATTCCAGTGCACAATCCCCTCTAACCATTTTACACACTAACTTAGAGAGATTTGCCATCTCTCACAAAATTGGATGACAATATTGGAAAAATTAGAGACATCTTGAGACAAAGATAATTCCAGTTTAAAAATTGCACAGGAGAAGAGGACGCAACTGTACTTTCGGTTTCGGTCCCTATCAACAGAGTGAAAAGATATTAGGAGTCGACAAAATCTATTAAAGGGCTTAACGTATTTTCAATGCATTGCTTTCCATCTATTAGTTTAAACATTAAAAAGTAATCATGACCCTACTACCCACCATTAAACCATTAGCAACCTTCTGTATCAAAAAATTGTTAAGCACCATAATAAGATTTCCCACTTCATTTATTTCACTGTCCATATGTCAAAAAGTAGATGAATTGAACTTGAAGATACAACAGACACTTACTGCAGGCTCACAAAGATATCATCTTCTACTGGATCTCCAATGCCGTGATCAAAGGATGGCACATAAACTGATCCCTTGAAACAAATGTGAAAAAACAAAACATGTTATTGGCAAGGAATGAACCTGTAAACACCTCCTTGGGGTTTGAACAATCCTCCCCCCACCCCCCCCCCCCCCAAAAAAAAAAAAAAAAAAAAAGAAAAAAGGAAAACAAAATTAAGGCTTGTTATCTCAAGCATTTCAATTCAGACATTAGAAATTAACAAGAATTTAACAACAAAGTCTAACCAGCAAACAGTTTTCTCGGGTATTTCTTTTTGGTTTTTAAAAAAACACATTTACTGTTGAGCATGATAAACTATAGGAAAGAGCCAACACTGGGTTTAAAAGGCCACTGATGACCTAAAGACATAATCATACCTAAAGAGTGGGCAGCTAATACAATACTGTCAAGTGGTGACCTGGAATATGGATGAAAATTTGTGACAAAGAAAAACACATTGATAGAAAAAATTAACAAGTCAAATCACCTGTTCCCTCAGGTCCTTGAGACAAGTAAGCAGCAGCTCAGGGTTGAATGTCCATGGAGCTGAAATGTCACAAAAAGGCTCTGCTATTCAATTTGGAGAAGTCCCCAAATGTGGTAAAATATTTACAAAAGTCTCACCTCCTCTTCTTGCATGGGCTTCCTCCGGGTTCTAACATCCAAATAATACAAATAAAAAAATTGGATCAGCACTATTTGGAGTTGAAGTATGTATAACATGATAGGGAGAGATTGAAAATAACACATTTTTATGGTCCTCATCAGAGTGGAACAAAGGTTGTAGCAAATATTCGCTAAAAGATTCCATTGGGCAAAAAAGGGCTAGGTTGAAAGTGGGATAATTAGGTGATGACTATTATCTTATAATTAATAGCACGTTTAGTTGCAGTGATGACTATCACATTGCAAATCTATATCAGGTTAACTGCCTGTTGCAGTGTTTACTTGCAGTAATAGGTATTACAACCAAAGCTGTAAAAGTTATTACATGGCCCCACTGTCTAATAGCTATAATAGCCTGGCTGTAAATCCTGAAATACCCCTATTTCTTTTCTTCCTTTCAATCTACCACTTTTAAATTTTTAATCATAATATAACTAAGTTTCTTTATATTATTCATATAATGATACCACCAATTATAATCTTTTTGACATAATCTCATATTATATGATTATTAAATAAATAATTGATGTAATAATAATCATATTATCTTGATAATGCAAAACATTCATAGTATAATAATTAGCATAATGAAAGTTGCTCACTATCAGGTATAATTATCTAAATTTTCATAATTCTCTATTATACATTCAAAATATAATGATTATCTTAATTACTAATAGTATTCATCAATACTCAAAATATCATACAGTTGTTATTTCAATTATACTATTAATTATGTAGTGAATAATATTAATGTTATTACAATCATATATTATGTAACTAAATTCAAATCATAATCATCAATTAATTATTAAATAGTAGTTCATCTATTATTTTGTAGCACTTTAATAGCATACAGAGGGCATTACACTCATCATTGGCTATTTATTTAAGTGATAATCCCTATAATGTTTTTTTTCTAATATAATCACACGCTATGTGCTTAACTCTTAATTATACTCATAAACAAATTAATAAAAATAACACTGAATATCTAACATGAAAATTATACATCAAATCGGGGTATTAAACTCATGAATAATCATAATTGACTATTAAAGTGATAATTATTATATTCCCTCTAATTCTGATTTTAGGGGAAATTCTGACATTGTTCCCCACTTTTTACATATTATATGAAGCCAAACGGGGTAATAGGTATTAATTATCTAAACCAAACAGCATAATAATTATTACAACTCTACCACGATACTGAGGAACAGCTATTATATTACAACCTTATTCCATCACTATAACCAAATGGATTGTAAGAGGAATTTTACAGGGACTATAATCTCTATACAAGCATCAGGTTGATGGTTGTCCAGCTAAGGAAGGCTAATCGCAATCTCTGACTTTCCATTTCTACTTTTCTCCTTTTTCCCGCCACTGGGCATATTTCTAATGTTGCTCACATATCACAATCCATAGAATTCCATCAACACAAGTTTTTCCCCCTCCCCACCATGTGCATCATCATCATCTTACTGGATTCACTTTATTATGTACCTTTTTAAAAGCAATTTCTCATATTCATTTCCCTTTTTACTTCTTCCTTTTAGAAATGGAGATGCCACCAGCCCAGATAGGCTTTTCAAGTGTTATTGCTTACATGGAATAGGCAGCCACTAGGACCCTCCAGCTTGCTCATCATTGGGCGAGCTAGCTTGACTCTTTAAGGCCCATTGGTTAATTAAACCACTGAAAGAATTTGTAAATGGGCAGGATTGATGAATATCTGGAGTGGGGTTAAAGAGATCACTATTTTAGTAAATGACGCGGAAAAGGGTAGTGATATTGATCCACAAGAAGCTAAGGAAACTCTTTAACTAGCGGAAGCTAACTTAAGGAAGGTAAGAGACAAACAACTGCTCACTAGCTTCTTATAAACTACCAATGGCTTGACTTGCCTCCATCTACAGGTGTTCACTGAACTTTGCCATACTTCTCTTGCTACATATTGACGCTTCTCATTTAAGAAGAGGAAAAAAGGTAACAAGCTGTCACACAAAATGCAAGATCCAGCATCTCATTCAGCATCCTCTTCAAACAAATGCAGGCAGCTTAACTCCTGTACTTAAGAATAGGGTTAGCTTATGAGAACAACTGTGAAGTTTGTTCTAGGAGTGGGGTAGAAAATTGGTACAATGGGTCCCACCCCCTAAATTACAACCACATCACCAGAAATTGCTTTCTGACGGCATCTTACTGCAAACCATCAGAAAGCATTCTGTCAATCCATAAAAGTTATGATTTCTAAAAGACCACATAGATCATTCCTCACAAATTGTAAAATTATAAATGCAAATCACAGAAAAAAAGAAAACGCTCACCTCCATAGCATCTAGCTGAGAGCGATACAAATGGAAGCCATCCATGGGAAGGACTATTGCAACATCCATTGGTTCCACTTGAGAATCAAAGGAAGAAGCCTTTTGAGGCCATAATTTATTCACTCTTTGTACTACCTCTGATGCTAGGGTGGACTTTCCAGCACCAGGAGGACCGGCCAAACCCAAAATATACCTGCAATACTTCAAAGAAGTTATTTCACAAAGTGAGGAACAAGCATGATCATCATGGTCAGACATGATAAACACTTAACACAAAGCTGTGCACAAGGACAAGAAATCAGTCAGGTGGAAGTGTCCCATAAATTTTTTTTTTAAAACAAAGCTGTGCGCAAGGATAAGAAATCAGTCAAGTGGAAGAGTCCCATAACTTTTTTTTTTTTTTTTTTTTAAAGCCAAGCTTTCAAGTTAAGAATTCAATGAGGGAAATGGTAGATGAAAAACATAAACCATTGTGCGTGGGTTCGAATTTGGTTCAGTAAAAATGATGATCATGGACATGTATCAGGATTAGTCACCTGCCTTTAGTTCAAGCAACAAAGGGATGGGAGGATGCACATGAGAGGAAGGGGTAAATGATGCAGAAGTGACTAACTAACAGTGAGGAAAACCATACAAGCTCCAATCTCAGCAGTTATTCTGACAAAAGCAACGACTTTCCTTGTAGGCAGTGTTCAGCCACAAAATGATTCACACTCGAGAATGAAAGGTTCCAGGCATGGTGAAGCTCCAATCTCAGCAGTAATTCTAACAACAACATCGGCTTTCCTTGTAGCCAGCGTCCACCCACAAAATAATCCAACCCCAAGAATGAAAGGTCCCAGGCAAGGTGAAAGAGACAGTCTTTAAACAACCTCAGTCCATTATATTCATGATAAAAGTCATCTTGTCATTATTTGTCAGAATATCATCCAGCATCCTTGCAGCTCTAGACTTCTTTGTTCAAGATTGATCTAAGTTCTACTTGGGTAAATCCATGGTGTTTTATATAGAATAATTAAGTACAGAAAGAGAAAGGCACTGGAAGGTGAGAGGAGCTTGAATTGGACTAGATCAAGTGAGATCAAGGAGCATAGTTTATTAGGACTTGAGAGTAAGCGGTAATCATATTGTACCCAACAACGAACAAAATGTAGTAACTTATGCAGGCGTTTTCAAATTTCAAATAGCTTCAACTTACGTTGAATTAGGATTTGATGCAACCGCTGCTGTAGGGGCTAGACGTTTAGCCAAAGCATCGCATACATCATCCATGCACCTAGCAAGTATAAAGTAAACAGCATCAAGCTTTTCTGCAGCAGTTGAAATAGATAAACAAGAGATAAAAATTAATTATTTGCTTGGGAAGGGTGGATTATAGGTGGAAGGAATTTGTGGAAGGCTTATGAGGGTGGAAAGTGATCTTCCACTATTTGGAAAGAGGAGAAAAAGTTGCGGGAGTCAACTTTGGAGGTGAAATTTTTCTGTGGGGTGAATTTTAATCTCTCCAACTATGGACAGAAATAGATAAAAAGACACAATCTAATTGTATTTCTTAAATATCCCTTAAAAATGAAATTGCATGGCATCATACATGTTATATTAGTGGTTTTGTTTCATTTTCCTTCTTTGACATTCCACCCATACAGACAAGCAAGAAGACATTCTTTATCTTCCTCTATTTTTAATCCCTCCAATATTTCTTCCTTTGCAGCTGTTTTCCTCCCAATCTTTTGCTCCGAAACATAGTGTAAAGGAACATGAAAAACATACTTCCAATAAAACCTAAAAAAATTAAAGCAGAAGGATACATGGGAAATAAAACCAATCAAATCCATGCGGTGAAAATCACCAACTTATGCTGCCAAATGAAGAAAACTACGTCATTGTCTGGCTGTTAGTAGAACCTAGCAACATTAGTTACACAATTTGACATCAAATTATATGTTTTGACATGGACAAGACAATTAGACCATGTGAAGTACTCATTTTACATGAAGCTATAGACTACACACTTCACCCTTCGTCAAAAAAAGATGTGGTTCCCCTTATTTTTCCTTTGAGATCTCATGGCATAAAATGTAAAATCATAAACAGAATGTGCAAAATATAAGTCTTGAAATTACAGAGTGCAAAGTGTAGTTGAGGGGAAAGCAGAGATTATGTTTTAGTGATTATCCCAAAAGTTTTTCACTCTAGGATATTGCCCTCGACAATAAAAGTTCAGATATGTCCTAAACAAGTGCCCTGAGGGAACTCTTTAACATTTCCGTAGCCCAATTGATGACCCTAAACAAGTGCCCTAGAGGAGCATCTAACATTTTCCTTTTTCTACTACAGTATGTACGCACATGATACTCCACAATGAAAACCAAAGCAAGCAGCATAAAATGCATCTAAAATCTGAAGCAGACAAATTAAGGATGACTATACATGAATCACTTATATGGCAACTTAAAACAGCAGTGCAAAACAGAAGCACTTCAACTGTGATATATCCTCAGAGTAGATTGGTGCGTGCTTTCAGAATAAGCAAATGGATAGCCTTCAAATAGAAGATACCTGGCTGACACAGTAGGAATTTCTTTCTTCTGGCTGCAGAAAACCTACAACTTCCAATGGGCAGAAAGGTGGGACAGGGTGGGGTGGGGTGGGGGGAAGAAAAAATATGATCATGTCATCACATCTAAAAAGAATGGAAAGATTTTGAAAGAAAGAAATGGGTCAGTAATCAATTGGACCTTCATGCGAAAACGCTTTTCGAATGATGAACTGTCTCGACCACTTAAAGTCTTTGCACTCCTTCCAGATGTTGAAAAAAAAGGGACTTGCTGCCATTTGGCAAAATTTATCCGTTCACACATAAATGCATCTGGAATCAATGGTAAGTTTATTAAAGATGGATTAGCAAATTCACAAAGGGATACAATAATTAAAAAATAAAAAATAAATAGATACTTTCTGTAACACTAACAGCTCAATTTCGTGCTTGGATGACAGCCTAGTTATATTCACGAATACAAAGCTGGCTGCACATAGCAAAAACTTAAAGTGAATAAACTCGACGAGACCTTGTCATGCCGAGTTCAACAACAACCGAACGAACTCGACCAGTTTCTGTTCTTGCACCTGACCGGGTGCCTCGGTTTTACATGCTTCCACGGCAGAATGAGATACCGATTCACCTTATCATTACTTCGAACTACGGTTCCAAGAACTCACTACTCGCAATTCCATAACCGGGTTCCCTACACATCTAATTCGAACACACCCGTAAAAGGATAATCAATCGAGTCGATTTCGGCAAATTCACGCTCGACCCAATCGTATTCATCGCCTCCCGAATCTGCAGCCTTCATAATCCGACCGCCGAGCGAAACTCGCCGATCGCAGAGAAAACTACGACCGATCGCGTACTGAGTTCTGGAATTGCATGATTCGAGGCGAATTCGAAAGGAATGAGATTGCTCAGAGGAAAACGATGCCACGCGACGGAAGCAGATCAGTCGCAAAGAACAATGCGGGACTGAAGTGGAAATACGTGAGGGGAGGAAGACCTGACGAAGGTGACGAGAGATACGCCTTGGAAACGGCGGCCATGGAAGAGACCTCCATTGTTCGCGAAACAGCTTCTCACCTTCGGTCTGTTGAGAAGGAAACGGCTCTTACAAACTACGGAAATAAATAAAAAGTAATTATTTTCCTTGAAATAATTTTCGTCAAAAGAAATCTTTTTATCACAAAGTTTTCGATTAAAACAAACAAACACGCCCTAAATCTAATCACATTTTGGCTCCGTTTGGAAGCTTCTTTCCGGCCTTTAGCCCCCTAAAGGCCTTTGGGCTAAATTTTTAGTATTTGGCACTCTTTTTTCCACTTGCCTTTGCCAAAGCCTAAAGGCAAGTCTTCTCAAGGCTGAAAGCCCAAGACATGTTGGGGCTGCCTTGAGCATTCTCAGCATGCTGGCTTTGGAGGTAATAGAATTTTTCTTTTGAAATTGTCCTCATTAATTTTTCGATTTTCCGGCTTTACCCCGATAAATGTCCACCATCTTCATCCTTCCCTTTTCTCTACTGAGAACACAGGCCAACATCTACAAGCGGTCGCCGACGAAGGGCAGGCGGTGCGGCGAAGGACAGGTGGTCCGGCTAGGGTCCCACAAGCCTTCGACGAGAGTCGCCGCGCGAAGGACGTCGGCTACCTAGATCGTGCGTAGATCTGGGTCGCGGCGACCAGATCGCGGGCATCGACCACCTCTACGGCGCGGTGGATCGCATGACGGCTCGACGAGGGTCGCGGTGATCGGGATCTCGCGATCTGGGTTGCCACGACTAGATCGAGTGGCACCGGTGACCTCCGTGGCGTGGTGGGTCGCACGACGGCTCGGCGAGGGTCACGGCGACCCAGATTGCGAGATCCCAGTCACCGTGTCGTGTCCTTCGCACGGTGACCTTAGCCGAACATTGCCCTTCGCCACGCCGCCTCCCCCTCACCGGACTGCCTACCCTTCGCCGGCGGTTAACCGGCGAAGCCCTTAGCCGGCCAACTCTCCTTTTTCTCCCTTTTGTTTTTTTAATAACAAAAGCCTTTTGCAAATTTAATTTATCCAAACGCTATTTTGCTCAAAGATATTTCACAATGAACTTTCACAAATACAATTTACCAAACACAATTTGCATTTCGAAAAACTCCGTTAACTCAAGGACTTTTACATTTTCTCAGGTTTCCCCAAAAGTCTTCCCAAACGCATGTCCACTAAATTCTGTTTTTTATTAATTTTTTGCCGGAGCTTCGCATGTTTTTTATTTTCTTTTTTAAGAAAATATTTTTTAAATTGATTTTTCATAAAACAAGGGCAACCTAAATAAAAGGTCATATGTTTGCCTTAATTGCCTTAATAAAGTACGATATTAGTAACGTGGTCATTGAAGACGCCAACCATCTATTTTGCCCGAGAAAGCCGACTATCCCGCCACTAGCTTAGGCAAAAGCTTGCAATGTCCCCAACAGACGGAGAGAGTCTCGTGATGCAACCATTCTAACATTTTTAAAGTTATATATGATTATTCCAACTTTCTAAATTTTTCGGATGTATTATTTTTATTATTGTTTTTCTTTTAAAAAAAAGTGTGCTCTATAAGAGTGTTTTATACGCATGTACTTAAATTTGCCATGGATTGACTCATGTACAAGTCGCTCTTATTGTGTTACATGAAAATAGATAAATACAAGCCAAATGGGTCAACTTGATATGGGCTTATATTTGACAATCAAGCTCAACACACCTCCGTTGTTTCACACATTCAACGAAAACAAAACGTATTTTACATATTATTTTGGGAAAATGACATAAATGATTTATTAACTTTAGCTTGGTATGCAATGCAATCCTTGAATTTGATTATAGTGTGTAATATGATTCTTAAACTTTTAATTTGTTCAATGTAATTCATAAACTTTTAATTTATTCAATAAAATTTATGAACTTTTGGTTCAATTTAATCCATAAACTATAGAAATGACAATATTAAACATTTTCACATAGATATTACATATTGAGGTAAAGTTCACGACCACATTGAATAAATTTAAAATTTAAAAATCACATTACATATTAGATTAAAATTCATGAATTATTTATGTGGCTCATCCCTTATTTATTTCGATCAAGCGCGACCGTTATGGAGGCCCAACTGCTCCACGTGATGGTCCATGTAAGCGGGGTGATCCTCCGGCCTGGGACGCTCGGGCTGCATCCAACGGCCTTCGTGGTTCCTGACGAGGCCCTTGTTGTGGCCTTGCCTCCAGAAAGGTGGGACCAGGTGGTGATCCTTCAGAAAATCGGCGTCTTTGTTCACCAGCGCCGGGTCTCTCCCGCTCGCCAGCACAAACCTCTGTCCTTTCCCGTGGTACCTGCAACCCCATCATTTAAAAATTATAAAATAAAATATTCAGTGAAATTCCAAAATTGCATCTCTAATCTTGGAACATTACCTGTATTCTATCTAATAATTTTGGTTCTACAAATAATGCGACATTGTCCAACCCTTCCTATAGTAATTTTGATTCTATGAACCGAACACTAGAGATTCGAAAAACGTTTTTCTAAAAATTATTTTTTTATGAATTGAAAGAAACTTTAATAATATTGTTAATTATTGTGGAAGTACAATTCATGACGACCGTATTATGCCTCAATTGCAATTTGTTTGTTTGTGTCAGAGGACATTAATATGTGCAAGCAAGTCAAACATGACGCCCATAATTAAAAAAAGAACTCTTTGTTCCATGCATCACCATTAACGTGAAACAAATACCTAGAAAGTTAGGCTGAAGGTGCATAGAATCTTGACTGTTGTTTAAGAACTAAATTCATCAAAAATGAAAACGAATTGTTTTTCTTTCCAGCCAAATTTTGAAAAATCATCCAATTTCCAAAAGAAAAAGATTTAAGTTGCGAATTTGCAAAGCAATGTTTATATATTAAAAACATTTCAAGAAATATATATATATATATAAGTGAGCATCACAAAATTAAAATAACACGTCAACCATCTAATTTTTTTTTCCCAGTTTTATGGGCTCAACCTGTCGTGATAATATCATGATTGCATCCACCAGCTGGACAATGAGAACAACCATCGGATGGCGACTCTTCTTTGTAATGTCTACTTGGGGTTGATAGACTATGATATAATCTTATTTATTAATCAAAAAATCTTAGCTAGAACCTTAATTTAATCAAACAAAAGCTAGCTAACTTGGCGGAGCGAGAACGACCGCCGATGAAACGGGGTCTTTTTTTATCTTACTTGGACTAGAAGACTCTTGACCTCGTTTCGATTCACGTGGAATCCTTGATCATGCTAAAAGTCATAATTTATATGGGATTCCCAAAGTTATTACTACGAGTTAAGAGAGTCAACGTACCCGTCGAGCAGATGGAGGTGAGCCTCTAGGTTGTGGGCGCAGGCAGGGTCCCCGGTCGGCTTGAGGAAGGGCGAGCGCTCGTGGTCCAGCTCCAGCTCCACCCCGACGTGCGAGTAGCTCCACGGCAGCCCCCCCGCGAGCTTCATCACCGCCCGCGGCGACCGCTCGTTGAACACCAGGCCCGGCGACTTGGGCACCATGTCGTGCGCATTCACCACCCTCAGCACCTTCACCCCGAGCGCCTCCGCCCGCTCCTTGAACCGTGCGTTCCCGACCCGGGGCCCCGCAAAGGAGAACACGCAAACCGGGACGGCCCGGCTATCCTGCCTCACGTTGATGCCAGTCTCGGCGATGTCGTATGCGCTCAACACGGCCAGCGCGCTCCCTAAGCTGTGGCCCGTCATGGTGATGCTGAGCTCCTCGTCGGGGTACTTCTCGATCAGGCGCTTCACTTCCGTCAGGATTTGTTCCCTAATGATCGGAGATTTATCAATTTCGTGCAAATATGATGCACGTTCGAATTCGATAAATTATGAGTTTGACGATGCATTAAAGAGAATCCTAATTGAATATTGCAAGCTTCATTAGGTTTTTTATTTATTTGACATGAGATAATTACACAAATAATCTATAAACTTTATCTCAATGTATCATATTATTTTTGAACTTTTAATTTGTATAATATGATTTCTAAACTTTTGATAAATATTCAATTAGACATTGAATTATATGAAAATATCTAATGTTAGGGACAATAGAAATATTTTTAGAAATTGAGCATGTACCAAAAATTCAAAAATCACATCGAACAAATTAAAAATTTTGAGATCACATTGTATATTTAGTCAAAATTTATAAATTATTTATGTCAACTTCTCATTTGGCTTCAATAGGAATTCAGGAAAAAAAAAATGTATCCTGGCGCGTAAATAGACAGAAGATGTCCGCTATAAGACAAAGAAAATATTAATTTTTGGGGACAAAACTTTGAAAATTTAATTCGAGAGACATTAAGGAACGTGCAAGAAAAATTTAAAGACCGTCTCACCTTGCCGAGTACTTGGCGAACTTGCAGTCGTCCTCCTTGTCCGTATATAGGCTCAAGAACCCGGACTCGGCCTTCACGGCCAGGTCCGGGCACGGCACCCTCTGCGAGCTCACCGGCACGAGGAAATCCATTAGGTCCGCCACCCACTCCAGCCTCGTGACCGTCCCCCTCCACGCGATGGCGATGTCCCGCCTCCCCAGCCGCCGCGTGGTCTCGTCGTCCGAGACCGTCATGTACCCGATCCAGTTCGCGTGCTTGCTCCACACCTTGGGCCACCGCGACTTCATGAAGAAGTTGGGCAGGTTTATGTTCGACGTCGCGTACAGGTACCGCGTGACGTCGTACCCGGGCCGGCCCTTCATGTCGAGGCGATCGAAAAACTCGTGCTTCCCGTACCTGCGGTGCAGGAGAAAACACATCAGTCATGTTCACTGTTTCATATCAGAACATGATCCGCTTGAAACGAGTTTGGGACCTGCAGCTTCCGCAGTATTTGGAGAAGGGCTCGAAGTCGAACGCGTCGTAGCATGCTTGCGCCATCTCGCCGTACCGAATGAGCTCGGATCTCAGGAGCGGGTCCATCGGGTCGAGCATGCCCACCCAGTCGTCCTGGCCGTGGATCTCGCGCCACACCTCGGACAACCGTCTCTCGGGCAGCGGGGCAGCCGGGCTCGCTCCCCCGTCGCCGCCTAGATCTACTGATCCGCCGTACCTCTCTCTTTCGAGGTGGTCCTCGTCGTGTTCGACGGCGAACGGTGCATGGTCGCTCGGCGCTTTGGACAGGACCCGGCAAATGTGAAGAGGGTGCGGCGATTTCTCGGTCTTCAGGGAGCATTTGAGGAGGGACTCCCGGGGGGTGATTGCACGGTGGTCGGGCTGGCGGCAGCTCCGCAGGAAGGAGGAGAGAGCGGCGGAGGAGAGAGAGGTGGCCATGGCGGAGATGGGCGGAGCTGGATCGGATAGGTTTGATTTAAGGCCATGTGGGGTTGGTCTGTCGAGGTCGGATATGATACGATGATATATTATTATTGGTGCACTGGTTCCGAAGCTATAATCACTCATTATAAAATACACCCATAAGGTTCATACGCCTCAACTTGCCCTTTATTTAAAAAGGGAGGAATCAAGAGAATACTTGTTGTACATATCTTAATACCTTCGTGAAAGTTCCGCGTGGATTTTTATCGATATGTAGAATTGCTACGAAAATCTGAGGTTTAAATAAGCAAGTTATATGGAAAAACACTTATTATCACATTGTTTTCATAAACCCATCTTGTACTTCGATCTCCGTATGTATGTCCAACACCAACCGAAAATGATCTCTGCACGTCGAATCTCATGTTATTGCGGAGTTCATTTATATTGTCTCTCTTGCTCTTAAAATAAATACAGGGATAAGTGCAAAAAACCGTAAATTATGATTTCGAACCTTGATTGACCAATTGCGGACTTGACCCAAATACATTATTTTAAGATTTTAATTCATCATAATACAATCTTAAATCTTCAATCGGCCAAAATCAAAACCTTGATCCCTATTTTATATACTTATCCTAATAAACAAGTTTCGAGAGTCACCAAAAATATCTTAACTCTATTATAATCATGTCAATTTAATTATAAATTTTTTTTATCAATCAAGTCCTAAACTTTTTGTAATTGTGTTAGTTCAGTCCATTTAATCAATCTTTATTGATTAGCGTTGACATGGACACCAGCTGGTGGCTAACATGGACGCTAACCGACACCGACGTTAACATTTTTTAATAATATTTTATTTTTTATTTTATTATTATGCTTTTTTTTTTCTTTTTCATATCTTTGCCTCTCTTTTTGTTCTTTTCATTCGTCTTTTCCCACAGTGGTCAGTGAGCCACGGTGGCTACCGTGGGGAAAAGGAGCAAAGAAGGGAGAAAAGACCAAAAAAAAAAAAAAAAAAAAAAGGAAAAAAGAAAAAAAAAAAAAAAAAATTAATAATAAATTTATGATTGTTTTGATAATTTTCCTAACAAGTTTCTAAAGTATTTTGGAAATTGATAAAATGAGTCCATTTTAACGTGAGAGGGACAAATTTAAAGATTTTGATAAAATCTCAATTTGAAGAGCGAGACATATAAAATTTACGTAACGAAATTTGTAGAATATAGCAACTGCCAACTGAAAAAAAGTACATTGCTCGCCTAGTTGCCGAGGGTGATGGCAACAGCTAACCCCGCTTGGTTCATCCTGGGAGGGAACCATATTCATATAATATTTAATTTATTGGTTTGTGAAAATAATGTACTCTTATAATTATTATTCTCACAAGTAAAATCTATACCTGAATTTACCTTTTTTTTGTACTAATGAAAACAATAACTTCCATATATACACAAATTTAGAAAGTAATGGACGGTTACTACGTTACGAAGGCGTGAGGTATGTTTTCTATAGTGCAAACTTCACAGGGTAAATCTCGTATCTAACTAGAGGTCGGAAATATTTTTGCTCCCTTTATATCTTAATTTATTCCTTTTTTTTATTAAAAAGACAAAATCGTCCTTAAGTTTGATTTAACTTAGTTATTTTATTTTCTATCAAATTTAAATCTATTACTATTTAGAAAATATAAACTAATATCTTCTTCATCATTGCTCTTACAAAAGATTATCTATTCTTTGTTCTTCCCATTTCAAACTATCAAATTCATGGTACATCTTTTTATTTATTAATTACGTTCTAGAAAAATATCAAGCCTCTTTACTCACGGTAAAAAAAAAATTCTTCTTATTGGCGAAACACTTTTTACATAAAGCATATAAGGTTTATAGGAGTATTTAGAAATATACCAACAACATTGACATGAAAAAATGATGCACATAGAGGTATCTTGATTTCTTTTTTAAAACACTCTATGAATGAAATTTAATTTTGTCAATATAAGACGAATACAATTTCACTTGCATTTTGAAAAAAAAAAAAAAAAATCTACTTTCTACAAAGCTTTAATTTAATATAATTTTCAAAATTTTCACTTTGAAGATGTAACTGTGATTTTATTTTGGAAAATCTTTAAGAGGTTATTTTATTTTATTTGATCATAGCATCTTATGTATTTGCATATAAAAGTCAACCCATAATAAAGAGCTTGAGTAAGAATTAATAAAAAAAACGGTGATGGTGTAAAAAATTGTTTATGTCGAATCTTTCTTGATTTTACTTGACAATCAATCCAGAAAATTTGCTCGACAATGTAAAAAAGAGTTTTGTTTTTGTTTTTTTAAGGAAATTTCTCTCTTTGAGCGCTTTTTTACGTAAGTGAAATATAAGAATAAAAGAGAAAATATAATGCCTTTAACATATACGAGATATCCACACTAAATAAAAATAGAATACGTGATATTCTTGCTTATGGCTAGTGGATCCTACATAAATATGTAAAAACTAGAATAAAAAGGAAAATAAATAAATTTGTTCTCACCATTTGCATTTTGAAAAAAAAAAAAATTATTTCATGCAAAGCCTTCGGAATTTCATCTCTTAGGATTTCACATTGGGGTATGTAACTGTAATTTTGTCATAAAAAATCTTTAAGAGGGATTTTGCCTTTTTGTATTTGATCATTGTATTATGTGTACATATATATAAAAGACAACCGATGATAAAGAGCTTAATGGTGATATGCACAAATAAACATGGTGATTGTGTAAAAAAGTTGTTTATGTGAAAGTTTTCTTAGATTTTACTTAACAATTAATTCATAGATTTGTTTGAAAACGTAAATGAGAATGAAGGGTTTTTCTTTTTTTGGAAATATCTCTTTTAGAGCTAATTTTATGCATGTAAAATCTCAAGATAAAAAAGAAAACATTGTGCCTTTAATATACATAATAAACAAAAACAAAACAATTGATAAAATTGGATCATATATTAAAATAGAAGCTAGAATAAGAAGGAAAGTAAATGAATTCGGTGTTTCCAATTTACAATGTAATAAAATGATTGTGGGCAATTTTATCTCTTATATGAAATGAAAATGGGGTGATTTGGTCACGTAGAAGTTTGCCCTAAATTAGTTTCCAATTTTAACGAAAAAAAGGAAAAATTCGAAATAAGAGCTATATTTATTTTTTCAAATAAGGATTTGAAATTGACATTATTTCAAATAAGACCAAAGATATATATCGCTTTTAAAAGAAGGGCTTGAACTCACCAAATATGAAGGGCAATTTCACCTTTCTAATTTTTTTAATTTTTTTTCTTTTTTTAAACTAAAAAATAATTAAAAGAAAAAAGAAAACATAGGCGGGTGGGTGTTGGGGGAGGGTGCTCCCTCCCTCTTGTGGCCATCGCCCCATTGCCGGTGGGGCAATGACAATGGTCAGCAAGGTTGCCAATGCTTGGGAGAGGGCCAGTGACCTTGGCCAACCCTAAGCGAGGGCTAATAGGCCCTCTCTAGAGGCAGAATAGGGTTCGCCTGGGCTGGTGAGGGTGAGGGCCACCCTCGTTGGATTTAGCAAAGGTTGCCCTCACTCGCCCAAGCAAGGATTACCCTCGTCCGACCCCAGTGAGGCTGACCCTTTGCCCTTGTGGGATCAGGCGAGGGCTACCCTCGCTCGACGCCAGGGAGGGCGACCTCCGTTAGCTATGTTTGGAGAAGGAAAGAGGAAAAAATAAAAGAAAAAGAAAAAAAAAAGGATGAATTTTTTTTAAAAAAAATTAAAAATATGGTTACAATTTTTTACCAAAATACTCCTTCTCTAATGGCTGAAAAAGTTATAGCCGGCCAAAGGCCCTTATTTAAGATGATTTGGACACTTCATGTTTTTATTTCAAATAATTTGGTCTTTTTAGACCTTTATTTAAAATAATATTCACTTTGAATTCTTAATTGAGAAAATTAGGTTACTTCACCCCATTTTTTGAAATTTTCCCAAAAAAAAAAAAAAGTTCCCCATTACTCATCCTGAAGGTCTAATTACTGGAATACCCTTAACATTTGCTCCTCTTTTTGTCAATTAGGGTTTTAGGTGAGATTTAAGAAATTCCCATCTCTTCCGTCGTTGTACCTCGCCATCTCCGTGGAGTCCTCCCTCTCTATCTCCTCTGAAACTTCGGTCGCCGCCAGTCACGCCACCGTCGCACGCCGGAGCCGCCGAGGCGATCTGCAGCCACCGCCGGCGGTCTTGATTGTCCAAGGCCGATTCGCGGGCCGCGCGAAGCCTCCCGCTATCCAGCTTCCTCCGTCGGTCTGACTGCGAACGAAGGCCGCGACGGTGAGCTCTCTATCCCTCTCTGTGTTCCATATACGAGTGATGTGACCGGAAGGTGTGGTTTCGCGTCTTAACCTATGACTTGGACTGAGGCATTACTGGATTATATCGGATTTATGCACAGTTTGATGCTACCATTATGCCTTTGAATGTATTAGCCGATGACTAATTTTGGTTTTGTGGGATCTTTCTAGTGATGTGGGAGTTCTGCTTCCCGGTTTTGGATGATTTCTTTCGTTCCTCTCTTGTTTGGAAACTGTGGCGTCATTGTGTATGCAGCAACTATAGGTGTCGAAACCCCTGAATAGTGAATCTCAAAATCCTGTAGGCATCCGTTCTGATAGATCATCTGCGGGATTCGGGGTTGGTTATTTTCTCGTAAGTTCGCTAATGTTGGACCGTTTGTTAGGTAGTACAGAGATGCGATTCAACTGAACCCGATTGTTATGAGTTGCATCCTCGATCGATGGTGTTGTTGTTGAGCTGTCATCTAATGCACTGTTTGTTCTTGCAGTGCAGGTCATTTCTTTTGTGGGGAAAGATGAGTTTGATATCTCAGAATGTTGCATCTAAGATAAAAAGCAAAAAGAAAAGTGACGAAAACCATGAGTCTGTGGTTTCGAGAGAGAAAAAGCTGAACGATGAAGGAAGAGAATTGGATGCCGATATCTCAAGGACGACGAAGAAGAGGAAGAAAGAGAAGGAGAGTCTTCTTGAGATTGAAGAGCAGAAGACAATGAAAAAGCTCGAGAACGTTTTGTTCGGATCCCTCTATGCGCCTGTTGAGTTTGGGAAGGAGGACAGAGAAGAAGTCCCGGACGAGGCCCAGGACGGTCCTGCTTTATTCTTCACTGACCGTTCTGCTAATAGTCAACTTTCTGTTTATGAGAAGGACTCTGAATCCTCAGATTATATGACTGATGAAGAGGAGATGAAGCAAAGAAAACCTGTTTGGGTGGATGAGGAAGAGGAAAAGGCAAATATTAACATAGCTACTGTTAACAGATTGAGAAAACTGAGGAAGGAAGAGAATGAAAGTACTATATCTGGTTCCGAGTATGTATCAAGATTAAGGGCTCAACATGTTAAGCTAAATCCTGGGACCGACTGGGCTCAACTTGATAAGAAAGATAGCTCCTATGATGATGAATCATCTGATGAAGAAGAAAACAGGGTTTTTCTTGCCGGGAGACACGAAGATGCTGAACCACTGGGCAACATTCTTCGAACTGATGAAGACCTTGTGGTGAAGACAGGTGCAAAAATTTTGCCTGGACTTCTTGAGTATTCGAGGCTTGTTGATGCAAATGCCGAGGATCCATCAAATGGTCCAATTAATTCGGTTCAATTTCATCAGAATGCTCAGTTAATGCTTGCTGCAGGACTAGATCGAAGGCTTAGATTTTTTCAAATTGATGGCAAACGTAACACAAAAATACAGAGCATCTTTCTTGATGACTGCCCTATCAGAAAAGCATCCTTCACACCTGATGGGTCTCAGGTCATTGTATCAGGAAGGAGAAAGTTCTTTTATACTTTTGACTTGGTGAAAGCGAAGGTCGATAAAATAGGCCCCCTTGTTGGAAGGGAAGAGAAGAGCTTGGAAGTCTTTGAGGTTTCTCCTGATTCTAGTACGATTGCATTTATAGGCAACGAGGGCTATATCTTGCTAGTTTCATCCAGGACAAAGGAGTTGATTGGAACATTGAAGATGAACGGAACTGCTCGCTCCATAGCTTTTGCTAATAATGGGCAGGAGTTGCTGAGCTCGGGTGGTGATGGGCAGGTCTATCACTGGGATTTAAGAACACGGACTTGTTTTCATAAAGCTGTGGATGAGGGCTGTATTAAGGGCACAACACTTTGCACTTCTCCCAATGGAGCATTGTTTGCTGCGGGTTCGGACAGCGGTATTGTGAATGTTTACAACAGACACGAGTTTTTGGGTGGGAAGAGAAAGCCAATCAAAGCCATTGAGAATCTAACAACTAAAGTGGATCTCTTGAAATTTAATAGTGACGCCCAAATATTGGCTATCTGCTCGGGCATGAAGAAGAACGGTTTGAAGTTGATACACGTCCCATCCTTTAGTGTATTTTCGAACTTTCCTCTGCAAAAAAAGAGTTTGGAATACCCTCGCAGTGTTGATTTCAGCCCAGGAGGAGGTTTCTTGGCTGTAGGAAATGCTGCTGGAAGAGTTCTGTTATACAAGTTGCACCATTACAATCGAGCATGAGATTCAAAATTGAGAATTGCCATCCTAGATCGAAGTGCCAGGACATTCCTCCTTTGTGTTGAAAGATCGAAATTTTCAGGTTTTGTTGGTTTGGTGAAGGTTTCTCAATCAATTGAGGCTATGGATGATGATTGCTTCACTCCCTTTGATAAATCATTGACGAGACTGAGAATTCTTACTTCCTCTGTTTTGGTGGCCTTGGGTATTGTTTACCCTTTCAGTCTGCTCTCTTCTCACCGACTCTGAACCTGACGACCCTTTTGTCCCCGAAATTGCTCACATATGAAAACAACAGTGAAGCCAATATTAGGAAACTGCCAGGGCATGGACACAGATATATGCATGGGTTAAAGATCAGGTTCCGCTATGTTAAGATGCGTAGGAAATTGAACCTGCGTAATGACTGAAAAATTTTGTAGGCAATCGAAAAATGCTGATAGGCATACTTTAGAATCTAGATTATGTTGAATTAAACCCAACAAAAGTGTCTGAAGTTTTTCTCTGTATTTGCAGAACCATTTCTGCTTTGATTATCGCTGTTTCTGTGCTTGTCACTTTTTGGCTCTTCAGTACACTGGCAATCTACCTGAACGTTGGATTGGGTCTCGTAGAAATTGTCTGTTGAGGGTCTTGTTCTTAATATTTACTTTCATGAATCTTCTGATTCTCTACCTATTCTGCAGTAGAACTCTTTCTTATGTTTTTGCAAAATTGATCTACCGTATGACTATGGCCCCTGGTGAACTGCTAGCTCATGTGAGGTTGAGATAATAAGGTCCGTGTCTAGTACTGAAGGACAAATGTCATTTTCAGTTTTTTCTAGCAGTAGTGATCATGCAGTTGAAACACACTCTCAAACAATCATGTTAGTATTACCTGTGAGCGTCCTCTTGGATATTTCACTGATATGGGAGTTGCGAAACTTTGTGTTCACGCACCTATAGCTGCAGTTGGATGAAGAAACAGTGCTTATGACCGGCATCATGAGTGTACTGACAGTCCCTTTTTCGTTTTTCATTTTCAGATGTAATTTCTCACTTTAATATATCTTAGAATGCGAAGGCACTAACTCTGAGATATAATCCTAAATTCTCCTCAGACTTGGACCATACACTTTGCTCATTATCCAAATCCACACAAAAAATCGTCCTATCTAGGTTGTAACAACTTCGTCAAGATTCTCCTTGGCACCTTTCTGTTCCTATTTCTCTGCAATTTGTTTGAGAATAGTTTCTTCTTCTGCTTCCCGTTCTTGCATGTGCTCCTCAAAGGTGGTCGCTAATTCCTTGGTGAAGATGTCTATGCTGGCCTCGCATAGATTCTCAGACTTCAGCAAAGAATAGGTGCCGAACTTGGGAGTTGCACAAATGATAAGACTTTTTGGTTTGAATCCCTGAAATGGGGGAAAAGTCTCGACCTTTTACTTTGAGCCAACCCATTAATTTAATTAGTAAGTAAATATGCCCATCGCCTCGCCCTGCAACGATTGATCCTTTTTGTCACTTTTTCGTCTGTTACGTTTGTTTAAGTGCCTGTCTTATGCCGTGAGCTTCCTACTAGAAAACAATTTAAGCAAATTGTCTTGGAGAAAAGAAATTTGATACTTATATTGATAGTGAAGAGATTGTCTAGTGTGAGACTCTGGTTTTTCCCTTTTTAGTTCTGAATATGTAATTGCTTAATTTTCCTTGAGCAATTGCAGTATTTCTAAATTACAACACATGCTCAGAGAAGCCGACTGTCCATATCTAATAGATGGGAAATGAAAACCCTCGAGGTGCATCCGGTTCATGATATCTGGTTCCCGGTTCCTGCCCGAGCGAGCCACTGAATTTATCGGACAGCGGTGATTAAATACAAATTGTGCATCTAATTAAGTGGCTTGGAAAATAAACCTACACATTAAGATACACCATCGCATACATTAACAAAAACTACAAATATGATAATGATGATCCAATTCTCTGCCGATCATATAAGCCAGATAAAAGCTGCATTGTTGGAGTGATCAGTGTGGGCAACAAAACCCAAATATTGATACTAAAACACAAGAAATAGAAAATTATATAAACACGGGACCATCAATTTTACCCTATGAAAATGAGAATTTGGATAATCTATCGATGAAATTAGGCAGCAATGTCTTTAAATTTTACGCGTATCAAATAAGCAGAGAGCTATGAGTGGCCTAACTGCAGCAAAGATCAAAGGGACAACTCCTGACGTTAGTCTCCGTACTTTCGTATAGCTAAGCTTCCTCTAATTATAGATGTCTACAAATGTCACCGGTCACAACGCAACAACAGCACCAGTGGTCTAGTGGTAGAATAGTACCCTGCCACGGTACAGACCCGGGTTCGATTCCCGGCTGGTGCAACACTATTATTTTTGTATTTTATTAACTTTTTTCGAAATTTCAGAGGAAATTTAGGCCCTTTATCATTGAAATATGACATATGGAAATGATATAAACTGTCGTGCTGAGATAAAACACCACAATCCGCGCGCTTGCGCTTGATGATTTGTACAAGACGATACATGAAATACCAGCATTTATACAAGGACGAGGGTAGCCTTCACCTTCACTTTCATGCATGGCTGATTTAGAATCATCACTTGTCACAACATTATTCAACATCGACGAATAACAGACTCGCCGTTCGCCAGAGACCAAGAATCGGAGATTTCTAGGCCGCCTTCGCGAATCCAACCTTGAGATTACCAAAGTCGAACACCGTGTGGTATGCTCCCATGAACACGTCCCCTAAGATCCTGAGATTATGGAGTCATGTCACTTCCACACCATATTGCAGAGAGACATGTATAAGACTACTACATCTTTGGAAACATCTGATGCCCAAAAGGTAAAGGTTGTTCACAATGATTTTTAAGGAGGCCGAAGAAGAAAACCAAACTCATAGAGTCATGCTTTATTGACAGATGGCCTACCAGAGACGACGTTCTGGGACGTCCAGGGGAACGAATCCGCTTACACAGATTGTCGAGCAGCCTTCTCCGACTCTGAGAATGTACTGTGTAGTTGCTCCCAAAAAGAAAAGGAAATGGTCAGTGTCCTAAGGAAACCATTGTTCGATCAGGAGTTCCAAATGGTGAACCTTGAAGGTGCAAGTGCAGCAGCAAAATTTGTACGACAGCTCATGTGAGATAAGAGAAAAGTATTGCTTTTGTAGCCACGATCCTCATGGTTGGTAAAGAGTATGAAATTCGAATGTAGAAAGGGATTGAGGAATTCTCAAGTGTGAGGATATCTTACTTGTTGAGGAGATAGTGGGAAGGACTTATTGCCGAGGATGAACGAAACGTGTGGCATGTTATCGATCTTATCGCAGTCGATGAAGTATTTCCCCAGTGGGTTCGGCAACTTTTCGCACAGCTGCAGCATATGGAAAAAAGACAGAATCCTTGCTTCAGCTCGTTTAACTCCCATGTTGTTCGTCACAGAAACAGATATCTTTCACGGAATATCACCTCGTCTACGTATTTGAAAACTCTATCCTTTGCTTTCTGCTGCTTGAGCTGCATTTGAATCCAAAAGGCAATCATCTCACAGAAAGTGCATAGAGCGGTCTCATTTGCCGAAGAACCCTTTTCAGTCCCGTTGTTGAACATCTTATCCATTCGTGTGCTGCAATATTCGAAACTGATTTCTTAGACCAGAAGAAAGTTTGTGAAAGGTTGGAATCAAGACAAATTTTGTACCTAAAATCCTGGGATCCGTTGTACAAACACAGTCCGATATCCACACATACTGTTTCCGGGCGCAGCTGCACGAACGGCAAGTTAAGGATTGGGGTTTTTTGTTTATCTGCGAAGAAGGACATGAATAATCACCAAGACATAGGAAGAAACACAAACCCCTGACATCAGATATTCCCATATTCGATTTCCATAATTGGAGACGACGGTTTGACATTCAAAGCTCACAATTCCTACCGCTCCGATCGCGTGATTAATTTGAGCGATTGCCCTCTGTGAAAGGAAACTCATAAAATGGCGTAAGCAATTATAGGAGGGAAAAAACAAACACGAAGTATTGATCTTGAAAAAAATATTTCGGAAGGGATTGCTACAGTTGGACCAGCAAGAAAAGATGTTCCCGTGTCCAGAATGGCTTCACAATCATGGTCGCACAATCCTGAAATCAACATGATTGGATGTTGCGAGTGCTTTTGGATTATGAATCAGCATTTTAAAGATAAACGAAACAAGCATGTCTCTATTGACAGTAAAAATGCAAACTCAAAGCGCGATCAGTTGTTACCTGTTGAATTGCCGGCTACACGAATATCGGCCACTTCAATCTGGAGATTTTGCAGACAAAGTCAGGTTTAAGATCTTTCCATAAGGAGAGTTATTAGAAGAGTCGATATTTACTAATAACATAAACGTCAAATCTCATCTCCCTGGACCTGCCAATAACCCGGTCGAGTAACTGGGAAGTAAGAATGTTCGCCCCTGAAGTGCCTCCAATCTACACCGCCAAAGACAATCTCACCACCGACAGTCGATGTAGGGTCTCGGTTCAACCAGACTGAGAATATTTGCTGAGCAACATGACCTTGTTTCACCATATTATACCTGCAAGCATTAAAGTAACCAACATGGGGAATGCACCGTTACCAAAAGCTTCTCATAAATAGAACGCACTGATCAACGCATAAGGTACCACAATGGTGTTGCTCCACCAACAGCAATATCTTCAAATCCGAGCCCGAGTACCCCATCGAATTGAGCAGCTAAGAAAGCTAAAAACCCCTCCTTCCTAGCCTCAACAAACTCCTGAAGGATGAGAAAGTATACATTGAAGCAGTTACTAGAATAAATATTGATTTGATGGAAGAGTAGAAAGCAGACACAGAGCACACACCTGATCTTTGACGACAATATCCCCAGCTTTGACATTATCTTGGCTAAAGACTCCGGATATTAAACCAGAACCGTAGTGGATTTTACATGGTATTCCTAGATTAATAAGAACAAGAAAGGAAACCGGATCAGCAACAGCCAGAAGTGAATTCGTACAGGCAAATTCTTACGCATCACAATTAATTGATTCAAATTCTGATAATGTAATTGGAGTCATGCAATGAACAATCTGTTACCAATCTTGGTATAAGTACTCGACAGTCTCGCCTTGAATCTGGAATGAAAATAGCAATTAATCTGCAAAGAGGTAAATAGTTTCCGCACTTAATAACTACTCGCATAGGATAAACAATAAAAACGTAGATGTTTATTAACTTGGTCACTTACAGAAAACAGGCATTTTGAAGATGGCACCCAAAGATTGGAGCTTCCGGTGTCAAAGACAACCATGAATTTCTGTGGCGGCGTGCCAATACCGATCTCTCCATAATATTGGGTGTCGAGATAATTCTTCAGATATATTATTTCTGCATTTGAGTCCATTTGATTCCTTCTAGTATATCCCTTTTTTCTAAAGTAATAATGGTCTCCTGCTCTGCTAATTCTAGCAGCATTTACACTGTCAAAATCAAGTGTCCGCTTCTTCAAACCTATTCTCAACAACCCCTCCGAGGAATTAGCCTCGAATGAGTAGGAGCTTGAACAAAGCCATGAGTATAAGGCTATTATGATGAGGCTCTTGGAAGCGGCCATTCTCGTCCAGTTCAATCTATATATGCTTCACAAGCTGCATAGCAAGAAAGCAAAACTCGACATGTAAAAAGCGATGAGAAATACCAGTTTGCACATAACTTGCAATTCCATAACATCGTTTTTCAATCAATTTGGTTCAAATCAAGTCATTTGATGGCTCTTTAACCTGATTAGATACTACAAGAGCATTAAGTAATTCTCGTCCATTCTAAATAGCAAGCACACGTCCATGCACTTGTAATAAAAACTAGCATGATTTTGTATTTACCAAGAGCTGAGAAGTAGGAAAGTTCATACCTGCGTTCAGTGAGGGAAACCATAATGGAGAAAGAGACGACGTAGTGGCTCTTTATTTAGTAGGGTGAAGGCTGGCTTTGTTGCTTCTTCAAGCAGTCTTGCCTAGCCCATAGCAGACAACTTTTGAAGATTGACCAGATAAACTTATGAAATGATAAATGGTAGTGTTAATGGGTGACTCCTGTGCACTGGTTTAATAAAAAAAATTATGGAATAATCTAAGACCGGTGCATGTCACCATCCTCCCCTGCCTCTAGACACACACCACACCGTGTGTGTGCCACACAAAACATCTGCAGAAATCAGCAATCCCCTTCCACGGGCGTCGTATGATTCGGGTTACTGGCCACCGCACATTTCGTTCATTTTCGTCGTGATCTAATGACGAAACTGTCGTAAAGTAATCGCGAAGATTGTAATGTACTACATGCCGTGCTTGCTTATGGTGAAATGAACAGCGTTAGTGATCGAACTGAGTCCTAAAACGACATGGCGTTTGTCTTGGACTATGGTGAAAATAGACCGATTTAGGACTCGAGAAACCATGCCTGGGCACCATGGATTCAACCCCCTCTCTCCCTTTTGTTCTTTGCCGTTTTGGTCTGTCATCTTTCTCTTCAGGAAGCCGCCCAGCAATTTCCTTTGGTCTGTCATCTTCTCTCCAGGAAGAAGCCACAAGCAATTTCCTTCGAGTCTTGTGTTACATAAGTCTGTAGGCAAGAAGATGCCGCCAGAGAGAGCATGCATCTTTCGGCTCACACCCATTATCGTCTTTTTGTCTTTATCGTCAATTATAGTTCATTTCTACTAGGAGTCCGTATATATGACTGAAATATCATTGTTGTCGAAAAATATTTTCTTCATAAATCGTTTTTCTAGAAAATAAATTGTTGTATTTGGTTACATTGAAAATGCAGTTCGAGAAGATGTTTTGTGGTGTTTATTAACCATCGAAATAGGTAACAAAATCAATGATTCTCAAAAGCAACTGCAAGTTCCAATCGGTCATATTTAAGGGTACCTAATAAAAATTCAATAAGTTAACAACAAATTTATGAATTATTTAACTCGGACATGGATTTCTTTACATATTGAAGGTTAAAATAAAGAAAAAAAAAACCAAAAGAATGCTGCATTGGCAGCATGGCATCGGTGAGAGTACACTCGCAGAAATGAAAACTCATTTCATAGAAAAGAAATTCACTTTTCCAAGATTTTACCTAGAGAGTTTCGCTCAGCTAAAAAGATTTTCTGCTAACCAATTAATTTTACTGTGTCTACACACATGAAAAGACTGAAAGCATTTTCTTGAAATAGCTTTACTTAAAATAAACACATTCTTATGATCTATTTATTTTGCAAAAAACAAATAATAAAAAAAACATTTTTCTAAAAAATAATTGCATATATCATTTATAATAATAAGTCAAATCAACAACAATTTATGTCGAAACAATTTTGAATATGTTTTGTTTATTCATTTTTTAAACGATACAAGCGAATAATTTAAGGAAAATAATTTCTAGATCATTTATTGTTCGCAAAATAAATGTCTACTAAATTTTATTTTACAATTATTCCCAACTCTTTTCACAATTAAATGATTTTTTTTTTCTGGCAGTAATTCATCTGTACATCAGCTATCCATACTTTGATTCTCAAAGCTCAAAGCAATAGATTTAATAATGTTAGGAAAAGGGAAAGCAATAGATCTAAATGCCAGAATCTACCGTTTGGTCACTGATAGCGACTCCTCCATGAGAAAAAAAGAGGAAAAAGAAAGCTTGTACTAATAAATTCATCTATCAAAATGTCACCGCTCTCAACAATTACCTCTTCCTTTGCTATTTCATACATGACTAAAGAGTGATAAACAAGCGAGGCGAGAATAAACACGTGTAAAGTAGCTAGCCAAAAGAAAGAAAGGGAAAAAAGTAACTGTGTAGAAAATCTATATGATAGCTCTTTGGCTCTCCTGTTTATCCCACATTCACCAGCACCACATTGATCACTGCACAGTAACATCATTTTATGCCACAAGATTTGCGCTGGTCCTCAGAACCCGGCTTTCAATTTGTCCTCCCAGAAATCCATTCGAATACGAAAAACAATCCCGGCCTTTATCAAACGAATGCAACGCTCCCATGCAAAGAGGCATATTACCAGTCCATAGTCAAGAATACAACCTATCACATCATCAAACAGCTGATGTAAGCAAAAAGTCAAATAAGTTACATTACCTTTCCAGGAAATGATGGGAAGACGATATATCAAGATACATCGCAGTTTCATTAAGCCCTCGTCATGCTCAAGATTTTAATTCTTTTAGACACTTTGTATACTGTCGAAATCAGCCTCGTCATGCTAAAGGTAGACTTAAATTATTGCAGGAAAAGCAGTGCTCTGAACACAATGCTTGCTCAATAAAAGCTGCCTTAATGACAACAGCTAAAATTAAATCAAAAACATACGTTACTCCACTTCTGCACACATCCCACCCTCATAGTAGGATGACCATTAGCATGACCATACTAAAGTTTTTGACAAGTACTCGAGTTAAAAGAGATTGCTCATACCATTAAAGGGAGACCACTCCGTTGTTAGCTATGCCAGTAGTACTATACATGCTAAACCCCAGCTGCAGCTTTAGCATCAGAGTCCTTCTTTCCCTGCCAAGAGGGCAATCAGGTAAATATGTCATTATGTCATCCTGGAGAAATCAAATCAACATTCAAAAACTCAAGGAAAAGGGACTTCAGAACCCAGCTTGCTGTCAATCATGTTAGGCTGCAGATATAATTTGAACAAATAAATCACCATGTGGATCAGCTAGACAAGTCTCATCACTATACCAGAATCCTTGAAGCAATTTTATCTTGGAGAGAAATTGTAAAATCAACGAGCTCCTGTCTTATTTTCTGTATATTTTGATATGCACAGGTATTTAACCCTTGGGGAAACCCTTGGGGACTTGGCAGTGATTTACTGAGCAGCCACAGCAGCACACATGGAAAATGATATTAAGGTATTAGAATAGGCCATTGAATACAGCCGGCTTTTTCTTGTTTTTAAACTTATACCAGTTTCCAAATATTCTGTCATTGTGATTGGATGAATGATATAGTTGAATCAAGAACCACGAGGCTCAGGCTCATGTTATACCTCCGATGAAGGACCCCTCCGTATCTTCCGAGTGGGCGTCCTCATTGTAACAAATTCCTCAGCAGAAGTTGGGTGAATGCCCACTGTGGCATCAAAGTCTGCTTTGGTCAAACCAGCTTTCACAGCGACGGCAAAACCCTGGAATTGAAAACTTCAAAATGATTAAAAAACTGCAAGTTCCAATATTTTATTAAGCCAAGTCAGTTGGTTGAACACATCTTGCCTGTACAATTTCTGCAGAATCTTCCCCGCACATATGCAACCCAAGGACTCTGTTTGTTTTTGCACAAACAATGAGCTTCATAAAAACACGGTCAGGGAGCCCAGAGAGAGTTGCCTTCAAAGGCCTGAAATTTGATGTGAATATGTCAACGTCGCCATACTCTTGAATAGCCTGTAACATCATTCAACTATTAAATATACACAAGTAATGTCTTGCCTGATAAATATAAGAAATTATTCTATCACCTGTTCTTCAGTAGGACCGACTTGTCCAATTGGAGGCTGGGAGAACACAGCAGATGGAACAGCTCTGTAAAGAAGAAAGAAGTAAAACTATGACCTGATTAATATATCATTAAAGGAGCAACCCCAGCTTATACACCAATTAAAATGCAACATTCTGCCATAAAAGTCAATATGAACCCTAGATCTCCTGCAGCACCAGTTGGTGCCAAGACAAAGCCTAAAATCAGTTGATTATTCACATTCTTCAATTTCACAGATTCACCAAGCCCATAAAACCAGTTATTTAGGTAGCATCGCCTCTTCGCTGAAACATACCACGGGGATAGATCACTCAAATACAGGGAACCAACAAAATACAAAGTCATGCCAATATTTTCCAAAATTCATCATACTCTCCTCCAAATAGCTAAGTTAGAGTATTAAATGCCTACGATGATGAAAATATGTGATGAAATGCACAACAAATAGGGCACAATGCCACTCTGATAAACCCAAATAACATTTGTTCAATATTACTGCATTAAAAATGTGATAACATAAAGCATGTAAACTGTCTACTTCATGTAAAAGCGCATACTGACTATAAATATTAGTCTTTTGAGTGTATATTTACTTCTAAAAGAGGTAATGTTAATTAACTTCTTGCAGAATCGAATTGCATAAAGGAGAAGTTTTGAGAGGCTAATATAAACTGAGGATGGTTAATTGCCACTGCAGATGGCCAAAGTAATACAGACGTTGCAACTTTGAGGTCTTTGAAGAGGCAGGCCAAGGTTTACAGTAGTTCTGAACATCTATTTTAAAATCCATTGAGTTGGTTCAGTTGCGTCTCAAACATTTTCTGGCTTGAAGCAATGTCCAATTGAAATTAAGCGTAGATTCTTGTGTGCAATAGCAGAACTTCCTCCTGCTCAACTGAAATAATGGCTGCAACACCACTTTCAATATAATCATTTGGATATGTATGCCACGAAACAAAGCATGATTGATCATACACAAAAGGTACAGATATCTCAATAAAAAATATTGATTAGGATTCTTTGATTCCCAAAAATATGACTACATCGGTACCTGTAATCAGGCTTTGTTGGCTCATTCAAAAAAATAGTCTTTGCCAATGCTCCTCCCTCCATCAAAGCGACTGGGGTCAAGTTAATTCTGTCAGTAACATCCCCAACCGCCCAGATGGATGGAACTGATGTTCGGGAAAATTCATCAACCTGGGAAAAATGGAAGAAATTATATGCAGCAACTAACAGAAGGAGGGGGGGCAAAGAGCACTGATTAAACTACCTCTATAGCTCCATTCTTGGTCATCTTTACTCCAACAGTCTCTAATCCTAAATTCTGCAGTGTTCATTCAAAAAAAGTCATTCCACTAAAAATTTCTATAATGTTCATACAAACAGTCCATTTAAAGGCATCAAGGAACTGCAGACCTTTGTATTGGGCCGTCGTCCTGTCGCAAACATGACATGCGAGAAACCTTCTACTGTTCCTTTATTGGTCTTAAGAGACAGTGAACCATCAGGCAACTTTTGGATGGCTTGAGGTGACTCCTCAGTATGGAACTCAATTCCTCGTAGGGACATCTGCTCAGCCACAAAATCCCTGATCTGCAGCAATTAAGAAGATACAATTGTATGACATACATATAACCACGAGCGTCATGGTAGTGTATTACTATTTGAGTCTACGATTTATCACCTCTTCATCAAAACCTCTCAAAACCTTCTTTTGCCTTATAAATACGTGGACGTCGCTTGACAAACCATTGAAGATACCAGCAAATTCAAGAGCAATGTAGCCACCCCCGATGATTGCAACTTTCTCAGGCTTTGAGGGCAAATCAAGGGCTAAATCTGAGTCAATTGCATATTCTCTTCCAGGAATTTCAGGTATAAAAGGGCGTCCCCCAACTGAAACTAGTATATGCCTAGCTGAATAGAGCTTTCCATCCACGTCAACTGTGTGAGGATCCACAATCTGTCCGATTCCATTGAATAAACATAAACCCCCGGAAAGGACAATATTGGACACTAGAACATTGATTACAAAGAGGTACGTAAACCCACCTTTCCACGGCCTTCAATTAGAGTGACATTGGCATTTTTTAGTATATTCTTATAGATACCGGTGAGTCGTTGCAACTCAGCATTTTTATTAGCCATTAAGGTGCTCCAATCATGCTTAGCCTCAGCATCATACATCCATCCAAATCCATGACTCTCTTCGAATTCATGAGCATATTTGGATGCATAAACAAGTAACTTCTTGGGTACACAACCTCGAAGTACACATCTGCGTTGAGAATATGATTAAGAAGATGTAAAGAAAGAAATCTGCAGTTGACAACCCTGTCAATGAGGACATTCATGCAGCTAATGATGACTGCCAAGAAGCCTTTGATCTTGGACCAAAGGATTCGTGCAATTCTAGATAAAACACAATTAAGAGACATCACAACACAAACAGTTGTCTACTGAAAACTACATAGACTAGACTCTTGGCCCATGTTCCTGAATATAAAGAAAGATCCATTGTTATCCATCTCATGTTTGAGTCAGTCAACAGGGCAGCATTCACAGGATAAGGGGATATGCTCATCTGAGGGAGGATAAGGATAGGTTGCCAGAATTTCTCCATAAGGCTCTTACCAAACTTCCCTACTATTGTGAATCAACTATGGTCCGACAATTTGGATGTTAATTGATGAAATGACAAACATTATCAGTTCAAGCAAACCTTCTCAAAGCACTTAATCTTTGGCATGCAAAAATTTGCTTTCTCCTTTATCAACCCAAAACCTGGAATGACATTCCCAGGTAGAGATTGACACAATTCAGTAAGGATTGAGGACATTTAGACATCAAACGAGAACATGAACTGACTTCTGTAGTCCATACAAACGTATTGGAGGCAGTGACAAAGCAGATATGGCAAAGATCAAAATTGAATAAGTAATTGCACAATGATGCGGCAAACTTACATACCAACCAGGAAGTAGGAACCCAATCCTTTCAACAACCAACAAAGAGAACAAAATTCAAACTCGGGAACAAAACAACACTCAGCGGTGCATATTCTTCTAGGAACATTACAATTGACCTAACATAACATCCACCAGCTAAAACTCAGAACCATCAAGCACATCGCACGCTTCGCCCGCCAGAACAAATTCGCCCAGAAAAAGAAAAGCACTAGGAAAACGAAAAGCAATCGAGGTCCGCGAATCTCAGCTTACGTTCCGCCGACGCCTCCGGCGGTCTCGGAGGAGATGGTGGAGAACGGGAGCTCGCAGACGGCGACGGTGGCGCCGAAATTGGCGGCGAAGCGGGAGGCGCGGACGCCGCCGCTCCCGGCGCCGATGGTGAAGAGGTCGAAGTCGTAGCGGCGGGTGGCCTCGGCGCCGTTGTCGGGCTCGGCGGCGGCCTCGACGGAGAACCGCCGGCGGCGGGGCCGGGGCCGGGGCCCGGGGAGAGAGCGGAGGCCGGGGGCCCGGGGGCCGGGAGGAGCGGGGAGGAGGGAGAGGGGGACGGAGAGATTCCGGCGGAGGGTGCGGAGCGACGGCGAGGCGGAGAAGGTGGCGGTGAGCTTCGGGGCGGCGAGGGAAGTGGCCATTCGTGCGGCGGTTCGCTAATGGCTGCGGAGGAGTTACGAATTTCCGATATTTGAATTGTTCTTTTTTATTCCTTTTTCTCATTTTGAGTGTTTATGTGTTTGACTGGCCTTTGATTTCGAAATCAATTTGGCTGGATAGGATTTGCACATGAGATCGCGTGCGCAGTCCGCGGATATATGTTTAATTTAGATAATGTAAATTGAAAATTATCCGTTGACATTATACAGGAAGGACGATTATATGATTTTCTGGTGGTAAGTATAGTCGCAGAAAAAAATGTTACACATGAGGCGTCTCGACCAAGTTGTTTTACTACTTTCGGTATTTCACAACACAGATGCGTGATGGCATAACTTCTGTACAACTAAAGACAAGCCAAAACAAGCCGTACATGTAAATATGTGCAAGCCCATAAAAATTGGAATGATAAAATGGTCGAGCCAGGCCGGCACGACCCATTTGTTGGTGGGGCTGGACCGGGTCGTGTCGGGCTGGGTGGGGACCCATGGGCCTTGACGGGCTAGGCAAAACCATAATTTTTTATTTCATTTTTTAGAATGGCAATATTTTATAGTGACTATTTTTTGTGTTAACAAGCCAAGCAAGCATCGAGCGACGAGCGCACGAGTGACCCAAAGCGAGCGAGGCGAGTGTCGAGTGGCGAGGAGAGTTTTTTTTTTTAAGCAAATTGAAGACTAAGAGGCCAAATAAGACAGAAGAGAATAAATACTAGAGGAGGATGCCATAAAATGCCTCTTTGGACGCCGTGAGGATTCCTCGCAAAAACATTTTCCTCCTTCATAAATTATAACTATTGATGCTGTAAAAGACATTAAAAACCCAATTATTAAATAACAATGTAAAATTACTTGAACTCCTCACTAAAGAACTGTTTGATGTTGTTGACGCTGTTTATTTTAAGGTTTTCTTTATACAAAAAAAATTATAAATAATATATTAGATATATATAGTCGGGGTTGGTCCGGTCGAACTCAAGACCGAGTGACTAACCCGCATGTTGGCCTGGAAATTCAGGACCAAGGACCGACCTAGTCTCCCTCGGAATCGGATCAAGACCGATAGGGTTGGGTCGGTTCAGGGTTGACCCTGGACCGATGCTCACCCCTATTTGTTGGTGGGGTCAGTCTTAGGGTCGTGTCGGGCCGGGTGGGGCCCATGGGCCTTGATGGGCTAGGCAAACCCCATATCAAGTTCGGCCGAAATTTTAAGGTAAGTTAATGGCGCGTTTGGTAACGATTCTGTTCCCGATAACAAATTCTGATCAGAAATGATTATTTTTTATTCTGTTCCCAAAAACAATTTGTAAGTATTTTAAGCCATTTGGTAACTGTCCAAAATTTCTGATTCTGGAATAGAATTGCATTTGGTATCGTGCTCAAAATTTCTACTCCAAATCATTTCATTTTAATTTTTAAATAATTTTTTTCTTTTTTCTTTTCTTTTTTTTTTTTTTCCTTTCTCTCTCTTGTTCTTCTTCTTCTTCTTCAAGTGGCCAGTCGCCGGCCCTCGGCGAGGCCCACCCTTGTCGCTTGAGCCTCGCCGGTGGCTGGGCTTGCCTCCGACGAGCTCGCTGGACCTCGCTCGGCCTCGGCGAGCCTCCGACGAGCTCATCGAGACCCGTTGTTGGCGATTGGCGGCGGTGGGCGGCAGACGGCGGACGGCGGCGGACGACAACCGCGGGATGACGGTAGATGAAGAAGAAGAAAATGGAAGAATAAGAAGAAAAAATATGGTCTTGATTCTTAGATTTGTTTCCAGAAACAAGAATCAATTTTTTTTTTAATTCTTGATTATGTTCTAAATTTAATTCCGGGAACAAAAAAATAGAAATTTGTTCCTAGGAACAAAAAATTTTACCAAACACGATTATGTTCCCAAACTACTTCCGAGAACAAAAAATCAGAATCGGACATTATTTAGATAGTTAACAAACAGGCCCTAAGACTGGCGACTATTTTTTATGTTGATCAGTAATTTATTCTGAAAGCAAGTGTAAACGTATCGATCACTAAAAGAACCTTTTTTTTTGTTGGTAACTTACCAATATAAATTATATATTTCATCACTTTAGTTGTTAGCAACCTTATGACCCCGGGCCACGCTCCTCGCATGTCTTGTCTAAGGTGGTAATCACGAGCATGAATGAAAATCTTGAGTAATTTGCACGACTTTCATGATTTATTCTTAATTTTAATCTTGCATATCAAACATTCATTTAGATGATATTTATTTAGACTCACGTCATATCCGAATACGTTTACAAACATTGGATAAAATCATATCCTATTTTTATTTCATTTGATGTCATCTTATCCGATTTGTACCATGTTCAATTCCATGAATTGAAAATTTACTTAAAGGAGTTGGCTCCGACGTTATTTAATCACTCATCCATGTAAATGGATACATAAGCTGGAATTGCTCAGTGCAATTCCTTTTATATCTAGATTCATTTGTGTTGTGTCGTAACCATCGATGGAGGAGGAAAGTGAGTCTTTTCAAGCGACGTTCATCATTGTCCCACCAATATTCAGTGGAAGGGCCGAAAGTTACCGCACATGATGATGAAAAAAAGGAAAAGTGCAATTAAAATTCTAAATTTGGTGTGAAGAACCCAAATAAACATTAAATATTTTATATGGTGTGATTAACTCCCGAATCATTTCCAAGAAAGTCCAACTGATTTTTTTTCCGCCGAAAATTGCTTACGTAGCATGGGAAAAGTACAAAAAAAAAAAAATTCTAAACTTATTGCATTAATACCAATTCAATCATAATTTTTTTCACATTGGTATTAATTTAATTCATCCGGTCAATTTTAATCGGCCGACGTAGCTAGATGTAGGGCAGTGCTCATTGTTCGGCTAACATTAGTGGTAATTTTTTTAATTTTTTTTTTCCTTTTTTTTTTTTTTTTCTCTTCTTTCTCTTTTGAGCTTTCCCTATAGTGGCCAGCAAGCCTTTGCGAGGGTCATGAAGCCCTTGCCAACCATTGGTGAGATGACTTTACCGAGGTTGAAGGCCGCGAGTGAGGTGGTTTTGCCTAGATCTAGGTAAGGCGAGTCTTATCTCTAAGTGAGGCCAAGCGAGGGCTGCAACTCTCATTGATGGCCGGTGAGGGCTTCACGACCCTCGCCTAATGGCTGGCAAGCTTCATCGAAGCCTCGTCGGTCACTATAAGGAAAGTCCAAGAAGGAAGAAAGAAAAAAAAAGAAAAGAAAAAAATTATTAAAAATTTGCCGATGTCTACATTAGTACCGGCTGGCTAAAATTAATTGGTTTGACTAAATTGATATCAATACGAAAATGTTTAGAACTAAATTGATGCAACTGAAATATTTAGGATTGATTGGTACAAATTCAATAGATTTATGACTTTTTTAAGTAATTGCTTACATGGTAGAATGAGAAGAGCGCCGTCCAGGGAAATCAGAGAATAATCAGGCAGCTTGCTTCACTTTTGTAAATCGATTCAAGACTTGCTAGCATTGATTAGAAGATCCAAAACTCGATCGCATTTCACACCCGATTTTTTAACAACTTCCAATGCAGCCGTTTCCACAACCTAAAATCGGACCCATTTTGCAAAACACTCAACAAGCATCCCTCGTCCTCACTCTGCGGATCAATCTCCACATCTCCAATATTTTTTTCCCTCTTTTTCAAGAAGGAATCAGAGTAATACAGCGGCAGGTTTCAATCGGCTTAAAAAAATTGAGGTCTTCATCAAATGCGTCACTTTGATAACGAAATCCACCGCAAAAAAGGGCAAAGAAAAAAGCAAATCCATTTGGAGGAAAAAGAAAAAAAAAGGGGAAAGATTCCGTGAATCCAATTTGCAAAGCATAAATGGGGAAAAAAAAAAAGCCAGTTGGAGGGGAGGCAGTGGCCAAGTTGTTGACCATGGAATCTCTCTCCCCCTCCCCATAATTCGAATATGTTCCCCAAAATTCTTGTATTATAATAATAATTCATACCATTATTATAATTTTCATTATTCTTATAACTATTATTATTACTAGTTCTATTGTCCAATTTTTCATATCACTAAGTTTGAAACAGTTAACAGAACAACAACAGCAGCAGCAGCAGAACATTCTTCCTCCTCCTCCGTGCGGCTTACCTGCGAATTCTTGTTCTTTGCATTACGGTCGTTCTTGTTCTTGCTCTGCTCTTCCTTCTCTCTCTCTCTCTCTCTGAATGCATCGCTCCGCAATCTCTCCGACGCGCCCTCCCCCTCTCTTCCTCGCGACCTTATCCGAAAACCCTCCTCTCAGAATCCCGATTCCGCCGTCCACGCCTCTCCACGCGCGGTGGCATCCCCCCCTCTGCGCCTCCGCCTCCGGCTGCCGGGACGACGGCCGTGCTCTCGCCGCCGCCGCCGCCGGGCTCCTCCGCCGCTCGGCCTTGTCCGGCTCCGCGACCGCCGGCTACGGCGGCTGCTGCTTGAGCGACGAGACGGTGCGGGGCGTCGCGGCGAAGGACGTCGATGTCGCCACGCTCGGGAATCTCTGCGTCGACATCGTCCTCAACGTCCCTGCTCTGCCCCCGCCGTCGAAGGAGGAGCGGAAGGCTTATATGGAAGAGCTGTCTGCTTCGCCACCCGATAAGGTCAGTTGAGGAACTCGAATGCATTCTGTGTGGACTGGTGGGCATTTTCCAGTTTACTCTGGCTTAAGATTTTAGTCGCTTGTCTTGTTTGGAGGTGTCCTGCGCCGAATGGTAGATCCAATTTTCCTTGAGTTGGATAAAATTTGGAAATTTGCTGTTTGGGATGTAAGGTAAATGAGAATTGGCTGAGATAGTTTGGTCGTTTCCTTCCTGTGGGCACTTTGAAAAGATTGATCGCTAGATGACATGTAAGAAAGAAGCTTCAGCTCCATTTCGTTTCAAATAAGACCGAAGAGCAATCGCGTCCTCTAGAATTCCGGATGTTCCTGTTGTGTGGGTAAGATGGAACCTGATGTTGGACGGTGTACTGATTTCAAAGGCAGATAGATTCTCAAAGCAACCTAACCCTGAAACTATAGGTTATTCTGCTCGTGTGTGTTGAACAGTTGACCCTGGTCTTTTTTAGATGCTGCTCTGCTGGGGTGCCTCAATATTCTGAGCGGGATGTGACTGATTGATAGGACTTTGTTATTGTGGCTCCAATAACTGTGCATGGTAGAACAAGAGAACTTGCTAATCCCTCAATCACTATGAGGAGGAGTCAATCAAGTTGTTCATGATTGTTGTTTATTTCTCCCTGCAGATGATGTGGTCAGGAAACGCTGTTGAATGTATATATTTTACAATTTCTTTTGTTATTTGTTTGTGCTTTCGTGCATAGCGATACTGGGAAGCTGGAGGCAACTGCAATACTGCTATAGCAGCAGCAAGAGTAGGGCTCAACTGTACTGCAATTGGTCACGTGGGTAACGAAATTTATGGGAAGTTCCTCATAGATGTCCTTCATGATGAGGGCATTCGTATGGTTGGGATGATTGAAGATGCCAATGTGGACAACTCCAGCTCCTCGTATGAAACACTTTTGTGCTGGGTTCTCGTGGATCCATTACAAAGACATGGTTTTTGCAGGTAGACTTGCTAAAAGTTATTGCTTGTCTTTTATCTTTATTGGAATTGTTGAACATTTTTGTCATGATCATTTTTCGACACTACAGTACATATTTGTTGATAATATTTCTGATAAGAAGGCCTGATTGTATCTATTCTTTTACCAGTCAAGCTGATTTCAGAAACGAACCTGCACTCGGTTGGATGAATAAACTATCTGCTGAAGTAAAGCTGGCTATTACGCGGTCAAAGATCTTAGTCTGCAATGGTTATGGCTTTGATGAACTGTCCCCTAATTTAATTACCTCAGCTCTGGATTATTCTGTTGAGGTTGGTACATCAATTTTTTTTGACCCGGGACCTCGAGGAAAGAGCCTTTCCAAAGGAACACCAGAAGAACAGAGGGCACTTAGAAAGTTTCTGCAGATGAGTGACGTTCTTCTTCTTACTTCTGATGAGGTGCAACTCTTTCCTTGAAATATTCTTTCAATGATCCCCAGTAATATTCTTGCAACTCTATTCTGTTGTTTGGGGAATTTTTTTGTCATGGATTCTGAATAACGTGATAATCTTGTAGCCTTGCCAAGTTTCTTATTCTTCTTGCCTTTTCCTTTTACCCTCAAGTGGCCACTAGTATGTCCATTCAGAATGTCTAGCTATTTTTCTCCTTTAAGATCAGGTTTCTTATTGGAAGGTAATTTAGGTGCTTTGATGAAGTATTACCCTCCTTACTCTTTTAATGCCGTTTTGCATGGTTTTCAGTGTCCATAGTTCTGGAGCTTTTATCATCTCCGCTTGTTTACCTTAGCTCCCAAAACTTTCACTAGTTTGCTTGGTCAATCCTCTCTGTGTCCAAAATAACCTTTCTTCAACATGCTGAATATTTTTTTCACCCAACTAAGCTTGTTACTAATTCTCTAGTTTTCATTATCTTGCAACCCTATTCTGTTGTTTGGGGACTTTTTTTGTCATGGATTCTGAATAATGTGATAATCTTGTAGCCTTGCCAAGTTTCTTATTCTTCACATCTTCTCCTTTTACCCTCAAGTGGCCACTAGTATGTCCATCCAGAAATTCTAGCTATTTTTCTCCTTTAAGATCAGTTTTTTTATCAGCAGGTGATTTAGGTGCTTTGATGAAGTATTACCCTGCTTACTCTTTTAATGCCGTTTTACATGGTTTTCAGTGTGCATTGCTCTGGAGCTTTTATCATCTCTGCTTGTTTATCTTAGATCCCAAAACTTTCACTGCTTTGCTCAATCCATCCTCTCTTTGTATCCAATTAACCTTTCTTCAACATGCTGAATATTTTTTTTTTTTAACCCTACTAAGCTTGTTACTAATCCTCTAGTTTTCGTTATCTTGCAACTCTGTTGTTTGGGGAAATTTTTTATCATGGATTCTGAATAATGTCATAATCTTGTTGCCTTGCCAAGTTTCTTATTCTTTACGCCTTTTCTTTTTACCCTCAAGTGGCCACTGGTATGTCCATTCAGAAAGTCTAGCTATTTTTCTCCTTTAAGATGAGTTTTCTTATTGGCAGGTAATTTAGGTGCTTTGATGAAGTATTGCCCTCCTTACACTTTTAAAGCCGTTTTACATGGTTTTCAGTGTGCATAGCTCTGTAGCTTTTATCATCTCCGCTTGTTTACCTTAGCTCCCAAAACTTTCACTGGTTTGCGTAGTCAATCCTCTCTTTGTGTCCAAATAACCCTTCTTCAACATGCTAAATTTTTTTTTACCCAACTAAGCTTGTTACTAATCCTCTAGTTTTCATTATCTTGTAGTGAGTCACTGTCAATGTTGCTGCAGCTAAATGTCCATTAGATGCAAATCAACATGCAGTTTTCTTGTCTTGCCTCATGTTATTTAGTACTTTTCGCATAACTGGCAAAAGACATCTGACGTGATCCTTTTTTCCCCCATATCTGAAAGAGTTATTTGTTGGAATGGTCTCTAATGTATAATATAAATAACATGCAAATAAGTGTCATCTACCTTGAAAGGCAAATGCAGAAATATCCTAATCGCATTTGTATCAGTCACTGGGAAGATAGCACGTAGCAAATTACAAGTTTGCATGTGTCGCTTGTCCATGTTTAGGAATTTGTTCCTTTGAATTGTAGTGTAAGGCTGACCGTGTACCTTTGTTTCTTGTGTGCTCATTAAATTGATGGTGGATCTAATGGGCAATTGATTGAACGAGAGGGAAGTTGAATCAGTTGAATCTATCATATTGTAATAATGTATGGGAACTCTGTTTATATGTTCTCCTTGTCATGACATATTGGATCTGCACTCTATCTATCCTGTCGATCATGACATATTGGATCTGCAATCTATCCATCCTGCCAATCTCTATTCAGTATTCTCTCTTTTCTAATAGATTTCTGTTATTCAATCGCTTGGATTCAGGCTGAGTCACTGACTGGAATTAAAAACCCGATTCTAGCTGGACAGGAGTTGCTAAAGCAAGGTGCACTTATGAAGTGGGTTGTCATTAAAATGGGCGCTAGAGGTTCCATCATCATCACAGGATCAAGTATATCTTGTGCACCTGCATTCAAGGTTTGTAAATACTTGCATTAATGCACTCTTGTATGTCATCCTCATTCTTCTACTAGTTGCATTCAAGGTTTGTAAATACTCGCATTAATGCACTCTTGTATGTCATCCCCATTATTCTACTAATATTATCTCACAAGCAGAGGATCTTATGCTCAATCCTGAACAGTATCTGGTTTAGTTGGACCCAAGAATAATCGCATGATTGGGCCCTGCTTATCTGTAGAGGTATGCCAAACATGGGGCTTTTTATGTGCACTCAGCAGATTAACCTGCCCAAGGGCCAATCAAGTCCAGAAATATTTTCTATGTTCTAGTGTGTTTGTGGGGAACTTTTCTCCTTATTAATCAGTAAGGCTACACTTGGTGACTAGGATAAAAATCGGCATAGGTCCTATCCTGTATTCAGTTGCTGTCCAAGATAGGATAAGGCTGGATATAAGAGGGATATAACATGGATAAAAACATCCCATTTGGAAAAACAGAAAAAGAAAATTCATGATAATGCTCACGCCTTGAGAGTGAAAAACAATATGCTATTACCTTCATTGGATAATTGAGTCCTTTTGGAATTGGATGTTGAATGGTCTGCCTAATAACATGAAAGTTGACATAGTTTTTACGGATGAAAATTAAGGGGACTGTTTATTTAAGAATTAATCTCTGTTGCTGACCAGGGCAACTGAGAGCTTCTGTTTTACAAGAAGAGTGGAGTCTCAATTTTCACTTATCCAGATCCAAAGAAAAACAAAGAAATTTCACTCATCAACATGCCAAGATTGATTTATTAGGCCGTATTGATGTTACTAAATTCTGATAGGAGCCTATGATTTTTTTTTTTTTTTTTTTTCAAGATCGATTCTATTATGCAAAATCTTGTAATTATCTATTGGCTTAAAAATTTGTTAAGTTTCATGATGGCTAACAGTCTTGGCATCCAATTTTTTTTGCTTGTCAATTTCTCTTCTTTAATTGTTCCATATTGGATTTTTAACCCTATTATAATTCGTGGTGTCAGGTGGATGTTGTTGACACTGTTGGCTGTGGAGATAGTTTTGTAGCTGCTATCGCCTACGGTTTCATCCATAATATTCCATTGGTCAACACATTAGCACTTGCAAATGCAGTTGGTGCTGCAACAGCTATGGGTTGTGGTGCAGGCAGGAATGTGGCAAAATTAGATCAGGCTATAGAACTCATGAAAGCTTCAAATCTCAATGAAGATGACAAATTTTGGAACTTAATTCTCAGTGAGAAACTGGATTCCTGTGAAACTAGCATTCTTTCAGAGATGGTCATCAACGGGAAGAGTGCTCAGGTGAATCGGGTACCCTTGCGAACAGTGGTCTCTGAACTGCTGTCTGAGCTTGAGCCTGCACGGTTAAAGAGTTCAGTTACACTTTGATTGGATATATTGCATTAATATCTCAGCTCCATGATCATCATGTCCAGATTAAGCTTAAGCGTAGACCATGTTGCTACTGAACATGAAGCTAGGCCTCAAGGTGAAAGGTGAAACTTAGAGGGAATCCTGAGATGAAGTCTGCCTAGGCCATTTTTTGGGGAAGCTCTAGTTTTCACTAAGTGAAAAACGGTACTTGAGATCAAGCTTTTGTTGCTTATTCTTGTGCTCTTTTCCTTTTGGGGGTCTCAATAGCTGCTTTGCTGCTATGCATCACTTCTTAGAGGTTCTTGTGCAGTTATAAACTACACAACTGCGTCATCATTCTTAGGTTATGACGGCCAATTTCTTTCAAAGATAAGACTGGAAATGAAGTGGACAGGGCTTCCTCCTTTTGCATTGAACTTCATCTTCAAGTTATCACAATTTTATAATTTGATAGAGAAATGAATCCTTCGCCACTGGACTTGGGACTGAAAGCAGGCATTGGAATGGAATCTTTTACTTTTCTGTTATGATTTAGGCATATCAAATTAATCAAATTCTTTGACAGCGCTTTTCAAGGATATCGGGAAAGCCAGTACTTTGTTTAATTGTTGCGCTTTCAATTATTTAGACTTTGGAATACGTATCATTGCAGGGAACCTTTAGATTTTAGTCCAAGGATCAAATAGTGACATAGCATCTTAAAGAGAGGCGTCAATGACTATTCAAAAAAGAATTCTTGCTCAAGATCACGAAAGCGATTCTTTGCGATATATCAGTAATAGAAGTGGCATGTTTAGACACACAAAGTACATTCATTTGAAGGGTCCTGTTTACTAATAAATTTCTTATGCCGTTACAAAATAAATAAAACAGTAAAGCTTCGAAATATAAACCGTGAATTGTCTTGTTACTCAACTTCAGGATATCAGATCCGAACTTCTAAATCTTCTACATCCACGGTAGGGGAAAGTCTTTAATTGGAAAAAATAGTTGATTGCATGGTCAACTAGGCCACCAGCAGAAACAAGTACAAACCAAGTTGATAGCAACAAAACCGGTCCATTCCACCCAACTCATCATATGGATCTTATTGTTAGGAAGGATAAGCCTTAACCTGAGTGCCAAGGAAATTATAAGATGCACAGACTAGAGGAAAATTCGAAGTTGTGGACTCCCGATCAAGCAACATCAGCATCCAGTTCTAGTAACAGTTGAATAACAAGACCGGCTCAAACTTCTTGAATGCATTACTCTTCTTTACTAACATACATTAAGTCCAGCATTCCGACATTAAGAACTCCAGCCAAGCCGGCTCCTGAGTAGAATCGTTTTGGACCTTTCCCTCAGTTCATCACTCCTTTTTCCGCAACAGTGCAGAGTGCTTTCTCCAGCTTCACTCTAGCACCATTGCAGACAACCTTACAACCATCCTCTTACTTTCTGGTAACAACAGCTTCCAACTATGAACTCCTAAATTCTTTTGGTTTGTCCTTTCCATTTCCAAATGCACCACATGAGACCTGGCGGTGCAGAGCTCCTGGACTTCTTAGAGATACGAGCCTCCAACACAGGCATTCCAACAACTACACAACTGGAGGGTCCAATCGATCTTGTCTTCATTTCTATAAAGAAAAAGACATAAGACTTATTGAGTGGCAAAACAAAAAGCAATCATATATGGACAGGTGGGCGAAGGGATGTGTCACATGCTTCTTCACATACATTCAACTGTAAGAAAAACCTGTATCACTTGTAATCACTAAATGACCTATGAAAACCACAAAGCCAAAACTTGTTGAGAACAAGAGACAATTTGTCTTACCATCCGCCAGAATCTCAACCACAAAGCCAAAACATGTCCGCTGCAGTCCTGCAAAAAGCATGCCAATGACCGAACAGTGCCCTCTCCCCCAGACTTTCAAGAAGGGAATGCTGGAAGTAAAGTCAGGTACTCGTGATAATTTTTGTCCTTTGAAAGCAAGTCAAATACAATGGATGCTGTGGTTGCATCTGGTAATATATTTTTTCCTGCCATTTTCTTAAGCAGCTCAATCACTTTCAACGCCTCATGATTTTGACAAAAAGCATGCATTAATGTGTTGAATGTGACGACATTTGGAGCACAGCCATTGTCTTCCATTTTTAAAAATAGTTCAGTTGCCTCTTCAAGTTGACCTTGTCGGCAGAGCCCATTAATCATGATAGAGTACGTTACAACACTCGGTGCTAACCCATCCTGCTGCAACCTGTGAAATAAGTCCCACGCAGCTTTCAGATTCCCTGTTTTGCACAACCCATCAATGAGGCAGTTGAAGGTTGCAACATTTGCCTTTCCATTGCAATCTTTGGAATGAAACAAATCCAATGCATCTGAAAGCAAATTATTCTTGCATAGTCCGTCCAAAAGTATGTTGAATGTGTATGAATCGGGTTCCACTTCATGATGTCTCATTTCACTAAACAATTCCCGTGCATCAACGACCCTACCTTTGTGGAAAAAACCAAGCATTAAAGTGCTAAAAGTAACTTTTGTTGGGTTAACTCCATTATCAATCATCTTCTTATACATATTCATAGCTTCTTCCATTCTACCCTGATTGCAATACCCATTGATCAGCACATTGAAGCTGATCACGGTAACTAGACAACCCTTATTCAACACATGAGCAAGCAATTCTGTTGCCTCATCAACCTTACCCGCTAAACACAAGCCATCCATTACCGTGTTATAGGTAACAATACTAGGATTTACATCCCTCTCAATCATCAATTTGAGCATGTCTTCAGCTTCTTTGAACTTCCCCTGCTTGCAGAGAACTTTCAACAAAGAATTAAATGTAATTATATCAGGTTCAATTCTTTGATCCAACATCTCATCAAGCAAATCAGTGGCTTTCTTGTACTGTCCCATGCAACACAAGCCACATATCAGCGAGTTGTAAACAACCAAATTTGGTGAAATACCACCATCTTTCATCTCCATGAAAAGTTTGCGGGCCTCATCAAATAACCCATCTTTGCATAGTCCATCAATAAGAGCACCGTAGCAAACTATATTCGGCCTGCATACAACGCTATGTTCACCGTTGCTACTCAGCATTTCTTCATGTAACTTGAGTGCCATGGTCGTGTTACCGGTCTGGCATAACCCGCTGATCAAAGTGCCATAGGTGACAACGGTCGGCCTGCGACCCAGACGCACCATTTTCTTAAACAAGGCGACCCCTTCACCGATTTTATGCTTCAAGCACAATCCCTTCACCAATTGATTATAAGTGACTATACCAGGGCAATGACCTCGGCGAAAAATCGCCCCCAAAACTGCGAAAGCATCCTCTACCCGCCTCTCATTGCAGAAGCAGTTCAACAAAAGTTTCAGCACAAAATAATCAGACAGGAGCCCAGTAACTTCCAACTTTCTGCGGAGAGAAATCACTGCAGAGTAATGCTTCTTCTTAGTTAAGGCGCCCAACAACACGCCGAACGACGAAGTGGGAGGAACGGGTCGAATGGAGATCATGCGGTCGAAATGGCGGAGCGCCTCGTCCACGGTGAAATCCCCCGTTTTCCACTTCTTCTCGAGGAGAAGAGCGGGCCGAGCTCGGTCCTCCGCGTCGGCGGAAAGCGTGGATTTTGGGGGCGGAGGCGAGACGCCGACGGCGAGTTCTTGGGAAAGCTTGGAACTTTGGGGAGAATTTCTAAGTGGGTGTGCGAAGAGAGAGGAAAGTTTACCTTTTGCAGCTGATGAAGAAGAAGAAGAAGAAGAGGAGGAAGACAGAGTCCTGGAAGCCATCGCTGTTGAACGAAGAAAGCGCAGGCTTCTCAGTAATCCAGTTCGTCTTAGGAATTGCATCGCCCCACGGACGGGTTTTGCTTTCGTAAATGAAATGCACCCATTTTCGTCGGGACAATTTCGACCGAAAGCTGCTTTCGTTTAGAGGAAAATATACTCGTTATTTTTCTAAAAAATGACAATATGTTTTTAAATTTGATAAAAATTTAAAAATAAATCAGTGAATGGAAAATTCAATTCGATTTTTTTTTGTGCACTCCTTATTATAAATTTTTTTATTTCCTTAAAAATCCAATTTTAATAATATATATTTTTAAAATTTTTTCCTCTTATTTTTTTCTTTTCCCCCTTCTTTTTCGATTGATCATCGACCGTGACGACGGCCGGCTAGAGATAGGCTTGAGCTTGTTGACCTCGAAAAGGCTTGCCAAATCAGTGAGCTAGAGACTTGCACTAGCTCACGCTCATTTATTAGGCAAGCCTTGAGGTTGATGCTCGCACTCGCCAATCTGTCGAATGGCCAACTTGAGTTTGTTGATGTGGTAAGTGGCAAGCTCAAGTTTGCATGAGGTAAGTTGCCGCCACGGGTCATCACTGAAGAAGGAGGAGAAAAAGAGAAAATAAAAGCTAAAAAGAAAAAAAAAAAAAAAAAAGAAAAAAAAGTGGAAGGTAAAAATAAAAAATAAAAGAAAGATAATTTAAAAAAAATAAAAAAGAAAGAAATGGGGTTAATAGGGATGTAAGATAAGAAAGAGTGAGTGAGGAAAATATTTTTGCTTGAAGAGCCAAAATATCATCCTTTATTTTAGAAGACTTTTTCCGTCAATGGAAAATATTTTCCTTAACTAATTTAATTTCCGTGAAATGTACATTGAAAAATCCAAAAGAAGTTTTTTTTTTTTTTTTTTTTAAATTTGTTTTTGGCGAAACGAATGGAATCTAATTTTCAAGTTTTGCACAAAATATATCAACCTTTGTCTCGGATGTAATCTCCACCCAAACGTTCAAATGTCACGTGAAAAAACCTTAACTTTTAACGTTTGAACTGAAAATGAACGTCGACAAGGTATCTTATCACTAGACGTGACTTCCATATTGACGTAGATCGAGTGTCCTATTAGTAAATGATATTTGACATTGTCTCTTATTATAACTTACAAACTAGTTAAAAACTCACAAACGAACGTTTGAATTTGTGAACTCATCAAAATGTTATGACCTTTCTACCATCGGTTTAGAGGCTCGGTGATCAACAATTTTTGAATATTATGTGAAAACACATATAAGAAAAATGTTAAGCTGATAATTTTTGGAGTTTGCTCAATTCTTTAAACCGTATTAGAAAAACTATGTTATTAGTGGATATATATTCAAGTCGAAAAATTGATTCCGATGCAGGTGACCTCCAAGGCCCCAGAGACCAAAATTAAAAAGAAAGATCAAACTTTTCTTATTTTGAAAATCGAAAAATTGCTTGGCAAGATGGGCTCGTAACATTCGTTTGAGAGATTAATGAGCTGATTTTTTTTTTTTTTTGAATTTTTGAGCTCTATATTTCATATATACTGATGAAAAAATCAACATTAATATTTGCAGTAGTTAGTCAAATAAATAAACCTTAATACGCAGATCAATACCAAAATATTTTTATTTTAATAAATAAAAAGATTTATAGGAATATCATTAATTTGATAATAGAAGATTTTTTTTTTTTTTTTTTTGCTTTTCTTGCCCTAAAACACAGACGGAAAATTTGCAGATAATTCAAACAATTGATGAAATAATTGCAGCTCTAATAAATGACTCTTATTGCTTATTTGATCGAGCAAACAAATTGTTCTTGATACATACATTCTTATCAATGAGAGAATACAATAAAAAGTATAGACAAAAACAATTAAATGCATCTCTTCTCCGCTTCTATACATCAAGCCCAGCATTTCAACACTAAGAACTCCAGCCAAGCCAATTCATGGGTAGAGAACCGGTTTAGCCCTCCAGCTCAGATCAATGTTATGTCAATGAAAAAGGCAATTGTTCTTTACTAAAGTTACCTTATTCTACTGATGGTTTGAGTTTGTTTCTCGTAATAACACTCTTTGTTAGTCTCTGTATTGAGTGAGGAGATGTTTCAAAGTCATTTTTTGATCCCTCAGTGCATCACTCCTTTTGCTGCTTCAGTGAGAGCGCTTTCTCCAACTCCAATCTAGCTCACCACCGCAGAACCTTGCAACCGTTCTCTTACCTTCTGGAAGCAACAGCTTCCAACAAGGAACTCTAAAAATCTTTTGGTACGTCCTTTCCATTTTCAAATGCACCCCATGCGACCCAGCGGTGCAGAGCTGCAAGACGTCTTAGAGATTGAGTCTCCTACAGAGGCATTCCAACAGCTATGTAACTGGATGGTACAATCAACCCTATCTGCTCTATAAAGGTAAAGTGCATAAGACTTATTGATTGGCCAAACATAAGGCAATTATATATGGATGGACATGCCAAGGAATGCGCACATGCTTCTTCACATGCATTTTCAAATAGTATAAAAAACCTGCGTCAATTATAATATTTAAATGACCTATGAAAACCGCACTGCCAAAGCTAGCTGAGTACAGTTGAAAATTCGACTTACCATCCACCAAAAATCGCAACGGCAGTATGATGCTGGTCTTGTCTGCTGCAGTCTTTATGCAAAAAGCATGCCCATGACCACACAGTGTCTTTACCCACAGATTTTCATGAGGGAAATGCTGGAAGTAAAGTCAGATACTCGTGATAATTTTTATCCTTTGAAAGCAAGTCAAATACTATAGATGCTGTGGTTGCGTCTGGTACCATATTTTTTCCTGCCATTTTATTAAGCAGCTCAATCACCTTCAACGCCTCATTATTTTGACAAAAAGCATGCATCAATGTGTTGAATGTGACTACATTTGGCACACAGCCATTGTCTTCCATTTTCGCAAGTAGCGCATTTGCCTCTTCAAGTTGACATTGTCGGCAGAGCCCATTTATCATGATGGAGTATGTTACAACATTTGGTGCTAACCCATCCTGCTGCAGCATGTGGAATAAGTCCCATGCAGCTTGCAGATTCCCTGCTTTGCACAACCCATCAATCAGGCAATTGAAGGTGACAATTGTTGGCTTAACACCATTGTTAATCATCTCCTTATACATATTCATGGCTTCTTCCATACTTCCCTGATTGCAATAACTGTTGATCAGCACATTGTAACTGACTTCGCTAACTAGACAACCCTTACTCATCAAATGAGCGAGCAGTTCCCTTGCCTCATCAATCTTACCCACTAAACACAAGCCATCCATTATCGTGTTATAGGTAACAGTACTAGGATCTACACCCCTCTCAATCATCAATTTAAGAATGTCTTCGGCTTCATTGAACTTCCCATCTTTGCAAAGAAAATTCAACAGAGAATTAAATATAACTACATCAGGTTCGATTCTTTTATCCACCATCTCGTTAAGCAAATCAGTTGCGTCCTTGTACTGTCCCATGCAACACAAGCCATGTATCAGCGAGTTGTAAACAACCAAATTTGGTGAAATACCATTATCTTTCATCTCCACGAAAAGTTTGCTGGCCTCTTCTAGTAACCCCTCTTTGCAAAGTCCATCAATAATAGCACCGTAACAAACTATATTTGGCTTGCATACAACGCTATGCTCACCACTGCTGGTCAGCATTTCTTCATGTAACTTGAGTGCCATGCTCGTGTTACCGTTCTGACATAACCCACTAATCAAAGTTCCATAAGTAACAACGGTCGGTCTGCGACCCAAACGCACCATTTTCTTAAACAAGGCGACCCCTTCACCAATTCTATGTTTTAAGCACAATCCCTTCACCAATTGATTATAGGTGACTATATCAGGGCAATAACCTCGGCGAAAAATCGCCCCTAAAACTGCGAAAGCATCCTCTACCCGTCTCTCATTGCAGAAGCAATTCAACAAAATTTTCAGCACAAAATAATCAGACAGGAGCCCAGTAGCTTCCAGCTTTCTGCGAAGAGAAATCACTGCAGAGTAATGCTTCTTCTTAGACAGGGCACCCAATAACACGCGAAACGACGAAGTGGAAGGCACGGGTCCGATGGAGATCATGCGGTCGAAACGGCGGAGCGCTTCGTCCACGGTGAAATCCCCCGTTTTCCACTTCGTCTCGAGGAAAAGAGTGGACCGAGCTCGGTCCTCTGCGTCGGCGGAAAGCGTGGATTTTGGGGGCGGAGGCGAGTCTCCACCGGCGAGTTCTTGGGAAAGCTTGGAACTTTGGGGAGAATTTCTAAGTGGGTGTGCGAAGAGAGAGGAAAGTTTACCTTTTGCAGCTGAAGACGACATGGTCCTGGAAGCCATCGCTGCCGAACGAAGAAAGCCAAGGCTTCTCGATGGTCCAGCTCACGGGTTTTTGTTTCACAAAAGAAAGAAGCGCCGACCTTATGAGTTTCGCAAGGTACCATGGGTAAAATACATAATTGCCGAACCTTCCAACAATTATATTTAGATGTCGCATTTTTAAGAAATTAGATACTTAGGTGCCAACTCCGATTAGATTTACCTAAAATTTGATGCGGCATTCCAGATTATGTAGTTTTCTAGAATGTCGACTCAACAATCCTTATCCTAAAACGTAATTTATTTGCCCTTAAATTTGATTTTTAATATAATTATTAATTAAATGAAAAACTAAAATTAAAGAAAAAGAGCAAACTAATGTGGTGGAATTGGGCGGCCTAGACCGAGCGGGACAAGGGCTGGCGAGCCTCACCCGATTTGAAGGAGGGCTGTGATGCCTTGCCCCAAATCTAAGTGAGGGCATGCAGGCGCTCGCCTACGGTCAATCAGGGTTGCCAACCATTGGTTGAGGCTAGACGACCCCAGTCGACCGTCCCCCCACCATTGTCTACCCTTTCCGACGATAGTGGGGCGATGACGGTGAGGGTTGTGGAGACCCTTGTTGATTTGCTCTTTTTTTTTTTTTAAAATTTAATTAAATTAATATTTATATTAAAAATTAAATTTGGACTAGAAAGATGTCGTTTTGGATTTATCTAGCCACGACAGTGCCATGTGGATACATTTTAAAAAAAATACTACATCATTTAAAATTTTCGCCAGAAATACACATGTCAGCTGTTTTGCCAGAAATTCTTGCTATTGACATTTAAGTGTTTATTTCTTCTTTGATTTTGGTACTTAAATGTATATTTTGGAAGTTTTGGCATCTATATGTCCACCCATACCAAGTTTCGACGTTTAGATTGTACTTCTTTCCAAGTTTCACATAAAAACGTCAACCTTCAAGACTAGGAAATACCTTCGGCCCAAACTTGCAAATATCGCATAAAATGGCACTAACTTGAAAGTCAATTTTGACTATAGTTTTGTGAAACGTGTATAACTGGAGGCTGAAGTAGCAAACGGGCGGTGACATGGCAAGACAAATGTCATATCAATAAATGTGGCCTTCATAAACAATCAAAACTGCCTTGCCCCTCATATATAATGAAAACTATGTTATTACTAATTGAGTCGTCGATAGACAGACCATTCGTGTGTAAAAAGTCTTGATCTACATGCTCTACGTGCTTGACTTATGACTCGTGAGTCAAACAATCTATAAGGATAAGTAAATACTGTAAACATAGCTATTCCTTTGGATTTTCACTCAAACATTCCACACTCACTACGAAATGTTCGTTTTGAGTTATAATTAATAAATCCATATGAGCCCGTGATCATAGCCCAATTAGCATGCTAGAAGTGAGAAATCTTCGTAAATTGGTCATAAATTTGTTTATAGCATCTTGAGAATTTATAAATTCATGAAAGACAGTTTCATCTTTTTACTGCTAACTTTTATTTTAGAAAATCCAAAAATCGCTCGGAAAGATATCATGAACTAAAATGAATATGACCAGTTGATCTCTTGCTACAGATAGTTGTAGTGTTCTATTCATCGCGGTTCAAATCAATTTTGGTTCAAATCAATTTTGAGTTTTAGTGTCAAAAAAATGCTTAAATCCTGATCGGAAAATCAACATTAATATTCAAAGTAGTCAGTCAAATAAATTATACTTAATATCTGACAGTAAGATATTTTATTTTCAAGACAATTCTAAGGAATCGCATTAATTTGACCATAAAACGATTTTTTTTTTCATCCATTTTCTTTTCCTAAAAACACATATGTAAAAAGAACAAGCCAGATGGGAAATTTGGAGATACTTCAAATAATTCATGAAATATTTGCGGCTCTAATAATTGACTCTTATGGCTTATTTGACCGAATGAACATATTGTACTTGATACATATATTCTTATTAATAGGAAAAACAAAGCATAAATGAAGACAAATAGCTATTAAAATCACATATCGAATTAAAATAGAGACTTTGAAAAAAGTTGTGCATGAATACTTTCTTTGTTTTGGAAATAGCATCTCTTGAGAACATTTCAATTAAAAAAAAAAAAAAAAAAGTGATTCTTGTAACATAAGCATAGAAAGTATGTAGTTGGTAAAAGATGAAATATAGGAGTGAGTAATACGGACCAATCGAATTGGGAATCATTCGGACTGGCTAGTTCTGGGCTGTTCCAAAGGGTGATGTTAGGTTCACCTGTTCCTTGGACCACCTAGGAACAAATTAACAAATATATTATGCCATGTTTAACATATCTAGCTCAAACTCAACCATTGTAGATTAATTAAATGAAATAATTGTATCAAATCAATTGATGATCTTGTATACAAATTTAGCACATATCGGAGAGATTTAAGTTTTACCAAAGTTTTAAACAACTATTTTAAACTTTTTTTTTTTTCAAAATTGATGAGAAGATTATACAATTTAAAGAAAGATGAGCATAGAAGGGTTTATTCGTTTATGGTAGAGCGGGCAGAGCCATCAGGTATTCTTCCAACGGTAGTAAGTAAAACGGGCTATTTCCGACCATATCTGCTTTTCTCTTTCTTCTCCGTTTTTTCCCTCTTATTGTTGAGGCGTTTTTTGATTCGCTAGGTTCATGTGAACCCAGTGTACCTTAGCCCTAAGATAATGTGAGTGCCGCAGAATATCCATCAAAATAAAGGACGACGCATTGAACTCACGTTCCAGAACATCGAAAAACCTAAGAATTTTTGCTTATTCTTTCTGTCCATCGACTAGTTTAGCTAATGTGGGGGATCGGTTGGACAGTCAGTGACAGTACTACCTAATGTAGAGGCTCTTTCCATGTGCCTTTCCTGTCTCAGTTCATTGACAAAGTGATCCCGTGCCTCGAGAATTCACCGGTGAAAGGGAACTGATTAGCAAGTCTTAGTCCCAGATACCTTTAGGTTCTTTCGCGTAGATTTAAGTTTTGTTGTTCCCGATTCATTTTTTTTTTAGCTTCTTGAGGTAATTCCTTTTCTTCTGAAAGTAATATTATACTCGCCTTTGTAGTTTGTCTTCTCGATGTAATTTCAGATTTGCTATAATGCATGCAAATCCTCATTTGAAAATTCAATTTTCAAACATGATTCCACATACACTTCAAATTGTGTTTGTGCATTTGACTTTGACTCCTAAGCCATATTTATCACATTGCATCCAATATCTCTTTCTATGTCACACGTATAACACTAAAATATTTTAATTTTTATGCTGAAAAAGATTTTTAATTTCATAATACTGTTGGTAAGTAACCAACAAATTTGTAATAAAAAAAAATGCAAAAAGTCATTTTTTCGTACTAATAATTTTGTACATAACACTCATTGAAATTCACCAATACCGAATAAGAAGCTGTCTTTTGGAAAATGAAACGATGGAATGCAGCAAAGGAAACTTGATCTTTAAGAACAAAGAGAAATGATTTTGTGAGAATTAAAAGAGTTAGAATTTTGTCTTCCCATATTCGGGTTGTAAGAATTATTGTGTGGCCCCATAATATTATTAATTGATGGTTTAATAGATATATAAATGCTAAAATGTATTTGGCTATGAGAAGTTACGATTCTAATGAAATTGTACAATCCTCATTGATAAGTTACCATTCTTTTGAAGAGGTGTGACTCCCATGAAAGTTAAAAAACACTTTGATGGAATGCACCTTTTGATATCATGTATAAATAAGAGTCTGGTCCTCTCTCTACGCACGACGTGAAAAGAACATTGTATTCTATCTTCCATCAGATAGCATACGTTAAGGAATAATGGGTTAAGGGAGAGAAATCAGATTTATTCATCTCCGTCGGTTTTACTGCAACATATACTTTGAAGATTTCTCCATGGATAGAGGTATGTTTTCATTCCTCTCATTGTGAAAATTATGAAGATCAAAGATCCTATGTTTTGTATTTCTATATAAAACAATTACGTTATTACTTGCAGTTGGTATCAGAGCGTGCTTTAGGATCTCATGATTTTTTCGATTATTGAAATATTATGTTTATGGATATAGATTGGTGGAACGATATTGATCCTTTTCATGTTATTGATGTTGTTGAAATGATTTCGGAGGGGTTTCATCGGAAGAAATCTGAATGATGAAAGGAAATAGGTAGAAACTGGACGAGAAATGAAGAAAAATGGTGAACAAGTGCGAAAGGGAAGAATGCATGTGTATTCCGCACGCCCTACACACCCCCACGCGCGCTGGAGGGTTAGGGGCACGGATTCTACACACCAATGTTCCTCCCACGTGCGCTGCTGTGAAAAGCGCGTGTGTAACACATGCTCGCGTGCATGTCATGCATCCACCAACGCGCTGGGTCATGCGCCTATTGAACCCATTTACATTTCCACCCTTCGCATGTTTTTATAGTTTTGCCTCTTAGTCTCTTTATTTACGATTCTACCCCTGTCTTCGTTGGATAATTACGGTTTATCCCTCCTTAATGATTATTTACGTTTTTACCCTTATATGCTAGATAATTACGATTCTATCCTAGCTGATTATTTACCATTTTGCCACTGGATTTTAATTTACAATCCTACCCCCCTAGAATTATGATTTTATAGTTTTATCCTTATCTTTTAATTATGGTTTTGTCCTTGGGTGCAATTTGGTGAATATTTGTGCTTTAAAATATTAAAAAATTCAATTAAGAATGGTTTTTTAGTCACCAAAGTGGCCAAACCTTAAGGTCTTTGAATTTTTTGATATTGTAAATTATTTTATTCAATTACCCATGATTAATTAATGCTATGATTAAAGCTAATATGTTAATATCCTTATTGATGTCATGGGTATATTGAAGTTCATTTATTATAAGAACTTAGGGATTAACCCAAAGGTTAATTATTTTCTTATTAATATTTCTTATTAATTTTGTTTGTATATCCAAAGATAACAAATAAATTTTAATGAGATATATTTATAATTACCAAATTAAAGGTATTAGTATCATTATGGTTTAATATATGTTAGGATATCATAGCATCATCCAAAGGAAAACTATGATGTACATGTATTGTTTAGTTTAAATTCGATAAGGTGATATTCTCAAAACATTAATGTATGAGTATTTTCTTGCATATTTATAGTATTTGTACCTGTTTCATTTCATTCACACGCTTTGTCTGTTCCTTTGTTCAATAGAATTAATTTCTCTTATTGAAGTGAACAAGTCCAGTTTCACTTAGGTGTCTTGGATTTTGATATGGCACTTCAAGTTGAGAAATTAGTTGCTAATACTGATGAGAGTAGTGATGATGAAAAGACTTTCCATAAAGCTCGGGAAAGATTGAATAGACTAAGTTTAATGTCATGTGAATGACAATTGCAAACAACTTAAAGACTACTTTTGTCAAAATTGATAGTGCTAAGGAGTTTATGAAATTTGTGAAAAATTGTTGTTAGGTTGCTTATATGTCACTTGCTGGTATATTAATGAGCACTTTGACCACCATGAAGTATGATGGTTCACGTATTATGCATGAGCATGTTCTTAAGATGACGAACTTAGCAACAAAGTTAAAGATCTTGGGAATAAACGTGGATAAATACTTTTTAATATAGTTCATACTTAGGTCCTTGCCCATGAACAATATGGGCTGTTTCAGATGAATTACAACACTGTAAAGAATAAGTGGAATTTAAATGAATTGGCTAGTGTGCTTGTTCAAGAGGAAACAAAGATAAAGAATCAAAAGACTCATTTTGTTCATCTCTTAAGTCATCAAGAAGTAGAAAAAGAATTCCAAAAAAAAAGGTGAATATAGTAAGAAGAAATGATTACATGTCCTGAATAAATCTTCTAAGACTTCTTAAATTCACAAGAAGGAGCATAATCTTATTAAGTGTGGCTTTTGTAATAAAATTGGACACTTGAAGAAAGATTGTTTGAAGCGTAAAGTTTAGTTTGAAAAGAAAAGTAAGTCTTGTGCTTTAACATGTTTTGAATCAAATTTTACTAAAATTCCTCATGATACTTGATGGATTGATTCTAGTGCCACCATTTATATGTCAAATGTGATGTAGGGATATTTTTATGATCCAAATCATAAAACCAAATAAAAGTTATATGATCGTGGGGAATAGAAACAAAGCTCCAATTGAAAGTACTGACATTTATCATTTAGTCTTAGATACTAGGCATTATTTTGATTTGTTTTGAACCATTTATGTACTTATATTTTTCGTAATTTAGTTCCTTTGCTAAGACTTGATGTAATGGAATTTTTTTGTAAGTTTGGTTGTGAATTTTTCGGTTTTTTTTAAGAATGATAATCTTATTGGAACTAGAACTTTATGTGAAGATCTCTATAAGTTTAAACTTGATAATACTTTTTTGAGACCTTAATAACCTTGCATCATAATGTTGGCACTAAATGAGGTTTGGTGGATGACAATTCCACTTACTTGAGGCATAAACATTTATACATTCAAGGAAATAATGCAAAGATTAGTGAAGAATCAAATTCTTTCGAGCTTGGATTTTTTTTACCTTATAGTTTGTATTGATTAGAGGTGTGCATGGTCTAGGCGCGTGGTTCTCGACCTAGAATCGGGAAGTGCTCGCTAAGGACCGATTCTGAAAAATTGAAACCAGGATCCACCCGTTAGTTGCATGGATCCACCTGGGAATCGGACTGCCGGTTCGGTCCGGTCCGGTTCCCGAGTGGATCCATGGACCCGGTCTCACCAATAATAATATTATTTTCTAAATCCCGCCGTGAGAACTCTTCATATCGAGTAATATACTAGAAACCAAAAGCTATAACAACTAGAAATCAAAACATAATATTGAAAGTGAAAGAAGGTAAAACTAATTATAAGTCAAAAGCCACAACGGTCATCAAATTGATCACATGAGCTCCATACCATCTCGACGGACCAAGTCCAAAAAATCAGACCAAACCAAATTTAAGTACGTGGGACAAACTCATCAAGTAGAGTAAATTAGACAAGTTTGCACTTTACAACGACGCAACAATCACAACAAGATTCGCCTAAAAGTTCACGACTTATAAAGCTTGTGAATCTCAAGTTTTGAGCTCTTAAATTCTACGTTCCAATCTCTTGAAAGTAAAACAATAATAAGTAGATGATTGCTCAACATTAGTAAAAATTGAACTCAAACAATTATTGAAAATCTCACCACATATATTCTTCCCACTTCAACTTGTAAACTCTATGGACGTTAATCTCCGTGTTAACATAATACATATCTAACAAAAAGAAGATATTAAATAAAGTATTTAGTTATTAGATAATAGATATACAAAAGAATTAAATGATGAAATGATATGAACTTACCCAATTTAAACATTTCCGCATTCTCGATATACTCTTCAACAATAATCGGCTCAAGAACCGTTCTCAACCAATCTTGAGTGCAAATCAAAGCTTCCACAACTCTAGGAGTCAAAGAACTCCGAAAATCATCAAGCATACGATCAGAAGTACTGAAAGTTGACTCTGAAGCAACGGTAGTAACAAGAATAGACAAAATATCCCGAGCCATCAAAGATAAGATTTTAAACTTTTAGCCAGCAACATTCCACCAATTCAAAATGTCAAGATCACGACCATCTTCAAGTTCTGCTTTAAGATATCGATCTAGCTTAGATAAGTTGTCATTGGACCTTTTCTTCTCTTCATTAAAAAAGTCATCACACGAAGGTTCTTGCACATAGAAATTTAAGCTGCAATCGTCCTCTTCATTTCCCTCATTGCAATAAGGATCGCAGCTACTATCGATACTAGTAAAACTTACCAATTCGCCATCCAAATTTTTGTCACTAGAAGTGTGACAAGATTTCTCATAAAATTTAAACACACGTTCCAGGGCAAACTTCACCTTATCAAACATCTTATTAACTTTTGCAATATCATCATAAATGAGTTTACAACAATACCACATATAATTCAGCTTTTTTCTAGGATCCAATGTTACTGCAATCAATACTATTATATTTACTTTTTCGAAACTCCCATAATATTTGTCAAACTTATCTTTCATTTTTGCACCCATAACTCTCACCCTATGATTAAAAGCCTTCGTCGCTTCTCGTAAATAATTATACAAAGAAGCTATCCCTACAAAATAATTATTTGAAGTGATATACAAAGTTCTGGACATCTTCTTGGTGGTATCATAAAACTTCTTCAAAAAAATTGGAAAGAATAATAGCATTTTCTCAATCAACACTACTTTGAGTATCATAATTAAGCTTGGCTGAGAAAGAAATATCATTTTCTTCCATCATTTCAAAAAATTTTCTTAGCTTTATGACACTCTCTAACATTAGGTAAGTGGAATTTCATCTAGTTGAGACATTAAGACAAACTGAACCCTTATAAGCAATCATTGTACTTCCAATGCAATCTCGAAATGTCTTAGCTCTCATGGGAGAACTCCTCACATACCTAACCATGTTTCGAATACGTGCAATGGAATCATGTATCTCGGCCAAGCCATACTTCACAATCAAGTTTAATATATGAACCGTGCATCTCATGTGTATAGCTTCACCATCTAAGATCAATAGCCTCTCTCTTGAAAATTTTTCTTTCAAATAACTAATGACCACATCATTTGAACTAGCATTATTCATTGTGATTGTTGACACTTTTTTCTCTATTCCCCACTCATATATACATTTCTCAACTACTTTTCCAATATCCCCGCCCTTGTGACTAGGTATCACCACAAATTTGATGATTCTTTTGTGCAATTTCAAATTTTCATCAATAAAATGTGCAGTAAGACATATACCGTTCAAATTATGAATGGAACTCCATGTATAAGTCGTGAGTGCGATCCTCGAATTAAGCTTACGAAAAGAAGCCTTCAAATTTATCTTTTCACAAAAATACAATTTCATGCCACCGTAAATCACGACATATGCTTGAAGAGAGGTTGTAATTGATTCACATAATCACGAAATCTAACATGTTCAGCAATCGAAAATGGTTGTTCATCAATTATAATCATTCGAATAAGCATTTGCCTACATTTCTCTTAATTAAACTTCCATGTCGTTAAAATTCCAACACTCCCAATACTACTAGTAGTATGTCCTCCTATCATTTGAGTTCCATCTACTCTTTGTGATGCAAACGATTTTTGCCTTTTATACATATTGCGAGAATACTTATTGCACTTTCTCAAGTGCTTCAACATTTTTTAAGTATCATTATCAACATGGTATGAATACTTGGATCCACAATAATTGCAAAATACATCAACTTTCCCATTTGTGTGAGTTGTTCCTATTCGAAAATGAAGTCAAGTTGCTAATTTTCGCTTACTAGAAGGAGGACATGGACAAGAACCAGATGCCTTATTTGTTTTGGATGCTTCTTCAAAGTTTTCACCTCTTTCATGTTCTTGTGATGTTGATTCCACTATTGGCGTTATCGCATCATAGGATTCCTTTACTTCCATCGACATGTTAATGAATCACCTGCTCGAATCAAGCAACACGTCATCAACACTAAAACACTTCTTATGGAGTTAAATCATATTTTACTTACAACGGAAAATAGATATAAAATGATACAATAAGGAGCTCAATAAATACTCCAACTTCCTAAAGAACTAAAGAGAAAAAGAACAACTAAGTAGGAATGGAAAATTGCTGCTCCAAAGATGAGCACTCATTGTCCCATTATGGAGACGATATGCTATGACAAAGAACCCTATGAATCTCATCTAACCCTATTCTAGCTGATAAAAACATCCAAACGATCGAAATACTCATTTCGAAAGTAACATAGTCCTAACTGTTCAATAAGCATTCAAAATTCGATCTTCACATACATAAAAGGCTTTCAACCTCTTGAGCAGCTTTGACTATGAGTCCTAAATGAATCCTACATAAGCCCCCAATCTCAACAAGCATTATTAGATCAGCTCCTCCAACAAATAATCCTAAAAAATAAGATCAAACAAAATTTCATCACGGATTCAACCCCAACATCTATCCCGCAAGTACACAACCACGCAAAGAACAACACTAATTCTCAACCTGCACAATCACGACAAAAGTAAGCTCATGTCGCTCTGTCAAGACTCCTAAGAACACTACTCGAATCCGACTTCAAAGGAGGGTGGCGCTGACCGAGTTCTCGGAGATCTTGTGGTGGATCTTGTTGGGCAGATCCTTCCACACGAACCTGTTGCTAACTTGCTGTCGATGGCGACGATGTCGGAAAATTGACGCCGGAGGCCGAATAGAGAGATAGTGAAAGGGACGGACGAATGGACCTGCTGCTGTTGAGGGCAACGGCAATTTTCTGGAGGGCCGAATAGAGAAAGGGATGGATGGACCTGTTGCTATTGAGGGTTTCCTCGTAAACCCTAGCCCAAGGGGAATCTTGGGTTTCTTGAAAGCTCTTATCTTGACGCGAAACAACTTTGGTTTTCGACTGAAATTGCTGGTTCTTCGTTTGACCTATTCTTCTTCGCGTGCTTGCTTTTTGCCCACTAACTGCTTTGCGTTTTGTCAAGGTGTGCGCTTTGGACTTTTCAACTTTAGGATCAGCACCTCTCCATTTGGTTTGACTGGCATGATATTAAATTACCCACTTTAATTAATTTTTTAATTATTTGATTTGAGTTTGTTAATTAGTAATTTCAATTTTTTTTAATATTAACAATTAATATATTATTATAACATAATCAGTCTAGTCTGGGTGGTCGGGTGGATGGATCCGCCCATGGAACCGGGAACCAGACCGATTCCCTCAAGAACCACCGGTTCCGGGCAGTCCGGGCGGGTCCCGGTTATTTTGTACACCCTTAGTATTGATTATATTAAAGGCAAACAAACAAAATGTGCTAATAAAAGTGCCATAAGAACCATTGAGCTTCTTGAAATTATATACACCGATATATGTGGTCCTTTTGATATTCCATCTTTTCGTAGAGCAAGTTATTTTGTCACATTTATTGATGATATTTCACATTATAGTTATATTTATCTATTATATGATAAATCTCAATCAGTGAATGCATTTGAGGTGTACATTAAAGAGGTTGAGAGATAATTGGATAAAAATGTGAAAGTAGTAAAATCGGATAGAGGTGGTGAATATTATATAAAATATGATATATCAGGACAATGTCTAGGTCCATAAGCTAAATTTTTTAAAAGACATGACATTTGTACTCAATACATGATGTCGGGCACACCATAACAAAATAATGTAGCAGAAAGGCGTAATCATATTTTAATGGAAATTGTTAGGAGTATGATGAGTCATTCATCTTTACCCTTGTCTTTATTGATGTATGCATTAAAGATTTCTATGTATTTATTAAACAGGGTTCTTAGTACGACAGTTTCAAAAACTCCCTTTGAACTGTGAACGGGAAGGAAACCTGGTTTACAACGCCTACATGTTTGGGGTTGTCCGGTAGAAGCATGAATTTACAATCCATATGAAAATATATTAGATTTAAGAACGACTAGTGGTTACTTCGTTGGTTATGTAGAGAAATCCAAAGGATATAAATTTATGGAAATGCTAGGTTCATTGAATGACGACATCAATAGGAGTGAAATAATGCGTGATGTTTGCAATCAAGAAGTAAGGATGGAAGTTTCTACATCCAAAACTTTTAACGTTGTTGTTCCTGATATTATAATTCAATCCAACAATAATCAAGAACAACAAATAAGTGATCAAATGCTCCATAATGAAGATGTTAATATTGAACCTACAGTAGTTGAGTCACAAGAAAAAGAATTAAAAAGATTTCCATAAGAAATGAGGTCGACTATTTCTGATGATTATATAGTTTATCTACAAGAGTAAGAAATTGACTTTGAAATTGGAAATGATCAGGTTCATTTTCTCAAGCCATGAAATGTGAAAATTTTAATAAATGGTTTAGTGTCATGAAAGAAGATTTAAAATTTATGCATCAAAGTCAAGTCTGGGACCTTGTTGAATTGCTTAAATGATGTAAAAATGTTGGGTGTAAATGGGTCTTTAAGACTAAGCACGACTCCAAAGGCAATATCGAACAATATAGGGCCAAACTTTTTGCTAAAGGTTTTACTAAAAATAAAGACATTGACTATAAAGAGACATTTCACCAGTCTCCAAGAAAGACTCATTTAGAAGAAGAGGTTTACATGGACTAACTTGAGGGCTTTTCACTTAAAGGAAATGAATACATGATGTGTAAATTAAAGAAATTGATATATGGACTAAAACAAGCTTCCGAACAATGGTATATTAAGTTTAATGATACTATAATTTCATATGGATTTAAGAAAAACATTGTTGAGCGGTGTATAAATATGAAGGTTAGTGGGAGCAAGTTTATTTTTCTAATTCTGTATATTGATAATATTTTGCTTGCTACTAATGATCTTGGTTTGTTACATGAAACCAAGAAGTTTCTTTCTAAGAATTTTGAAATGAAGGATATGAGAGAGGCAACGTATGTGATAGGAATAGAAATATTCCGTAATAGATTACAAAGATTGTTAGGGTTGTCTCAGAACGTTTACAGTGAGAAAATTTTAAAGAGATTCAATATGGTTAAATATTCAGCAGGAATAGTTCTAATTCAGAAATATGGCAAATTTAGTCTCATGCAATGTTCAAAAAGTGAATTGGAATGAGAACATATGAAAAATATTCTTTATGCATTTGTTGTTGAGAGCTTAATATATGCTCAAACTTACATTAGACTAGACATTAGTTTTGCTATCGGAATACTTGGCACGTATCAAAGTGATCCTGGATTGGATTATTATAAAGCTGCAAAGAGAGTCCTCAGCTACTTACAAGGAATGAAGACTCATATACTCACTTATAAATGATCCGATCATCTTGAAGTGATTGGATATTCGGATTTAAATTTAGTTGGATGTGTTGATATAAGAAAATCAACGTTCGGTTACTTGTTTCTTCTAGCTAGAGAGGCAATATCATAGAAAAGTGCGAATGAGTCAATTATTGTTGCATCCACTATGTAGGCTGTGTTCGTGACATGCTTTGATGCTACTATTCATGGATTATGGCCGTTGAACTTTATTTCAGGGATTGTAATTGTCGACAATATTGCTAAGCCATTGAAAATTTATTATAATAATTTTGCAACAGTTTTCTTTTAAGAGTGCTAAGCATATGTAAATTAAATACTTGTCTGTTAAAGAAGAAGTTTAGAAATAGTGTCAATTGAGCACATTAGCACTAATCTTATGATAGTAGATCTCTTAACAAAAGAACTGCTACCCAAAACATTTGGTGAACATGTTGAAAGCATGGGCATTATTAGACGTCATTAATAATTATATTATGAATGCATTAAGTTTATGTATTTGACACTCTATATTTTCTGTTTTTATTTAACATACATTATGGAAATAGATGAATGTTAAGCAGGATAGTATCTAACAGAGACATTATGGTTGGTCTATTGTTGTATTTCTTATTTACGGGTCATGTTAAGTAGATAGCTATAATTGTAGTACATGTGAGGGACTATGTCAATTAATAACATACAACCACCATGACTCGTATTAATTTTCTTTACTTAATTGTGATTATTATGTGATAGATATTTCTTTTTAAAAATAGCATTATGTTATTGTGTACATTATGGTATTTATTAAACCATGAAAGAAATGTCTTATGGGCCAAGTTGGAAAATGTAAGAATTATTATGTGGCCCACGTGATATTATTAATTAATGGATTAGTAGATATATGAATGCTAAAATGTATTCGGCTATGAAAAGTTACGACTCTAATGAAAGGATGCAATTTTCATTGAGAAGTTACCATTCTTCCGAAGATTTGTGACTCTCAAGAAATTAAAAGGCGCTCTGATCTCTTGATAGCATGTATAAATAAGAGTCTGGTCTTCTTTCTACCCACGACGTGAAAAGAACATTGTATTCTATCCTCCATTAGACATAATGCGTTAAGAAAAAGTGGGTTAAGGGAAAAAATTGGATTTCTTAATCTCTCTCGGTTTTACCGCGACAAATACTTTGAAGGTTTCGATATGGATAAATGTATGTTTTCATTCCTATCATTATGAAAATCATGAAGATTAAAGATCTTGTGTTTTGTATTTTCGCATAAAAGAATGACGTTATCGTTTACACAGGTCGCAAAAGAAACCTGGAATCTGTATCAACCTTTTAAACATTACATCTCTTTCTGCCGATTCAACAAAGCTACTCCCAAGAGACATCACGTTCTCAGGGTGGTTGCAGATGGACGGAGTCGTATTTGTTCTCTTGCGTTGACATGCAAGAACCCAACAACCGATACGAATATCGGTCTTGAAGAGCCAAATGCACCTCCCCCTCAAAAGTCAACTCAACTGAGGTGATGGGATTGATAAAAAGAATGCACAAGTTGCAGCATAGAAAGAGTAAATGTACTGTCATCAGGCTTAACTTGAGCTTCTTCCCCACGCCACTTCGTCCTCATCTCTCCCCCTCCCTCTCTTGCACACAGTGGATGCTCCTCGATCATATCAAATCGTTATACTCTGCCTTAATCTCTTTCTTCTTCATTTTGTTAAGAAGTTCCTTAACGTATATGGCTTCTCCTGAAAGTAATTACCATGTGTTCCTGAGTTTCAGAGGGGCGGCAACTACTTTCTCAGTCATCTTTATAGAGGCTTTAGAAAAGATATCGACAGCAAGGAGCTCCGGAAAGCAGCAAATATGGCTGGCGCTTATGAAGGCCATCGAGGATTCGCCCATAGCGATCACTGTTTTCTCCAGGAATTATGCTTCATCGACTTGGTGTTTGGAAGAGGTCGCGAAAATCATGGAATGCAATGAGCAAAAAGACCTCATGGTCTTTCCAATGTTTTACAAAGTGGAACCCAAGGAAGTGAGAACACCAAGAAAGAGTTATAGAGAAGCTATGGCTAATCATGAATTCAAGTTCGGAATAGATTCAGAGAAAGTGAAGAGATGAAAAAAGCTCTTTTTGATGCGAGTAGTTTGTCTGGATGGTATTTGAATGAGGGGTACGTAGAGTGACTGTTTTCTCTAAAGATTGCATCTGATTGCCTTTTACCATTTACTAGTTGCATGCCCTTCGCGAATATAAGAAGAATGTGGTTCTAAACAAATATAAAGATAATAGCACCATCGAATTTGTTTGATATGTGTAATGTTCTTCTTGTTTTTTTTTTTTTTTTTTTTTGGGTAGCTGGGTCTATGAATTTTATTATCTATGTATGATAGTCCTTTTGTCAAATACATGGACACAGATGCTTAGGACGTGTTTGACAACTAGCCAGATAGTGTTTGATTCTGTTCTTTTGTTCCCGAAATTATATTTGAAAGATGTATTCGTTTGATAAATTTTTTGTTCTCGAGAATAGGTTCGGAGTAAAATCGAGAAGTAAAAAAAAAGTTGATTTTTTGTTTTCAGGACAATTCCACAATCAAGCCAATCGAAATTTTTTCTTTTCTTCTCCTTTTCTTCCACTGCCGCCATAGCCGCCGTCCACTGCCGCTGGTCGCCAGGCTAGGGCGAGGTTGGGCAAGCTTGTTGAAGGCTTGCCTAGCCACTGGCGAGGCCTCACCGGTGGCCAAGTGAACCTCGCCTCCCCCAGCTATCGAAGAGGCTCAGCCAACGAGGCGCGGCCTCGTCGAGGGCCAGCGACCCTCTGGCGAGGTCGCCGGCTCTCGTTTGGCTGGTCGCCGATCATCCTAAGGCCGGCAACCGGTTGAGGAAAAAGATAAAAGAAAAGAAAAGAATAAAAAAAGAAATTAAAATTTTTAAAAAATTAGATGAAAATGATTTGGATTAGAAATTTTGAGGACGGTGCTAAACGCAATTCTATCACGGGAATAAAAATTTTGGATAGTTATCAAATGTCTTCAAATGCTTAAAATTTGTTTCTGGGAACAGAATTAAAAAAAAAAATCATTTTTGATCAGAAATTGTTCCCGGAAACAGAATTGTTACCAAACGCACCATTAGATAGTATACTCAGCTCCTATTCAGTGCTGTCAATTCATGTTATGATAACTTATGGTTTAGATCATGTTATGACATTAAACAGTGAATTCCTGTAATGAGCCTTTTCATGGCTGTAAACTGCAAAATATTATTTCACTTCTAAATTTTGTTTCAGAGTTGAAGTAAAACCTATACAACGAATCTTAGAGGAAATCTTGATTTATCTGGACAGGACGCTCTTAAACGTTGCAAAGTATCCTTTGGGATTCGATTATCAAGTGAAAATACCGAAATCGATATTACAAACGGAATCAAATGATGATGTTCTTATGATAGGCACAGGGGGACCAGGGGTTATAGGGAAGACAACAATCGCAAAAGCCGTATATAATGATATAGAAGAATAATTTGCAGGTTTGAGTTTTCTAGCACGAGTTAGAGAAACTTGGAACAAATGCAATGATCTAGCTCCTTCACAAGAAAAACTACTCTCTGAGATCTTATTACATAAAAATTTGACAGAGATCTTATTACATAAAAATTTGACAGTGCACAGTGTCGACATTGGAATAATATGGTGCGGAAAAGACTCTGTTGCAAAAAATTTCTGGCTCTGGATGATGTTGATTGGTTGGATCAATTAAATGCTCTAGTGGGAGAATGCAATTGGTTTGGCCAAGAAAGTAGAATCATTGTTCCAACGAGAGATGAACATTTGGTAACTTTTCACGGCATACAACGCGTATGAAGTTAAAGCTCTAGCAGACAGCCAAGCACTAAAGCTTTTTAATAAGTACGCCTTTCCAAATAGCAAAATGGTTGAGATAAAGAGGGACGTTGTAGAAACTGAAGTTCATTATGCTAACGACCTTCCATTAGCGCTAGAGGCTTTTAGCCCATTCTTATGTGGGAGAGGGGAGGATGAATCGAAAAGTGCACTAAGTATATTTGCCAGAAGTCTAGAACAAAAAATCAATCAAATTCTCAAGTCAAGTTTTGATGGATTGGAGGAAAATGAGAAGGAAATATTTCTTGACATTGCTTGTTTCTTTAAAGGGAAGACTACAGATCATATAAGAAAGTTCTTGACAGTTGTGATGACACAACTATAGGAATAAAAATTCTCTTGGAGAGGTTAATAAAATATGAGAATGGGACCCTCAAAATGCATGACTTGCTTCAGTTGATGGGTAAAGATGTTATTATACAAGAATCTCCCAAAGATCCTGCTAGACGCAGTACAGTATGGCTTTATGAGGATGTAGCCGACATTCTGTCTGAAGACATGGTAAGAGCAGTCAACTTCCATTTTACTTATGATGTCCTTTTTTCTCTGACGATGACATGGCTAGGCTGTATGCATATATTTGGGTGATACCAGACCATTATTGACATTCTGTATTGTGGCCTAGCGAAGGAATGCGGTGGAGGCCATAGTGTTAGATTCATCTGCACCAAAAGAGATCCCTGTCAGTCCTGATGCTTTCACAAACCTGAAAAGGTTGAGGTTGGTCATTCTATCTAATCTGCATATTTCTTCCCACAAACCTATATGTTTTCCCAACAAGCTAAGATGGCTTGAATGGTCCAATGACTCGGAGTCAGATCTTGAATTTGGCTCTAGTCCAAAGAAACTTGTCAGATTCGATGTCAAATTTAGTCATATCAAACGAGAACCCAAATTTGAGGTACACATTGTAAGGAGCACGTTTACATTTGCATGGTTGTAGGACTTCTGAAGCTTACTGACTGCATTGGTTGTTCTTGCAGAAATTTAGAGAACTGGATTACTTGTCTGTCAGTTGCTGCAATTCATTGGCCAGTGTCCCCGACCTCTCGTTATTTGCAAGTCTAGAGAACTTGATTCTTGTCCAATGTCAAAGCTTGGTTGAGGTTCATCAATCTGCTGGTTGCTGGTTGTCATGACAGACTAAAGGTTTTGGAAATAGATGGCTGTTCTAACCTTATCATTTTGCCTAGGAAGCTCAAGTCAAAAACTCTTAAAACCCTCAGTCTCTCCGGTTGCTCCGAATTGGAGAAGTTCCCTGATATTCCAGAAACAATGGAACACTTTGAATATCTTAAACTAGAAGCAGCAGCTATTAAAGAACTTCCTTCATCAATTGAAATTCTGGTCTCGATTAGGCAAATGGATTTAAGAAATTGTGACAACCTTGTAGAGCTTCCACCTAGCATCTGAATCTTGGAGGATACTCAATATTTGTCATGTTTCCAAACAATATTGAGGATTAAACTGATCCGGATAAAGATGTTGCACGATTCCAGAATCTATATTGGCTAACCCCTAAAGGCTGCAATCTGTCGAAAGTAGAGTTTCATGAGAGTTCTTCCAGTTTTCCAAGGTTGACGTGCTTAGATCTTTCGGAAACCAAGATTACTCATCTGCCAGCATGCATGCAAAAATATGGCAATTTGCAAGCATTCAATTTTAATAAATGCAAACAACTTCAAGAGATTCCAGAGCTGCCTTCAAGTACACGTTACCTAAGAGCATTTAGCTGCAATTCGCTGCATAGAGTCCCAGTTATGTCCAGTCCCTTCAACAGCCTCATGTCATGAATTATTTTAAAAAGGGATCAACATTGCTGATGTGACATCGCTCGAGGTTGGTCTCTCTCTTCCCTCCCTCCCTCTCCCTCTCTCTCATGAACACACGAACTCACTGGTTCACTTTTGAAGCTTGATATCCATTCCAAACCAACTGTGAAACAGGAAATTCAGAAGATGCGACAAGCAAACATTAAGCTCGTTGGAAGAGAGATGCCATTTGTCTACTGAGAAAGGAGTCGCACATCTTTCATGGTCCTCAAGGACTTGTATGGCAAGTTCTTGGGATTAGCACTCTGTGTTAACATTGGTGTGAAAGAAGGAAAAGAGAGCAACTGTAATTGTTGGTACGGTGTAGAAGTTAATGGTCAACGCTCGAGCAATGGTACAAGAAACTATCCGATCATGTGTGGCTTGAGTATCAGCCACCCTGTAAGCTGCTACATCTACTGGGTGAGCCCCAGCAAAACGACTCCAGTTATTTCCTTTTCGTGGTGCGCTTTAGTGCAGGGGTGGGGACTATAAGGAAGTGTGGCTTCCGTCTAATATGCAAGCAACGATGAGTTAAGGGTCAACCCCATGTGACCTGCTTGGTGGGTGAAAAATCCACTGATTTAGTTCCTATGCAAGAAAGATAGTTATCCTAGTTGTTATTGGGAGAGAGTTTAGAATTGTTTAAGAGTTGAATGAGGAAGTTGTCTATAGTACAGAAGAGGTTTTGTAGCGAAAAATTTCTCCTCACTCTTGACTACGTCAACATTGTGAAACAATTTGTTAAAGTAGAACACGTGAGTGATTTGATAAAGCAAGTAGAACCATTATTTCCACGAGACATCATTTGTTAAATTTTTATGAAAATGTGCTATAAGGATCACATGAATGAAGTTGCAACTCTAGAGAATGGTAGGCCCTTGAACCTTTTAGTAAGCATGCTTTTATAAGAGACTAGTTGTAGAAATAAAGTGCAATCTTGTGGATACTGTTTTGCATAGGGTATTGTTGGGTTCTAGTTAGATGAAAAGACGAATGCGGAAGTCCAGTGAATAAGCGAATCAAAAGTTCCGACAAAAGTATCAATGATGTGCTTAAGATAAGTTACAAAGGCTTGGAGGATTATGCCAAGGAAATTTTTCTTGATATAGGCTGTTTCAAGGAGCAGACTATTGATAACATTAAGAAAGCTCCCATGCTGCTGCAATTTTTGTCCTTGAATGAAGAGAAAAGGACCTACAAATGCATGACTTGGTAAGTTGCGAGAAAAATTTAAAATGAGGGTAAACCCTCATCTTTTTCAAAAAAGAGCTTAAAGTGAACATTACTTCAAATAAGGCCTTGAAATGGTGATAATAGATTTAAATAAGGGCCTAACCTTGCCACCAGCCAAATTTCCAAACAATTAAGTGCATTTTCATCCAAAAGTAAATTTTTTTTCCTGTTCATCTTCCCTGTTCATCATCTTCTTCCAGCAAGATAAACAGGGAAGAGCGGTGCGGCCTTAGAGACCAACCACAGCAACAGCCAAGCCACAACCGAACGAGAAAGCACAGGTACCTTCGCACCATGTCTAGATTGAAAGCCGTAGGCTAGGGAATGAATTCTATTGCATGAGTATTGTATATAATGCCAGCAAGGATCAATATGTCCAATTATTATGTAACTCTAGCTTTGGTTGAATTACAAGAAATATACTCAAATCAAACTCTTCTGCTTGAACTAATCACAAACTTGGGTATCACTAACAAAAAGTCAGTTTTCCCAAATTTCTCCTGATTACCGTAATGTTTCTCCTCATGTTATCCTTGAAGGAGAGATGCCAAAGGAGTCAAGCTGTTAAGATGGTACCCCATCTTTCATGGTTTCTTAGGACCTACCTGACAAGTTTCTAAAATTAGATCTCTCTGTTGCTTTGGTGTAGAAGACACAGAGAAGGAAATATCTTTTCAACATCGTACCACATGTTAACCGCCAAAGGAGGAATGTACCATCAGAAATTCTTGGTTCAGTTGCTTCAGACCACAGGGGGAGGCGTTGATTTTGGTCAATTTGGCTAGAGTAATTTACGATCCGGGAGAACCGTGTAAAAGTTGTCATATGTGCTAAGATGCAAGCAACTAGAGGGTGATTTAGAGGTTGCTTGAGGACAATCAACAAGAGAGTGCTCAATTTCAGTGTCTGCATTTATATTTGGGACAATGCTAAACGTTGGTATCATTCTTTACAACTATTTTAAGCATTGTCGTCACAGATTCCATGTTAAACTTAACCTAAATATGGACTGAATACTCGTAATTGACGTGACATGTTCAAGTCCCTAGATCAACATTGACGAACTCATAGTATTGAACAAAGTTAACTTTCATCTTGAGCTGCTGAACAATAACGAATTGAGAGTGACATCGCCCTCTATGCAATGAGATATTTGTTATCTCCATTAGAATGAGATTGCTACGGGGTGTATATAATCTAAATGGATGAATTCTCCTGAATGATCCAAACCTCAATAACGTCAACAAAGCTTGGACTCAGATTAAAGACAGGCATGGAATAAAACCTCCAATTTTTCGTGATGATAAAATTGATCAAATTCTTTAACAACGTGATTATTGAGGATATTGGTGAGAATGGCTTTAGCTAAACATATTCATGATGAGGATAATGTTGGAGAAAGGTCGTGATAAAGGTAATTGCAATTTGCCCTGATAAATCTTCCGATCATGTCGACTTGACAACAATGAGAGAGAGAGAGAGAGAGAGAGAGAGAGAGAGAGAGAGAGAGAGAGAGAGAGAACAATTTGGCCTGATAAATCTTTCCGATCATGTCGACTTCACAACAGTAAAATTTACTCAGTGAAGTTGTTTTTGGAAACGAAAATAACCACCGTGGAGAGCTACTACATTGAAAATTGTGAACCTGAATTACCTGCAAGCCCTGAGAAACACCGGTCGATTACATCGAGTTCAATAATTCAATGGGCAAAGGAAGCATATGCACCGGCTAGGCAAACATCTAAAACCGGAGCCTGTCGTTTCTCCCACGTATTTCCACCTGCAAAAGTCAAACTAAAAGCTTGTACTCGAAATCTACGTGTATGCACGAAATTACCTACCCAAAATAGATAGTGCAGTGTTTCACCTTTTCGACTGGAGCTAGAGGTGGGTAACTGCTTATAGATACAAAGTAAACCTCCTTTACCATCTTCCTACAACATAATTAGGTACTTCTGTCAGATGAAAATCGGTAAATTAGACATATTGTAGCAGAAACAAGTATAATGCATGATAAAAATGACAAAGCCACCAGAAACCATATCTCAATTTAAACACTTAATGAAACTGAAGTGAGCCCGATTTTTCAAAGTTCTTCCCTGAACAGCATTTGCTTAAAAAGAACCCCTCAAGTTAGCAACGTTGTCTGAAATGCACCTTCCAGCTTGCACCTCCCAGCTCATTGGCGGCCAAAATATTGTCCAAATGGTGATCATGTGCGAGTCACTCAACCAGGGGCACTTTTGTACCAAAATGTCTGAAACTGCACATGCCACTCCCATGCGCATTGACTTGCTCAAAAGCCCATATTTTCCCATTAAAGCCTAATCTCCAAATTTCACCATTTTAATTCGTTTGTGCAGAGAAAATGCAAGCAATTCCTTGCAAGTGGACTGAGCTTAGTGAATAGAGATCGAGTGCCATGACCAGGATCTCCAAATCTGGATTAGGAGATGATGCAAGCAAGCATTAGCTCTCGGCTTTAAGGCTCTGACCTGGGAGCACCCACCATGCACCGCACTTTGCCAGCACCCAAGCAGTCTCAGCTCTGATCCCTGAAATAGCACCTGATCATTATCATCAACGGTCATCACAATCTATGAAATTGACTTTTCTTATCAATTTCATCGAAATCAGTGAATTTGATTTTTCTGGACACTAGGAGATGATGCAAGCAAGCACTAGCTCTGTCAGCGGCTTTGATGCTCCGACCTGGGAGCACCAGCCTAGCACTACACTTCACCAGCACCCAAGCAGTCTCAGTTCTGATCCCCAAAATAGCACCTGATCATCATCATCAATGGTCATCACAATCGATGAAATTGATTTTTCTGATCAATTTCATTGAAATGAGTGAACAAGCCAAAGAATCATTGAAAGCTCGAGTCTACTAGTGGTGTGGTTGTAAGATTTTGTGGGACCACTGCCAACTATTCTAAAAGCTTAAACTGTTAGATGAAGGTGTGGTTTATTATTTAACTATTCTAATACTCCCCCTCACGCTTAGTTTGGTCTTTTGCCTAGTACTAAGCGTGGAAATTTAATTGGGGAGGCCTGCCTGGAAGATTTGAACTCAGGACCTCCTAGCTCTAATACCATGTAAGATTTTGTAGGACCATTGCCAACTGTTCTAAAAGCTTAAGCTGTTAGATGAAAGCGTGGTTTATTATTTAAATATTCTAACAGTGGTGATAGAGGGAGGTTGTGGTGGCACTTGGTGACATGCTCAGTGTTGGACTTGGAGTCATAGCCGTTAGGAGAAACTTTGAGAAATTGGGCCCACTATGGGAGGGATTCTTTGAATTTTCCCCAGTGAACACCACAACATTAAACCCAAATCCCCCATATAGCCATTCAAAACACACTAGCATCTAATCCGTATCGTTTGCAGCTTCTAGAATACAAGGAATCAAATGACCTATGTCAAACATTACCTGAGTAGTGGACAATGAGCCAAGGTCAGCAGGATTACCAAGAGTTACCCTCTGCAGTGCATCTACCATCCTCTTCATCTGATCTGAGTTTGTATGATTATTTGTTGGTCCTCCAATGAACTCTTTAATACTTCTAAGTCTTTGAGTTCGAGTTCGAATTTGTAAAATACTTTGACGTAAGAGTCAGAAAAATCTAATAGACAAGGATTAAACTCAAACATAACCCATGTTTTTCTTGTCCCAAGCTAGGATAACAATATCTTCTTTTGTTTAGTTCAGAATGCAACTCCAATATATCCTTCATTCGTACCTATTCAAAAGAAAAAATAAAAATACCACAAAAGGACTTACATTAGTTTGTATTCCATTAACAGAAACATGAATGTGTTTGCACAACTATTTAGATAAGACAAACAGTTGCTTTTCAGCTTGATATCTTTCAAGAGGTAATCCTAGAACTAATTAATCATTTCGCTTTGATACCTTTCTGGAGGAAATCCTATAACTAATTAATCATTGCTTTAATACCTTTACAGAGGTAATCCTAGAATTTATTAATCATTTCGGTAATCCAAGCATAGCTTTCCTTCCTCAACATATGGCCAGTTTTTCGGTTTGACCTTTTTTTTTTGCGTTGCTAAACTTCTCCAATTGGTGAAAATTACAAGCAGCAGGATGAAGACAGGCGTACCACTTACTATTATACTTTAAAACAGCACTTAAAAGTTTAAAAAATTTCCCCTGACCAGAGTTCTTGAAGATGACAAGGCTTGCCCATGGGTCTCTACTCACACTAGCTGTAACTTGGGTTAAATAATATGATGATGACGTCATGCCATCATAATAGCATGCCTCCTAATCGCTCTTATAGTTCCTCCATTGTACCAAGTATTTTCCTAATCCATTTCCTTGTGCACTGAAATTCAGGTATTAGAACTAAGACTGCAAAAGAAAGTGCAAAATATACAACTCAACAATCCAGACCTTTACTTGTCGTATTTATAAGAATGAAAGCAATATTGCACTTAATCAGGGTGTTGAAGTACCTTAAAAGTTTTCCACCATCACACCCTTCATTTTATAGGGTAACTCATCCCCACTTCAAAAAATTTAAGGGACCTAAATCCATATTTCTAGATAGTCCCCAAATACCCACCTAACACACCCGCTTCATTCCCAATAGGCTGCTTCCTCTTCCCCAGTTTCACAACAATGTGCATACTGGAAGGTAGATTCCAAATGCTTTTTTGGGCAGAAAATCCATGTTTTCCTGTTATTACAGAAGAATCTACGATGAACAACAAATTTAAGGATAAGAATGGTTATCATAATAAAAAAGCACATGACCATCAAATAAAAAAGGGAAAAACATCACAATACCGGATACTTGAATGCTCCATTTTGTCCGCCATTTTACAACGTTGTCATTTCTTCGTTCCTGCTATTGACTCATTGGATGAGTTAGAACTTTACTTTGAGCTTGAGCAAGGATTCACCTGTAGTCTGTATAATTCCTCCATCAGTTGACGAGAATTCATTCCTTGTCATTTGCGGAATTCTTCCAAAGAAGAAAGATAGACTGAGGAGAGCAAAGCATTGTGAAATGTGAAAATCACTTATAAAATTATTACGAAATTAACATATTATTAAGGAGAACTCTTAGGATACATTCACAACCTTCATGCATTAGAATATTGCTAGAGATTTTACGAATTTGGTTTGGAAAGTAATAAAGTAGACTGTTAGTGAGTATTTAAGGTTTGTGTAATAATTCAAATAACAGTAGAGATACTTAGACTAATTTACAGTATTAGTTTAAAAAGTGATATGCCAGATTTCACTTTTGTACTTTGTTAAAATATCCAGTTTGCCAAATTATTTCAGAAATCAGTCTCAATATCCTTAACATCCCAATTCATTTAAACACCTTTATCCCAGTGGATCTGAATAAGATTGAATCTTCACAAGCAAGCGTCATATGATCTTGACACGTATTTTATGTCTAAGAAAAAGCTCAAAACATTAGCTCATAGTTAACTATCAAATTAGAAAATTTGTCTGAAAAGGGAAGATATGCATCTCATAATCCATCTCAGTAATTTGCACCGCAGATCAATGTTACAATCAAATGTGATGTACTCCATGTGGCACAAACTAAAAATCCTTGCATAGTTGATTCTATCTTTTCCTCCACGAAAGGAAAAATGAAATAATTATAAAGTGGCAGTAGATTAAGTTGTTTATGAATGGCATGCAAAGTGATGCGGCATGTACTTCTTCACTTGCATTCATCTGTATGAAGAAACCTGTACCAATTGTGAACAGTAATAAACCATGAAAGACACAGTGCCATTGCCTCTTGAGAACTGCAGAGATTTTACTTACCGACTTCCAAGAAGCTCAAAATCAGGATCAATCTTTTGACTGCTGTAGTGCAGTCTTTACGCAAAAAGCATGCCAATGACTGAAAAGTGTCTTCTTCCAATAGCTTTCAAGCAGAAAATGTAGGAAGTAAATTGAGATACTCCTTATGATTTTCATCCTTTGATAGCATGTCAACTACCATAGATGTCGTAAAGTCATCTGGTAAAATACTTCTCTCTGCCATTTTCTTAAGCAGCTCAATCACCTTGACAATCTCATTATTTTGACAAAAACCATGCATCAGTGTGTTGAATGTGATGACATTTGGAGGACAACCATTGGATTCCATTTTCATAAATAACTCATTTGCCTCTTCAAATTGACCTTGTTGGCAGAGTCCATGTATCATGATAGAGTATGTTACAACAGTTGGTGCTAACCCATCCTTCTGTAACCTGTGGAATAAGTCCCATGCAGCTTCAATATCCCCTGCTTTACACATAGCATCAATGAGGGAATTAGAGATCTGTACACTTAGCTTTATGTTGAGATCTTGAGAATGAAACAAATCTAATGCCTCTAAGAGGAAATTATTTTTGCAAAGTCCATCAATAAATATGGTAAATGTGCTGGTATTAGGTTCCACTTCCTGATGTTTCATTTCTCTAAACATATTTCTCGCATCACCAATCCTACCTTTCTGGAAGAAACCCTTCATTAGTGTATTAAAGGTGACAACTGTTGGCTTAATTCCTTCATCAATCATCTCCTTGTACATACTTATGGCTTCTTCTGTACTTCCCTGATGGAAATACCCATTGATCAGCACATTGTAGCTGACTGCATCAATTAGGCAACCCTTACTCACCGTTTGCACAAGCAGTTCCCTTGCCTCATCAATCTTGCCAGCAAAACACAGGCCACACATTATCGTGTTATACGTATAACTGTCAGGTTCAACACCTCTATCAATCATTACTTTGAGCACATTTTCTGCTTCTTTCAACTTTCCCTCTCGGCAAAGAACTTCTATCAACGAATTAAATGTAATTGTGTTAGGCGAGATTCTCTTATCTACCATCTCATTAAGCAGAACATTAGCTTCCTTGCACTGTCCGATGCTACACAAACCATGTATCAGAGAGCTGTAAACAACTACATCCGGCAAAATACCACCAAGTTTCATCTCCAAGAAAAGTCCTCTAGCCTCTTCTAACAACCCATCTTTGCAAAGTCCATCGATGATGGCACTATAACAAACCAGATTAGGCTTGCAGAGGACACCATACTTGCCATTGCTACCCATCATGTCTTGATGTAACTTGAGTGCCATGCTCGTATTGCCACTCTTACATAACCCACTAATCAACGTTCCATACGTAATAATATTAGGCCTGCAACCCGAGCGAAACATTTTCATAAACAACCCAACCGCCTTGCCGATTTTATGTTCTAAGCACAACCCCTTCACCAACTGAGTGTAACTGACAGTGTTCGGGCAATGGCCTCTCCGAAACATGGCCCCCAAAACCACGAAACCATCGGCAACCCGCCTCGCGTTGCAGCAGCAATTCAACAAGATGTTGAGCACAATATAATCGGACAACAACCCGGCAGATTCCAGCTTCGCGCGAAGCGAAATCACGGCAGAGCCATGGCTATTCTTAGCCAGCGCACCCAACAACAAGCGAAACGACGAAGCGGGAGGGGCGGGCCGCATGGACACCATGCGGTCGAAATGGTGGAGCGCTTCGCCCACGGTGAAGTCCCCCGACTTGCACTTCGTTTCGAGGAAAAGGGCGAGTCGAGTTCGGTCTTCTCGGGCGGCGGTGTGGTCGGAAAGTTTTGATTTTTCCGGCGGCGGCGAGATTTGAACGGCGGGTTCTTGCAGGGGTTCGCGGTTCCCGGGATTTCGCCGACGTGGGTATGTGAAGAGAGAGGAGAGCGTACCTTCTGAAGCGGAAACAGGGGATGAAGAAGAGCGCAGAGCCTTGGAAGCCATGGCAGTGCTGAGCGACGAATGCTTTGAAGGCAAAAGTGTTCTCCAGAGTTGCCCAATTGAACTGGAATCACGGCTTTTTCTTTTTTTTTTTTCTTTTTTTGGATCCAAAAATAAATACTGGTAAAACCTTTTTTTGAGTATCCTATTTTCTTGTTTAAAGGACGATTCTTGGTAAAAAAAAAAAAAAAAAAATTATGTAAGAGGGGCAATTTTCATTCGTGCGATGAAGTTAGAAAACTCACTTGATTATCCTTTGTTTTCTTGAAAAAATTGGCCATATAATACCCACGTTAGGATTATCTTGGAAAGTTGCTTAAATTCATGTTAAGATGCATCGAATGGTAAACAAATGAAAGATCAGAGCATTAAGTGGTTGAAATCGAAATACAAAACTCTAATCACGAAATTCCATATAGATTCAGGTTTTGTTTGTTTGAGCGAAAGAATCTCTCGTTAATCAATTTTCTCTGAACTTTTATGCATTTAGTTTGTTGAAAATGATCAATTAATGGAAAATCATTTACTATTAAAGAAAATATGCATACTTACAATTAGGATAATGAAATCTCTTACTAGAAAAGGAAAAAATAATTTCTTGAAATATTGATTTCCGGAAAGTATTTTTCTTTATCACGAAATTTTTCCTAAACAAATATACTATACTTACCAGAAATTTACACTTCCCTTTTTTTTTTGTTATATATGGACATTTTGTAAAAGTTCTCGTGCATTTGATATCTATTTGTATTATTAAGCCAAACACCATTTTGTCTCATTTTCAAAATTCCCATCTGGCCCTCATTTACAAATTACCATGATATTATAGTGCATATTAACTTTAAAGAGAAAGGTAAATTGATCAAAGAAAACAAACAAAGAGAATAAAAGAAAGAACTTAAATACCTACTTCCCACCAAAAAATTGCACCCAGTGATAATCCCAAAAAATTGCACCCAGTGATAATCCCAAATTGTCTTATAAGGCATGTATGATAACTATTCTATTTATGTTCCATAATGATTTTTCTATTCCAAACATAGTTTGGAATAGAAATTCGTTTGGTGACGCAATTTCATTTTTATATTTTTGGAACAACTTTTTAATCCTAAATTATGTTTGAAATAAGAATGATAAATAAAAATCTTTTACTTCTCTATTTCTACAATAGAAATAAGATATAAAAACTCTTCTAATTAGTTGTCTTCTCTACTAGTCGGGCACCCATCCGCCACGGCAACCTGCCATCTGTCAATCGTTGTCTGCCACCACCACTGTCCATTTGTTGCCATCTGCCGTCGTTTGCCAGACTCTGGCCATTGTCCGCTAGTCATTAGATGTCGCTAGTTGCTAGCCGTAGCAGGTTTGTCGTCCGCTGATCGCCATCATCACCATCCACCACCCCTCAAGAAGGAGAAATTTTGTGTTGTTATTAAACACAATTCTATTCCGAGAATAAGAAATTTTGCATTGTTATCGAACACAAATTTTTGCTTAGAAATTCATTTAGAAATAGAAATCTTCAAGAAATCAATTTCTAGCAAGTACAAATCAATCAAAACTCAATTTTGTTTCACTTGAAAAATTTCCATTGAGCCCTCATATATAAACACGTCTAAACTCTAAGACGTAAAATTTGGGTATTCCCAAAAGGGAGAAAAGAAAAACTCTCTATAATTAGGAGGTATAGGGGATTAATATGTTAAAATAAGGAATACATTTAAATTAGATGTGAAGTTAAAGGACTACCGTTGAAAGCTCTTATTGGAAGCTTGCTTCCTGCTGGTTGGATATGTGCTTCGCACAATGCCTAAAACCAGCACGTCTAACCAGTACTCCTTCTAGACACTGTGCAAAGAGAGAAGAGTCCTCATATACTAACACTCTAATACTATATAACTTTAAAGAGAAAAGAGTAAAATTGGCCAAACAAAAAGGACGAAATTATACAAGAAAGAAGTTCACCACCTACTTTCTAACAATTTTATCTTTGCACCATACATAAGCGCCTTATTTCATTATTTGAATTATGAATACATTTTTTTATATGTTGAAAAAAAAAATCAAATTGCTTATTTAAAATTTGCTTTCTCGGGAAAATTTGTATGATAATAAACACAAGGTCAAGTATTTATTTGTCCATCTAGTTATATCTGTAAATTTTATTTTAAGTTCTAATTTAATGCAAAGAATGAAAGTAATCGGGCTCAGGCATAACTCGAACGTGAAGACTAACTTTTAAGATTAAGGAGCAAAAAAGGCGATAAAGGAAAAAAAAATCATTATTCATACAACTAACCTTTAATTGTCGTTTGCAGCATTACCACAAAAGGGAGAAAAGTACCCAAAAAAAAAAAAAAACTCATAAATCTATTACATTCATACCAATTCATTTATAAGCATCTCAATTTGACAAATTTAATCATAAACATTTTCACATTGATACCAATTCAATCTATCCAGCTATTTTAGGTTGAAAATTGTAAATGTAGACACTAACCGTCCTACATGGCACGATCAACTTTGACATGAACATTTTTAATAATATTTTAATGATTTTTTTGATTTTTTCCCTTTTGCTTTTCTTTAACTTCTCTCTTTGTTGGTGGCCAACCATGGCCATTAGCCAAAGCCATGGTTGGCAAGTGCTGGCCTCACTTGTGCAAGTTTGCCCGCTAGCCATAAGTGGGGGGCAGCCTCGACAGGTCGCACTTAAGTGAGGGTGAGTACTGGCTATTCAGGTGAGCCCCCTTGCAAAATCGACAGGCCGCATCTAAGTGAGGGTGAGTACTATTCAGGTGAGCCCCCTGCCAAATTTGGTGAGGCTGACCCAAGCTAGGGCTGCCTCGTTGTGCCTTGCTTGAGCAAGGTTGAGGCCTAGCAAGCCTCGCCTTGGCTTACGCGAGTGTCTTTTAGGCTCGTTGGACCTTGCCCTCGCTTAGGTGAGCTGCAACAAGGTCGCCTTGGCTTGGGTGAGGGTTGGCTTCACTAGGTTTGGCGAGGAGGATGACCGACGCTTGCCCTCGCTGGCCATGACTGTGGTTGGTGGTCAATGATGGCCACCAACAAAAAGAAAAGGGAGGGAATGAAAGAACAAAATATTAAAATATGTGTAAAAATGTTCACGTCAATGTTGATCAGCCGATTGATGTCCATATTAGCAATTCTCAACCTCAATTAGCTGAATGAACTAAATTAGTATTAATATGAAAATATTTATAATTGAATTTGTGCCAACGTAATAAGTGTATGACTTTTTTGGTATTTTTTCTTAGCAAATGGCGTAGAAGTTTCAACGAGCATTGTGGCTTATTTTTTCAAAGAAAGAAAATAAAAGCTGTCTAATTTTAAGTTAATGACCACTTATATTATTTATTTTTATAAATATCATACATATTTTGTTAAGCAAAGCTTCACATTGAAAAACTCAAATTGTCCTTCCTTGCAAACTGAATTCATAATCTTATATTAGATTTAGATAGTTTCGTTTTTAATTTATTTGAAATTCTCTAGGTAGGTGTGAGAATTTAAGTTATAAGTCGTCATTTGATAATCGGCGAGATATGTTTTTTTCATTTCTAAATGATACGATAAAATATCTTGCTTCTGTCGTTTTCAACGTCCGATCAATCAAGAATTAAGTAATGCTTTGCACGAGCACCAGGCAAGAACACGCTTTCTCGTATCCAACCCCGACATGAAAATGTCAAAACTCATGCACGTATTTCACATATTCGATCGCATCTCTCTACAACGTGCCACCTTGTCGCTGCATGGTCTCTCCCCAGTTCCCATTTTTAGATGGTCTCTCGCGCATCCAAAACAGCTAATCACGATGGAAAACTGCTGCTTATATAAACATACATATGGCCATTCTCTTTCTCCCTCTCGCTCTCTCTCTCTTCTTCTCAACACAAGATCGAGCCAATTCTGAATCGCCTCTTCTCTGGGTACTCAAAACATGCAGAGAGGTCAGAATCAATCAAACTTCATAGCATTTCATGGAAATCTACATCCCTTGATTTGACACGTTCTTTCTCTGTCGCAGACTACAATGGCAGACCCACCTTCTCACAGATCATCGTGGCGTCTTCCATTGGGTTGATCATCGCCGCAGCCATGCATTACCAGCTACGCAGGCTGAGAGACCGGAAGATAGCCCCACGCCTGCGGTTGTCCGACTCCGGCCGGGTCGTCAAGCTTGAAAAGTTCTCCCATTATGTAGGTAATTCTATGATCCAAAATTCTTTGGCAATCCCTTATGGGTTAATATACACTTAAATGCAATAAAAATGATTTCTGCGAGCAATGCTATCCGACAACTTCTAGAATCTTGCTTGATTTGAAAGATGCAAACTCAACATGGTGGAGAGAAAGAAAAATTTCTGCTGTGATGGATTGACATCGATTACCTTGTAATCAATCGTTTCCATCTGATATACCTTCTGTCGAAACTAAAACGCTCTTAAATATTCCCGCAGTGAGGCAAATGGGATTCAGCGACAGGAGAGAATGCCCACAGCTATGCAAATTAGCTGCTGAATACATCACGAAGTGTGAAGGTTTCGAGGATGACATCTACACTTTCTTCTCGGGTGAGCCGGATGCAGATTCGCTCTTTGTGAAGCTTGTAGAAGAGTTTGAGAGGTGCATCCTCAGCTACTTTGCATTCCACTGGAGCCACGCTGAGATTATGATCAGTCAGGTATGTTGACAAGGTGATGCGCCATGCGCCAGTCACATGTAGTTAAATAGATGAACCATGTCAATTTGCATTATGAATTAGTATAGTAGTGTATGGATGTTAAAATATAGCATAAGTCTCTTTCGGATTGCACCCTTTCAGGTCTTAAGTTGTGATGCCGAGCCGAAGAAGAAGTTAAGGGACATCGTCATGAAGGCAACCAGGTAGGACGCTGGTGCTCATATCAACAAATTCGGTATTTAATGATGTCACTATTGGTCCTAGTACTTATTTGCTAACTCTAACAATTGAATGGAAGATGAGAATTACGTCGAGGAAAATGTTAATGCATATGTGCAGGTATCCCAACCGGAAAAAAGTTAAAATTTGCGACCAAGCATGCGTAAAACTTTATATACCAAAGAAAGTTTGCTTTTGGAAATTTAGCCTTTTTGTGATATAAGAGCTTCTGAGAACTGTCAATCGACATACTTGAAAATCAATTGGCAATAAGCAAATTTAGCATAGAGACTACTCCAAACCAAAAAAAAAAGAGAGAAGGATAATGCGCTTCACGTGTTGTTCCTTTCCATGTTAGAGACGATAGTAAACAGTAAGATTGTATTGCATCACCTGAAGCAAATAAGATCAACTCAGGGGTAAGAAAAGAGGACTGGTGAAATAAGATCGTTTGCAACAGATTTGGCACATCCAGTGTTCTTATAATGTTCTGCAAATGAGAGAAAATTATTGAAAATGGCTTTCTTCCTGTATAGATGATTCCATTTAATCTTTTCTTTGCATAATCTGAAATGCAGACAACAAAGATTCGAGACTGTGACGAAAAACCTAAAAGTGGCTAGAGTTTTCACAACATTAGTGGAGGAGATGAAGGCAATCAGGGCATCAAGTGATGACTGTGAGTGCACCGATGTAATGGCTCCGGTGGCTCACTGCGATCGGAGTCCAGTCCTCCTCTTCATGGGTGGAGGGATGGGAGCAGGAAAGAGCACTGTTCTGAAGGACATTCTGAAAGAGTAAAGTCTGCTATAAGTTCTTCTTCTAGTATAGCTCTGCATTAGATTATGTTCTTGTCTTATTGATTACTTTACTTCCAGAATAAAAAGTTAGTTTTATAGCCTTTTGATTAGATAAATCAGATTCTGAGAAAGAGCAATTATTTAGTTTCCTGTTATCTTAAGGTAATTTCACGAGCAATAATCTGATGAATATTCTTTCTGGTTTTAAGTACTGATAAGTGCTATGTTTCGATATTTTCTCCACCAATTTCCTGCTCTCATTTAGAAGCCATAAAACATAGTAATTTTTGCTTGTTCTACTTGTTCTTCCCCCCACATCCCACCCCCCCAGAAAAACCAAAACACAATACAGATCAGATTGAAGGGGGATACAAGTATCCTAGATATACTAATGTCGCTAAGTTTTCCAAGAAATTACTTGGAAAATAGAGATTTTACACTTCCTTGCAGTCAAATGACCACAGAGGTATCATCTGACAAATTTATTCATCTCACAGAATGTTTTAATGAGTTGTTCACATGCACTCTTCTTTTTACCCCATCTAACATAGAGAATGTCATCTATTAAGTAGCTTCAGAGAAAACTAAACATGCAACTTGGTATATAGTATGACCACTTACAGTGACTCCTCTGGGTGACTTGTGCACAGGCCATTCTGGGCAGGAGCGGCGGGGAATGCAGTAATCATCGAGGCAGATGCCTTCAAAGAATCTGATGTCATTTATAGAGCCCTTAGCTCCAGAGGTCATGTTGACATGCTGCAAACTGCTGAACTAGTGAGACATGAAATAAATTTCTCTCTCTCTCACACACACACACGTGTGTTCATGCGTGCACATGTGGCATGAGAATTGGGGACTTGACCTCCATCTTGGGAAAAATCTGAAAAAGGGCATTCACAGAACTAAATAGAGACCTATAATGATTTACTTGTCCAATCTCCCTCTGGAATAATTATTAGAGACAAAAGGAGAAAGTTGCAAACATCTCTCACTCCCATGTTCTTATTTCCTCCAATGTATGTCCAGAAGAACCACTTTGATAATTTTTAATATTCCATTTGACAGGTTTTTATGTCATTACATATTTCAGCTGACTTTCGTTATTTTCATTTTAGTTTACATGCTTTTTCCTGTTGTTACCTAAAAACAACGCAAGGAGATCAACTTCTTTCTTTCAAATATGAATATACAAGATGGATTCTGGCAATGAGTTGGACTAAAGAGGGTATTTATGCTCATCGTGTCCTTTATATGGAAATCAAGGGACAGGGGGTCATTCCCTTGACGCGTACTGATGAGAATTTGACTCCAGGGACCAATTCATTTATTCCAAGAATTCATGAGCTAACCCTACAACTAAAATAGACTAGTTGGTAGAGGTTCTTAGTTTGTGTGGCAATTCTTGATTTGCTTTTCGATATTTGAGAGAACGATACTGTAAGTGTCTAATTGAAGATATGGATTTGATGATTTTTCAAACAGGTGCACCAATCATCTACTGATGCAGCA